>SKCR01038172.1:0-445602 GCA_019454045.1 Zanthoxylum bungeanum | reverse complement strand
TGGTTTTTCCTTTCTTTCTCAAGCTTCTTTAAGGTTTCTTCAATGGTGTTTTCTTTGTGAAATGTGTATTAGGTTAAGTGAAATGAAAAGCAAATGAAAACAATTTATACTTGTCAAACATTAGCCTTGGCCGAAATTTACAAGCCTAAATTACAAGTTTTCATTTCAATTTTCATTTCAATTTTCATTTCAAATGCATTTGGTCAACTTTGACAAATAACTTACAAACAACTTTATTAGATATTTATTTTGGTCAACAAATGCAACTAACATCATTAACTTTAAATATCCTAACATAAGATATTTATATTTTAATTAATTTAATTATTTAACAATTAAATAATCAATTAATTAATCAAATACAAATATATTAAATATATGTATAATATTTACATTAAATATTAAAAACATATATTCATTTAGGATAAAAGTCAAATAACTCATTTTGACTATTAATTAATGTGTATTTAAATTAATCAAGTATTAAATGTAAATACACAACAATTAAGTAAATGACTATCTAGTCTCTTTAGCATGTAACTTGCGTTTAACCATTAAACGACTTTATAAATAATCAATATTATTTATTAATGTTGCTCTAGTGCTCTACGAGTATGTTTCATTATTGAGACTCTCTAGGTTCAGGTATATCCATCACGAAATCAAATTTCGTGTCCATAATCTATCCACCCGTAGATTATGACAATCACGGATAATCTCGCTGAACCATACAGGTCGAGGTCATGGCAGATGTATAATTCCTCCGTCACAGGTATCCGGATAAATCCCAGAGATATAGATGTAAACGTCAAATCTCTATCGGGATTATCCAGTCGACTATTCTATTAGCAATCTCAAAAAGAATGTTTAGAACTAGCTTCTAAACTTACCACGGGCCCATGGATTTATCTGATTGCTAATCATATGGACTGCCTATGCTCTGGTACACAGAACTGACGGATCCTATCTTGATACACATAGGACACCCTGAGGATCTATCTATACCCAACGAACAGGCGGAGGTCTGATCTAAATAGATCGGTGACGTGACTGCCGTCTAAGTGTAGAAGATGTCTCATGTGCCCACAATGGCATCTCAAGTCTAAGAATCACAAGTGCTACTCAACCTAAGAAGATTCTTATTGACGTTGGTGTACCATCCATTAAGAATCTTCGGTGAGTCGTTCAGTGTTTATCCGCTATAAACACCTACACGTCTATACTAGTCTCCAAGACTTATGGTTCATTGAGAAACCATTGGAATCATATATTCCAGTATACGACATGTAACGGTCTCAACGGGTTTACTATACTGACCAATAGTGTAAACCTTGACCAGGAACTGTCTGAGAATGACAACGTCATGATACATCTCAATGTCCGTTGCGACGCTTTTGTAACTGTATCATGACTAATCATTCTAGGGTCATTACGTCTTTACCATATAGAAAGATAGATTATATTATAGAAACTGTATATATTATTACTGATAATAACGTTTTACAGAAGTATTTAACAAAAATACAATCGGGAATTGGCGCTCTGAGCACCAACCCCAACAGATTTGCTAAATAAATAAAAATACAAAAGAAAATAAATAAAAGATACAACACATGTTGGACCGTTATGACCCATAGCGTCACTATTTGTACAGATCATGGTGTTGTTGTACAAATTAACTATGTGACAAAGGAGATTGCTCTCTTATCATTTGTGATTAGATCACCTAGATGTATAAATGATAGGAGGTCCATATGATTAGTTCCTGGATTGAGATGATATGAGACAGTATCAATCCACGAAGGATTAATCATTAAATATCCCTAGTCAGAGTATTATCGAGATTGGACATCGATAATGCGTAAAAGACTAGTATTACACTTGTGCGTGTTATGAGGGCATAACAACATAGTTCTCATATATTTGGGTATAGGATACTCATGCAAGTGTAATAGGAGATTGTGTTTTACCGATGGTATGGAAAACAGCTTCGCTCTGGATAGACCCCCTCGGAATTCCATTGGTAGTATGACTATGTGTCTATGGAAGTCCGAAATCAGGGTAGGTGTATTTGGTCTTAACTTTAGACTTGCACCGCTAATACTTGAGACAATCAATATACTTTGATTTTGGTCGTCCGGGGCTTTAGCCGGTTCTGTGTACGCCTCTGCTGGGTATATTAAGAATCGTAGTGTGTTAGGTGTGATGTCAAGACGGAAGTATCACTCCAGTCATAGTGGAGATGATGTCACGTAGGATACGATACTAGTACTCTTAAGTAATACAGTCATCGGGATATTATGACTAGGTCATGTATATCTGATTATAGAGACTAGTTAACGGACATCCGACATGTGCTTCGTACGGGGCAGATAAAAATCCAGCCCCAAGCCTAGCACGTGACATCCGATACTGGATCGAAATACGCAATACTACGTATACTACGCCTGATATAGATAACTTATTCCTGTAAGGATATTTCTGGAGAATTGGGTAGGCATGGCGCTTTGCTAGAATCCAACCTTGTCTTGTAAATCGGTAAAACGTAGTACTTGGTACGTACGTGTTCGGAGAGTCCGACGACCAAATTTACTGCCAACATATCTGGGGATCTCATGGGTCGCTTCCCGAAGATTCACCGATGACGTATGACTCGCACTTTATTAATCTGGGATTAATTAGATGAGAGAGAAAATTAATCTGGGATTAATTACGGAGATATTTTATCTGGGATAAAATATCATTTAAAGAGAGAGAACGATTAATTTAGAATTAATCGATAAATTAATATATTCGATATATTAAACGAAATTGGATTTCGACGCGGAATTAAATCGGATTTTAATTCGGGCGAACGAGTTAATTTAGAATTAATTCGTAAGCGACGTGAATAATAATTATGGTGGGCATGATTATTTAATTAAATTAGATTTAATTACGACGCAACGGTAAATTCGTTAATTTGGAATTAGCGAACCCGAGCCCGAGAGTGTTTGCGAGCACATTTGCATTTCGAATTCGAGTGCGACACGCAAGTCACATCAAACATCAAATCACGTGTCACTTTGAGTGATGTGAAAATTTGAATGATTGATGGGAGTTGTTGGAAGCTTTTAAAGCTTGTACCTTGTTGACTTTTTGAAAGTTGTTTATGGTATATATTTAATTGATTTTGGAAAACAATTAATCTAATACACAACCAACTCTCTCTCTCTCTGCTCTTTCCTCTCTTCTTCCTCACGCCCAAGGGGCTGCTGTCTTCTTCTTTTCTGCCCAAAAATGCCGAGAATGAAGAGGAGTGTAAGGGTGATTTTTGTGGCAAAAATCATCAAGTGCTAGCACATAATTGTAGACAACAAAGGTGATAGGGAAACCAACTTGCTCACCCAAAAGCTTGGAGCTTGGACCAAAAATTTGGAGACAAAACCAGTGGACTGCTCACTGCCGTGACCACCTTGGAGGAGATCTTGAAGTTTTTGTTGTCCAACGCATCGCTCAACCGCTTAATGTAAGTATTCCACAACTTTCTTTGTTGTATTCGCACTTGGTTTCAATGCTTGAATCGATCCTCGGGACCGTAGAAACTCCAACAACACATTTAGGGTTGTGACTTCACACAATATTATTCTAATGATGAATTGATTTTCTTATACATGTGTAATATATTAGTTTGTTAACCTGGAACACGAAAATATACATAAGCCTCTTCCTATGGTTTGATGAACGGAAAATATATCAATATTTACCGCCCCTTTTACTTAATATTTTGTATAGTTTCTCGGGTATTGTGAATATTTTGATGTGTTTTGTGTTATTTTGTACATAAATAAAATATCGAGACTTATTGAAATCAAATTGGGTGTAAAATGGTGAAAAACAGATGAAAAATTGCAAAATGGGAAATCCACGTGTCGCGATGCATACACTTCTCTGCATCGCGACCCGCCTTAATAATTCATCTTTCGACATGCGTTATCACTCTGTCATCACGTGAGTCATCACCGTGTCATCATGACGTCAACATAATAATTCATCTGCTGACACGTGTCATCACTTGCGTCATCATGACGTCAGCGTCGTGACGCCCAAGCCTTCACGCTAGAGGCCTGATTCAGAAGGAAAATTCAAACTTTCTTCTGGGGAATTTCTTAGAATATTAATAAGAGAGTATCTTGATTGTTTATTTACAGCTTTCTTGTATTTACTTTTTATTTTAGCAATAAAATTGTGTGTTTTTTACTTAAAGCATGAGTAGGTAACTTCTTTCTGCTGGGGTGAAAAAGTGATGCTTTTATTACGATAGTTTAGACCAATCTCCCTTATTTATAATAAATAAATTATCTTAAAACCTGACTTAATTGGATACCGCCTTTATGATCGGTTGAAATTAATTAAAACCTGACTTAATCAGGATACAGCCTATATGGTCGGTTGGTAATATAATAAAAATTTATATATTATAATAAGAGAGATTTCTAAATTTGAAATAATAAAAGTGGAACCCCTAACCTCAGCATTTTATTTTATTGTTTTATTTTAACTTTTTAGTTTTCAAAATTATTTTATAATGTTTTATTTATTTATGTCTTCCGTAATTATAGATATGTGTCGTAACTAAATACGTTGTCTAAGGTTGTGATGAAAACCGATATCAATTATTTAATAAGATGACTTTTCTTACATCTTGTGTGATGTTTTGATTTATTTATTGAGTCTAGTTCTTAATTCTTCTTGTTAATTGGCCAAAAATAAAATTGATTAGATAAACTTAAAATGAACTTGGAAAAAGGATTTTAGGTTTAGCCGTGGACTCGATAGCTCGCGATCTCACAGTCACCTTAGAGATTTCCTTCCAGGATAGGAATATACCTGTCGGGCGTGTGTAGCCATAATTGGAACTTAAAATTAATGAATTCATAGTTTCTTAATTAACATAGGAATATAGTTAGTTGGGTTACTTTGTGTGTTTGCATCTGACCATTGGAAGAGACTTTTGCAAATTTTCGTGTTCCGGGTTAATAAACTAATATGTCACACAAGCATAAAATAATCAACTCATCCTTAGAAGATATTGATAGGATTCACAACCCTGAATATTTTCATATCATTGTTTAAAACTTAAAATCTACCTTAGTTTTATTTACTTGTTTGTTTTAGATAAAAATTATCATCCAACCAACAATCAAAACAATTAGATACGTATAGAAATTTAGCTTCATAAACTAATAGCATAGGTATTAAGTCCTCGTGGGATCGATAAATTTTATACTACTTGAGCGATACGTGCACTTGCGTTACGTTTGTGTTTACCACCGATCATGGTCGAATGCAAGCACCCAAAGTAACCCAATTAACTATATTCCTATATTAACCAAGTTACCTGAATTCATTAAGGTCAAGTTCCAATTATGACTACCCACGCCCGACAAGTATATTCCTAGCCTGTAAAGTTCCAATTATGACTACCCACGCCCCACATGTATATTCATAGCCTGTAAGGAAATCCCTCCTAAGGTGAGATCGTGTGCTATTGAATCTACAGCCGAAACATAAAATCCCTATCCCAAGTTCATTTTACATTTACCCTATCAATCTTATTGGTGATTAGTCAACAAAAAGTATTAAGATTATTGAATATTAGAAAATCAATTATTAAACTCGTAAATATTATACTTAATCATTTCCCTAGATAAAAATAAAGTGATAGGGGTTAGGGGATCCAATTTCAATATTTCAAATCTAGAAATCTTCTTTATTATCATATATAAAATTGCATTATATTACCAATCGACTATATAGGCGATATCCAATTAAGTCAGGTTTTAATTAATTACAACCGACCAATATTACAATATCCAAATTAAGTCAGGTTAAAATTAATTTAATTAAGTCCAACCGACCAATATGGCGGTATCTGATTAAGTCAAGTTTTAAGATAATTTATACATTATAAGGGAGATTAATCTAAATTTTCCATAACAAAAGTTTCACCTTTAACCCCAGCTAAAATAATTAACTAGACATAAAAGAAAATAAAAAAAAATACACAAACTGTATTACTAGAAATAAAAATAAACAATTAAAAATACAAAAATTAAACACACAGGATACAATCATAAGGTTCCTTATTAAAATCCTTAAGGAAAGTATGAAAATGGAAAATGAAATTAGCCTCAATTTATAGGCAAAAATTCAGGCTTCGCGTCGCGACACACAAAAAGCTTTGCTTCGCGACGCGCCAAGATTTTGACACGTGTCTGCGGCTTCCCGAGATGTTGACATGTGGCACGCGGTGTCGGTACGTCGTAATGAAAGGGGCTTACTCGTCACGACGCTAGCTACAGTGATGACACGTGTTGACATACGAACTATTGGCCAGACGTCTCGACGCGTGAAACTTTTCGCATCACGACACGTGAATAGTACATTCTCATTTTGCCCTTTTTGTCTATTTTTCATCATTTTAGTCTGGAATTGGTTCCATTGAGTCTCGATCTCTTATTTATCTGTAAAACAATATAAAATACATCAAAACATTCATAAAACTCAAGAAATTATATAAAATATTAGGTCAGATGGGCGATAAATAGTGATATATTTTCCGCTCATCACACCCCCAAACCTAACATTTTGCTAGTACTCGAGCAAAACAAAAGGAAACAAAATAAAATAAAGAATTGAAATTAAATTAAACTAAGCTACTTCTGTAGGGATCATGTTTGCATTTAGCGTATTCAACAAGCTTTTAAATCCCTAGGTGTCCGTAGTGGACGAGTTGTAGTCTCGTGAGGGTTTACAGTGACGATATCCACAAATGTAAATGAAATGCACACAAAAGTAAAAAGACAAAAGAAATAAAAATAAACAAGTTAGTAACTAAACAAATGAAATTCTTATCCAAGTTAGTAATTGTTTTCTTTCTTTCTAAATTACCAAATAAGTAAATTATCCTAAGATTTTTACCACTCTAAATATACATAATCAACAAGGTATTAATCAATTCATTGTGCCAATAATATTCACAAGTGTAGTTGAAAAGAGAGTAATATATTTATCCTAAAGTATGTTAGAGTTCACACCTTTTAGCAATGAAAATTTATTCATGAACACATTATTTATTTATTTATTATTTTTTTATAACATCTTCAATCCTTGTAACGAGCTTTGGCTGGTGAATCCCAAACTAGTTGGCTTTAGGGCACTAGGTATTAAGACACCCCTACAGACTTAATTACTTGGATCTCAGATGTTAAAAGCTTTACCGTTTGACGTGAATAATCACTACTTACTGAGGCAAGATGTCCGATTACATATATAGAAACTTTTTATTAACTAACTCAAGCTATATTGTTTGACGCGAACAATCACTGCTGACCAGGCAAGACGCCCGGTTACTAAGTAAAAACTGTTGGATAATATGACCCATAGCGTCACTATTTGTACAGATCACGGTGTTGTTGTACAAATTAACTATGTGACAAGGAAATTGCACTCTCATCATTTGTGATTAGATCACCATAGATGTATAAATGAAGAGAGGTCCATATGATTAGTTCCTGGATTGAGATGATATGAGACAGTATCAGTCCACGAAGGATTAATCATTAAATATCCCTAGCCGGAGTATTATCGAGACAGGACATCGATATTGCGGAATAGGCTAGTATTGCACTTGTGCGCGTTGTGAGGGCACAACGACATAGTTCTCATATATTTAAGTATTGGATACTTATGCAAGTGCGATAGGAGGTTGTGTTTCACCGATGGTACGGGAAACAGCTTCGCTCTGGATAGACCCCTCGGAATCCCATTGGTATTATGACTCTGTGTCTATGGGAGGCCGAAATCAGGGTAGGTGTGTATAGTCTTAACCTGAGACTTACATCGCTAATACTTGCGATAATCGGTAGACTTTGGTCTTGGTGGTACAGGGCTTTAACCGGTTCTGCGTACACCGCTTCTGAGTTTATCAGAGAGTCGTAGTGTACTGGGTGTGATGTCAAGACGGAAGTATCACTTCAGTCATATTGGAGATGATGTCACGCAGGATATGGTACTAGTGCTCTTGAGTGTTGCGCAACCATCGGGATATTATGACTAGGTCATGCATATCCGATTATAGAGACTAGTTACCAGACATCCGACATGTGCTTCGGACGGGGCAGACACTTATCCAGCCCCAGCCCTAGCACGTGACTATCTGAAACTGGGCCGATATACACAATACTACGGTATACTACACTTGATACAGATCTATATATTCATGTAAGAATATTTCTGGAGAATTGGGTAGGCATGTCGCTTTGCTAGAAGCCAACCTTGTCTTGTAAATCGGTATAAACGTAGTACGAGGTACTTACGTGTTCGGATAATCCGACGACCGTATTTACTGCCAAGATATCCGGAGATCTCATGGGTCGCTTCCTGAAGATTCACCGATGATGTATAACTCGCACTTAATTAATCTAGGATTAATTAGAAGAGAGAGAAAATTAATCTGGGATTATTGCGGAGATATTTTATCTGGGATAAAATATTAATTAAAGAGAGAGAACGATTAATTTGGAATTAATCGATAAAATAATATATTTGATATATTATTAGAAATTGGATTTCGACGCGGAATTAAAATTAGATTTTAATTCGGGCGAACAAATTAATTTAGAATTAATTCGTTAGCAACGTGAATAGTGATTTCACTAGGCGTAATCATTTAATTACGACGCGACGGAAAATTCGTTAATTTGGAATTAGCGAACCCGAGCCCGGGATTATTTGCGAGCACATTCGCATTTCGAATTCGAGTGCGGCACGCAAGTCAAATCGTGCGTCAAATCGCTAGTCACATCAAGCGTCAAATCAAATGTCACTTTGAGTGATATGACATGTTGTCACTTGATTTGAGTGATTGATGTAGAAGTTGAAAAAGCAACATTTGCTTTTTACTTTTTTGACTTTTGAATTAAAGTAATATATATGTTTTATTTAATTTACTTGGTAAATATAATAAACATATATATTAAAGCTTTATCTTCTCTCTCTCACATGCAAGACATACAGTCTTCTTCTTTTCCCTCTCTTTTCTTCTCCCTCTCATTCACGGCTTCACTGCCGATTTCTTCTCCAAAAATTTCTGGTTTGACCGAAATTTTGAGAAGCAAATGAAGAAGAGTAGTGCTAGCACACACATGGGTTATATTATGGTGATAGGGAAACGAATTTTGGAGCTTGAAGCTTGGAGCTTCCATGGTGTTCATCAATGGCCGATTCTTGGAGGGACAAAAATCAGTAAAACCGAGCAGCCCACTGCATGAGGATGCCACTGCCGAGCATGAAGGGAGGCAGAAAACGCATCTTCTTCGTTGCATCTCAAACCGTTCAATGTGAGTTATGTTTCCGCCTTACTCATTTGATGTGTTCATACTCGTTTTTATGCATGATTGATGATTCTTGGTACTTGATTGAAACTCAACAATGATATCTTGAGCTATTGGTTGCATAAAACGAATTTAAGGTTCTTTAGCAAAATTTGGGGCTTTTTGATTTAAGCATGATTTTGACAAATTGTTTGTTTAAGAATGTTTGTATATGAATAACATAAAGTTATATGTAATCAATTTGAAGAAAAATTGATTGGATTGATTTTCCCCAATTTGCTTATTGTTGGCCAAAACTTTAATTTGGGTAAACTCAATTTGAGCATCAAATGATTAAATTGTTTAGTATAGTATGCTTGAATGGGGTTGAATTGATGTTGTGCATAATCAATTTCATGAAATTTGGTTGTATCCAATTTTCCCCAAATTTTGGGTATGACAAATTGGGTAAAACTTGATTTTGAGCATGTTTAATGAAATTGGATGATTTAGAATGCTTGAATGTTGTTTAATTGATGATTGATTAGATCAATTTGATGAAAAAGTGTTTGGAACAATTTTCCCCAATTTGCTTGTGATGGCCGAAAATATGATCCCTAAAATTGTCTTGGATTTTTGATTTTTTGTTCATTGGATGACTTGCAAATCATTTGGGGATGTTGAATTTATGTTTAATTTGGTTCAATTGGATTGAATTTGATTTGGGCATAATTTCCCTCTTTGGCCGAGACACTTGAAGCATGTAATTGGGTTTGATTTTGATCAAATCATGTTGGACATGATTCATTGATGTTAAGCATGATTAATTGGACAAATTTGATGTTTTGGAAACTTTGATTTGGGTAATTAATAATGTTATACACTTTAGGTAATTTAATTGGGAAATTTGGAATTTTTGGAATTAAATTATTGGGCTTAAAATTGGATTTGGGCCTCTTTAAGTTGTTATTGGGTTTATTGGACTTTGTTGTACAAAGTTGGTTTAGGCCAAAATTGGTTGGATCCAATTAGGCCCAAAACCGCTTCCAAAAGGCCCAAATGCGACTAATGAACCTTTAACGTTTAATTGGGCCTAATGGGCCTAAATTAATTTATGCGCTTATGGGGTAACTCCCGGTTGGACTTTGGTTGCGGGTTTGACCCGAGTTGACCAAAAGTCCACGCCTCAAGAAATTAATTAAAAGCCCATTGGACTTTAATTAAATTAATATTGGATATTAATCGGGCTTTGAGACCCGTAACGATTAAATTTGGAATTTAAGTCGTAAAGGTTTATTTTATAAAGTGTAATATTTAATTTGGAATTAAATAATGAATTAGAATTAAATGCGTATTAAATTGGATTTAATTATGTAATTTAATTTAATTCGTAGAAATCGTACTTTGAGTACGTGTTCGCAATACGAGTTTGACTCGAACAAAATCAAATCTTTATTTGAACATTGGATTATCACTAATTATCAAGATTAATTAATTTGATTGATTGATAACATGCTTGTATGAATACATGGTTGTGATGTTTGAATAATATATATCAGATGGATATTAGAAGGGTGGGGCGATTTTAGAAATTGTTGTAATAAATTTGATTTATTAATTGGACCTGCGTGTCCAGCCTTATCTCCTATTTCTTTGTATTCTCTTCTCACCTATTCCCCTCCATGTAAATGAGGTTTCTTTAGAAGTGTAGTGTAACAGGTAGAAGTAATACAAGTGCTAGCTTGGAGAGAGAAAGTGATAGATTTGATCTAGGATCAATGTAAAATATCCACCCGCATATCATTATTATTTTATCATATGCACTTTATTATGTGTTTAGAATGCATGTTTAAGGGTGTATGATGATGAGACCTTAACAAAGATAATAAAATTGGTAGCCAATTTGCACGCGTAAAACCCTCGTTAAATATCAAGCGTTTATTTTCCTTCCATTGAGTGATTCTTACTCAAGATCCGAGATTGGCAGGGGTTGTTGGCCAAAGTCAAGCCTTTGTCCGTTGAAGATGTGTTTTAATCACGAGGCTTTGTTCCATATCGGTGTCGTGTCCAAGTTGTGGTTTGTTGGCCAAAGTCAAGACCACTTCTTGTCCATTGACATTGATTACGAAGCTTCCATGTCAATGGGTCCGCGCTTGACTGGGATCACTAGGTTTGTTGTGCCAAAGCCAAGGCCTAGTTGATTCAGAGGAAAAAGGTTAGGGTATACATTCGATGTATAGGCATATATAAGATATATGTTTGGGACTTGGATGTCCACCTACTGGATCTAGGAGTTGGATGAGATCCAATTGATATTAGAGATCTACCTAGTTAATTATCATACAATTTGTTGGCCAAAGTCAAGATTGTGTGATATTTAACGGGATCCTAGCCCACTAGGAAACACGGTTTCTCGAGTACTCGACAGAGGGTTAGAGGCTCGAGAAAAATAGTGGGAGGCAAGAATTGAATTTGCAATACTCGTTCAATTACTCGCCATACGCGCTCATTCAAATTATTTCGTCGTAATATTTAAATTGTTGTTTTAATAAACAGTTGGACTGTATTATACTTGATTATATATAATTGGATTATATTAATCAATATATTTGAATTAATTAATTTCAGTTTACAGTTGATTTTATAATTGGATTATAGTAATCAATGTAATTGAGGTTAATTAATTTGGATTATATTTGATTATATAGTTGGACTATTATAATCATTATAATATATATAGTACCACTAATCGTTGATTAAATAGTTGGACTATTGTAATCAAGATAAAATTGAAAAGTTGGATATTTAAAATATAATCTGGGATTAAAATATTTTAAATAATTTAATTTTCAAATTGGGAATAAATAATATGTTACTTTATTTGATAAAATAACTTATTATACCTTAAGCCCAAAATTAAGCAAAATAAGTAGAGCATAAAATCTTTGGAAGATTTATGTGATGATGACTTTAATGCTTAATTTAATATACTTGTCATAAATCTAATTTTAGATTTAAGAAGTATTAAAATTGCAATTTATAATTCTTGGAGAATTAATTGACTATTCTAGAGGAGATAAAGTCAAAGTTTGCAATTGGGCATGTAGCACGAGGTGCACATCGTTTCGATATTCTAAAAACCCAAGGCTTGGCCTAAGGTTTCTGAAATATTGAAAAGGATAATTGACATATCCCAAAGTGACTACCATTTGGATATGGCAGACACGAAGGAATTAAAGAAAGGGCGAGGCTCTAACTTTAAAAATATTTGTCTTAGTTATGTTCACAGCTAGTATTGAAATTAGATTTTAAATACTTAGTGTGGTACATAAAATATATGTTTTGATGTTCAGAATCTGCTTTGAGCAGGATACTGACTTCAAGCTGAGATTGCTCTGCGAATCGGAAACGGGACGAAAGTCGCTGTTTCGACCGTAGATACCTAAGTTTATGAACTACCCTTCGGGTGTGTATTAAATTAGGAACTGTTATAATGTAACTAGTTTGGCTAGAGACATTATCTCTATATCAGTGTTTAATCCATTGTGGATAAACCTTTATATTCTAGAACACTCAGTGTTTCATTATATAAAGATGATACTGAGATAAACACATTTAGATGTGAATAACAGAATTTATATTTTGAATATAATTAAAATCTCAAACATATAAAATGACAAATAAATAACTCAAATTGATTTGATCAATAGAGACTTATTTGTGGCATTGTTGTCTAGGACACAATTAAATTAGACTTGTATATCCACACTTTTGAAGAGTGGGTACTAGGACTGATTTGACTATTCAAATAAGGTATGCGAATCTAGTTTATTAGGTAAAGTACCTAAAATACTATTTACTTGGTAATAGTATAAGGGCCACCGACCTGTTAGCCCTATTCATGGTGAAGTAAGTGGGCCCATATCTAGCTAGGCTAGATGTGAACATGAATATTTCGTGACCTTAAACGGATGTGGCATCACGTTATGGTTATGTGTTTCTTTTGAAGAACACAAATCGGAAACTTTTAGAGTTTTGACACGAAATAGACAAACAGATCGGCTATAGTATTATACCGTCACGGTAAGACCGTAATGGAAAATACTTAAGCAATAAGTTTCTTATATACTTGAAAGAGTATAGTATTCTTTCAAATGAGGACTCCTCCCGGAACACGTCAAAGTGACGGTGTGTCCGAACGGATTAACCGAATCATGTTAGACATGATAAGGCTAATCATGAGTCGCTCTGAGCTACCACATTCCTTCAAAGGATATGTATTAACAGTGTAAGAACTTATTTAGAATAAGGTTCCATAATAATCTGTTTGACAGATTACATATTAGATATGATGGGAAAGAAACCGGGTTTCTCATTCCTGATAATTTGGGTATGCCAGGCATAATATTTGGATGATACCAAACTAAGGACCCAAATTGGATAAGTGCCAATATAGGTTATCCTAAGGGAAACCATAAGTATAGTACTTATAAATGTCACATGAGAACAATGTGATTGTTGCTCACCATGCGGTTTTTCCTGAGAGGAATACCGATATGCAGTGGTCAGTGGGAGGATAGTGATACTCGATGAAAATCGGAGTAATAATGTTCAAGGCACGAAGTCCTTAATGGAACACAAATAGTTCATCTATGATGAATCTATACCATTAATCTTCGAGTACACAAGAACCACGTAGATCAGAGAGAGTCAGAAAACAACCTGGGGCATGGGTTTCTGATCTCACCTCATAAAGATGTTAATCTTTTAAGGTATTCCAACTGACTACGTGTGAGGTAGTGATACAAGGTATCGACTCCCTATTATGACAAAGTGTCATGAGTCCGAAATGGATTCCATGTATATCAACAAGTTTGGATACTAGTTGATGTACCACAAGGCATTGTGCCTATTGGTACTTTATAAGTCTTCAAGGAAGACATACATGGAAGGCAACATACCAACATACTAAGCTAGGCTTGTAAAGAAAAGGTAGAGTTATCAACATTGTGTTGATTCCGACGAAACCTTTTACCTGTTGCCATTGTAAATCCATTTGGATAATGCTTGCTAAAGCTGTGTATTTCATTTATGAAATATGACAGCTTAACGGAAAAATCGCTTTCCTGAAAAGGAAACCTTTCGGAGGATGTTTATAACATCCTGTCGGTTTTATCGTACCATAACAAGCAAACAAGGTTTGCAGGTTATTCGATCCATGTTTGGATTAAAGCAAGCATAGGTTCTAGAAATTATCGTTTTGATGTAATCATAATAGAGTATGATTTAATTCAAAACGAAATGATTCTTGTGTATATAAAAGGGTTAGTGGGAGTGCACTGACATGAATGTCCTGTAAAATAATATAATATGTCATTTCTTGGAAATGAAATTCCCATAAAGCAATCGGTGAAAGCTTAGCTTTCATAAGAAATTCTCCGTAGAATTCTGGGGAGTAACAACTTTTTTTCAAGGAATAAAGATCTACTGGGATAGATTTGGAGTTGTTAACACTCTCTGGGAATTGTACATTTAAAATGTACTTGATATGGTGTCTCATATACTTTGAGCATATGGAGTCACAATCAGGACAATCCAAGTGATAGTCATTGGATTGAAGTTAAGGACATCTATTAGTATCTTAGAGAACTAAAGATGCTGTCTTAAATTATGGAGTAGGAGAACTTGAAGTGACTAGGATCACTGCTGCAAGTTTCCAAACCGGTAAATACTGCGGTACTATAAAGTTTGAATAACGGGACAGTAAATTGGAAATATTCCAAGCAAGATAACTGTTACCGAATTAACAACAAATGCGGATTATTGCTGCAGCTGAGGCAGCAATAGAAGCCATTTGGATCGATAATAAATCTAATTAGATTAGATATAGTTCTGTTAGCGGCTGAGCTAGGTGTCAGCACAGGCTAAAGAATTAATGGTCTCATCGATGATCCAGATATATACTTCTATATTCATCTGATTTGTTCGGATCATACATCGTGGCGATGTGATGATCGTATAAATCGCGTCAGAAGATAATTACGCAAATCCGCTGACGAAAATCTTTTCTCAGCAATTTGAGCAAACCGTACATAGTTCGAGTGTAAGACACTTGAGTGACTGGCTATGTGCCAAGTGGGAGATTGTTGGATAATATGACCCATAGCGTCACTATTTGTACAGATCACGGTGTTGTTGTACAAATTAACTATGTGACAAGGAAATTGCACTCTCATAATTTGTGATTAGATCACCATAAATGTATAAATGAAGAGAGGTCCATATGATTAGTTCCTGGATTGAGATGATATGAGACAGTATCAGTCCACGAAGGATTAATCATTAAATATCCCTAGCCGGAGTATTATCGAGACAGACATCGATATTGCGGAATAGGCTAGTATTGCACTTGTGCGCGTTGTGAGGGCACAACGACATAGTTCTCATATATTTAAGTATTGGATACTTATGCAAGTGCGATAGGAGGTTGTGTTTCACCGATGGTACGGGAAACAGCTTCGCTCTGGATAGACCCCTCGGAATCCCATTGGTATTATGACTATGTGTCTATGGGAGGCCGAAATCAGGGTAGGTGTGTATAGTCTTAACCTGAGACTTACATCGCTAATACTTGCGATAATCGATAGACTTTGGTCTTGGTGGTACAGGGCTTTAACCGGTTCTGCGTACACCGCTTCTGGGTTTATCAGAGAGTCGTAGTGTATTGGGTGTGATGTCAAGACGGAAGTATCACTTCAGTCATATTGGAGATGATGTCACGCAGGATATGGTACTAGTGCTCTTGAGTGTTGCGCAACCATCGGGATATTATGACTAGGTCATGCATATCCGATTATAGAGACTAGTTACCAGACATCCGACATGTGCTTCGGACGGGGCAGACACTTATCCAGCCCCAGCCCTAGCACGTGACTATCCGAAACTGGGCCGATATACACAATACTACAGTATACTACGCTTGATACAGATCTATATATTCCTGTAAGAATATTTCTGGAGAATTGGGTAGGCATGGCGCTTTGCTAGAAGCCAACCTTGTCTTGTAAATCGGTATAAACGTAGTACAAGGTACTTACGTGTTCGGATAATCCGACGACCGTATTTACTGCTAACATATCCGGAGATCTCATGGGTCGCTTCCTGAAGATTCATCGATGATGTATAACTCGCACTTAATTAATCTAGGATTAATTAGAAGAGAGAGAAAATTAATCTGGGATTAATTACGGAGATATTTTATCTGGGATAAAATATTAATTAAAGAGAGAGAACGATTAATTTGGAATTAATCGATAAAATACTATATTTGATATATTATTAGAAATTGGATTTCGACGCGGAATTAAAATTAGATTTTAATTCGGGCGAACGAATTAATTTAGAATTAATTCGTTAGCGACGTGAATAGTGATTTCGCTAGGCGTAATCATTTAATTACGACGCGACGGAAAATTCGTTAATTTGGAATTAGCGAACCCGAGCCCGGATTATTTGCGAGCGCATTCGCATTTCGAATTCGAGTACGGCACGCAAGTCAAATCGTGCGTCAAATCGCTAGTCACATCAAGCGTCAAATCAAATGTCACTTTGAGTGATATGACATGTTGTCACTTGATTTGAGTGATTGATGTAGAAGTTGAAAAAGCAACATTTGCTTTTTACTTTTTTACTTTTGAATTAAAGTAATATATATGTTTTATTTAATTTACTTGGTAAATATAATAAACATATATATTAAAGCTTTATCTTCTCTCTCTCACATGCAAGACATACATCTTCTTCTTTTCTCCCTCTCTTTTCTTCTCCCTCTCATTCACGGCTTCACTGCCGATTTCTTCTCCAAAAATTTCTGGTTTGACCGAAATTTTGAGAAGCAGATGAAGAAGAGTAGTGCTAGCACACACATTGGTTATATTATGGTGATATGGAAACGAATTTTGGAGCTTGAAGCTTGGAGCTTCCATGGTGTTCATCAATGGCCGATTCTTGGAGGACAAAAATCAGTAAAACCGAGCAGCCCACTGCATGAGGACGCCACTGCCGAGCATGAAGGGAGGCAGAAAATGCATCTTCTTCGTTGCATCTCAAACCGTTCAATGTGAGTTATGTTTCCGCCTTACTCCTTTGATGTGTTCATACTCGTTTTTATGCATGATTGATGATTCTTGGGACTTGATTGAAACTCAACAAAAACTTGGTCAGTTTTTATTCATCATCATTTTTTGAATACACCTTCACTGTCTTTTTGATGAGAACCTGCCTGGAGCAAAGCCAGACAAACCCACAAGAGATTGTTATCCACGCAACTCATGTGAACCACGCGGGAATAAAGCCCGTGAAACCTACAAAAGATTGTTATAAGCGCCCAGGAAAGCATAATGAGGTTTGAAGATTAGAAACCCGTGAAGAACAAAGCCTCACGAACCCCTAATTGCTTGAAATGCCACAAATGACAACAACCCATTTGATAAGTTTTTGAAGAGAATCCACCCTTCTATGGTTAGCCATCACGGTCTCACCACCAATGTGCCCGACAACAATATTATTTTTTTTGGTTTAAAACATTCATACATTTTATTAATGAAAAGCTTGTTTAAATAGTACAATGGAAACCCTAATTGTAATATGTTAAAAAAAACCCAGAAATAACTCTAGGTAATAAACCTTATTACAAATAAAATCTTGGGCCCCTAACATTTGGCCCCCTCTAGAATAAACACCAATATTAAAACCCAGGGCTCATAACAGTTGACCCACTCTAAAATAAACACTATCATTAACCCCCTCTAGGAGCCATTCGCTTGTATATTTTCGACCCATTCATTGCCAAATAACTTGAATTGATTATTAGGCTTCATCCTTTGATGCTTGGATCTATACTTCAAGGTTTTTTTCTTGATACTCCATGTATCATATCACTTTGGGTGCTACCTTTAATAAAGCATAAAACTGAATATTATAAAATTTTTACTTACACCCATGTTCATGTGTTACCGTGTATGTTAATAATACTTGTCAAATGAGCATATGAAGGTCAATTTTTAATCAATATTATGGAGAATTCATAAATTTGAATAATTCAAAAAGGAAATGAAAAAAATAACTTGTTACGAATTAGCCCGAGATACGTCTCGGGAATGGAAGCTCCTTACTCAGCTATCTCAGAATAATAATTCCACTTGGTTAGTCGAAAATAAGTTATAAAAACACACAAAATAACAATAATAAAAACACACAAATCAACTATACCCTTCCCCAAACCTAATTAAGACACTGATTCCAATATCTGAAAAAGAAGAAGAATAGTTTAGAAGACATCACCTGGTTAATATCTAAGAAAAAATTACGGATTAAGATCTAAGTCCAGTTTACGCTTCTTGCCACGATCGCTATCAAACCAGTTCAACTTGGAAAGAATGGGGTCGATTAATTCATCAGCTTTTTTTGCAATTAGAAATATGTCCTTCACTGGTTTCGAGATGAACCCATGTTTGTTGGCATCTGCAAGAAATACAAAAAAAATCGAAAAATCCATCCACGTTAAGTAATCCAATAGGTTTCTTTTGGATGATCAAGTTTGCCCATGATGCAACTGTGAATATTTCTTCTAACATCCCTAGCCCACCCGGTAAAGTAATGAAAGCGTCAGCATGATTGATCATTTTATTGGGAAGCGGCCGCGAGTGCGCAATGAAAAAATAAAAATTACAATTTATGATGCCACTTTCCCTTTGCCCAAGACCCATTTGTTTTAATTTGTTTTTATTTTTTTATTCCCAAAGTGCCCCAATCGTCATTCACCAATCCCTAAGCCACTATGGAACCTCATAAATGATCTGTTCAATAATTAAACACATTGAACCATTTATGAACAATTCCTACATCAATCATATATGCTGTTAAATATGTACTGTGCACTATTAACCATTGATTTCGACTTTGTTGTGTGTGACCTTTTGGGTTCCCCTCAAGTTGGACATGAAATGAATCGTGATAATTTAATCAAACATAAATTATCCTCCGATCAAATGGTCGTTTGATTTCAATTTTGACATCTAGCAACATGTCAAGGCCCCCAAATGAGAAAGAAAAATATATATACCCATTCTGTATGCGATTTACATATGATACGGTCCCTCGCCTCACTATATCCCCACCTATTGACCTAGGGTACGGAAAATGTCTACCCATATGGTCAAATGTATGATGTTGATAGTGTCATGAATCGTGCTAACCCAAGAATCTCACATGATTCTTCTGCGGTGGCCACAATCTCAAGCATTGATCACACATATGAACCCGCGAACTGGAATACTACTCTTATAAGAAAATACTACCCAAGAGAGTGGCGATTATCTGTTGTATCTTTACAAACTTCATGTGTTTCAACAAATGACCCAATCATACCCTTATGACCTGATCTTTTGAACCGTGGAGGAGAATGTCAAAGTTATTTGATCCACACATAAGATTGTAAAGACCTCAAGTCTAAGGACTAGTCATATAATCGATACATGAAAGTTCTCACAGACACATGGGATAAACACTCTATATGAAAAATTTCGGCGGTCAGTTCGACGGACATGAGAAACTCATGCATCCATGTGATACACAAAGCGGACGGATCTCCGCTAGTAGCCTATGAGATCGGCTATCCCACTTAAGGGCAGATCATATCATCATGCTAGTCTCTCCGCTTTGTGAATGCCCAGATTATTCACAAAACTATGACTAGGAACATTTAAGAGTAATGATTCTCATATGTCATGGAAGCCATCGTCTTATTACTCCAAGGGCTTTATTAAAGTGTTGATGATTCATATAAGTTATGTAAGACACGTATAATAAAGATTTCCATTTTATTAATTAATGAAAATATTACAAATACATGTACATATAGCCCATCAACAAGTTGGGTTTAGGGCATATCCCTAACAATCTCCCACTTGCACTATAGCCAACTAGTATGAATCTGGACATTATACTCTCTGGTGTGCCTATCATGATTTTGTTGAGTCAGCCCTTTAGTCAGAGAATCTGCAAGATTATCTTATGTGGGTATTTTCTATATAATAACTTCTTTTCTCTCAACAATCTCCCTAATGAGATGAAATCGCCTGAGTACATGCTTGGATTTCTGGTGGGACCTTGGTTCATTTGATTGAGCAATGGCGCCTGTGTTGTCACAGTACATCATGACGCCATTCTTTATCGCGGGAAGCACTTCCAGCTACGTGATGAACTATTTTATCCAGACTGTTTCATTAGCTGCCTCATTTGCTGTAATATACTCAACTTCAGTGGTGGAGTCCGCTGTAGTTGACTGCTTTGAGCTTTTCCAACTTATAGCACCGCCATTCAAAGTAAACAGATATCCTGTTTGCGATCTGCTGTCATCCCTATCGGTCTGAAAGCTCGCATCACAGTAACCAATGACTTTCATCTCAGAACCGTCTCCGTATGTCAACATCCTTAGTTCTTCTTAGATACTTGAGGATTGTTTTGGCAACTGCCCAGTGTTGTTCACCAAGATTTGCCTGATACCTGCTCGTTATGCTAAGAGCATAAAAGACACCAGGTCTTGTACATAGCATGGTGTACATGATCGATCCTATTGTTGCAGCATAAGGGATCCTACTCATACGCTCTCTATCTGAAGAAGTATGTGGACATTGCTCCTTAGATAATTTGATTCCATGACAAGTAGGTAAATTACCTCTTTTGGAATCTTCCATTTTGAATCTTTTCAAAACTTTATCTATGTACGTAGATTGAGAAATTACTAACAACCTCTTAGATCTATCACGGTAGATCTTAATGCCAAGGATGTAGGCCGTTTCTCCCAAATCTTTCATGGAGAAATTCTGAGATAACTATTGTTTGGTGGCTTGCATCATGTGAATATCATTCCCGATGATTAATATGTCATCGACATATAATACAAGAAATACAACAACACTCCCACTACTTTTCCTGTAAACACAAGGCTCATCTACATTGTTGATGAAGTCAAATTCTTTGAGTCTCATCAAATCGTATATTCCAACTTCTGAAGGCTTGCTTGAGTCCATAAATGGATCGTTTAAGCTTGCATAATTTATTATGATCATCTTTATATACAAACCCCTCAGGTTGTGTCATATAGATTTCCTCTACGAGGTTCCCATTAAGGAAAGCTGTTTTGACATCCATCTGCCAAATCTCATAATCAAAGTGTGCAGCTAGTGCCAGTAAAATTCAAATGGACTTTATCATTGCAACAGGCGACAAGTTTTCCTCATAGTCAATTCCTTGGATTTGTCTATAACCTTTCGCCACCAACCTAGCCTTATAGGTTTGGATGTTGCCTTCTGCATCAGTTTTACGCTTGTAAATCCACTTACAGCCTATGAGGTTTTATCCCTTCAGGTGCATCTACCAAGTCCAAGACTTGATTATGATACATAGAGTCTATTTCGGATTTCATGGCCTCAAACCACTTGACTGAATCAATATCACGCATTGCTTTGTCATAACTGGTGAGATCGTCATTATCAATGACCTGATCATGTTCCTTATCAATATGGAAACCATATCTTTCAGGCTCATGTCTTTCCCTACCAGACCTTCTGAGTTCATAACCTTGTGGTTGTTCTGTCACTGTCATTTTGGGGGGCCTGGGGTTTAGTTCTATGTTAGTTTGTTCTTCTCGTACCCCGTCGAGGTCAAGTCTACTCCCACTATATTTCTTGAGAAAGAATTCGTTCTCTAGAAATTTAGCATTTCGTGAGACAAATATTCTTTGTTCATTTGGGACGTAGAACACGTATGCTCTTGAGTTTAAGGCATATCCTACAAACTTACATTTAAGTGCCCTATCATCTTTTTTGTTAGTTTGTGTGAGCTTGACATATGCGTCGCATCCCCAAACTCTTAGATAACTAAGACTAGGACGTTTCCCAGACTATAACTCATATGGTGTTTGACTAACAGTCTTGGAAGGAACTTGGTTTCGTAGTAGTGTTGCTGTTTTTAAAGCAAGACCCCAAAAAAGAAAGAGGTAGATCCGAGTCTGACATCATTGATCGGACCATATCTAATAATGTTCGATTTCTCTTTTCAGAGACCCCATTATGCTGTGGAGTTCCCGGAGGAGTCCACTGGGAAACAATGCCATTTTCTCTCAAGTAATCTTAAATTCGTTGCTTAAGTATTCACTACCTCGGTCAGACCTTAGTGACTTAATACTTTTATTAAGCTGGTTTTTTACTTCAGCTTTGAAGTCTTTGAATTTCTCAAAGGCTTCAGATTTGTACCATATAAGTTACACATACCCATATCGCGAGTGATCATCGATAAAGGTAATGAAGTAGGAGAATCCACCTCTAGCAGTGACTGACATTAGTCCGCATACATCAGAGTGTATGAGTTCTAATGTCTCCGCTGCACGCTGTCCTTTACCTTTGAAGGGTAATTTAGTCATTTTACCAAGTAAACAAGACTCACAAGTTCCATAAGGTTCATATTTGAAGGTTCTAAAATACCCATCCTTATGTAGCTTAGTTAATCTTGTTTCATTGATATGACCTAAACGACTGTGCCATAGAAGTGATTCATTGAGATTATTCGAGTTAACGTTGTATATATTAGATGTTGAACATTCTTTGTTAGTTTGTAAGACATAGATACCATTATTCAAAATACCATCTCCATATTTTATTTCATTGAAATAAATAGAACATTCATTACAACTTATTAGGCATGAAAAGCCTTTATTACATAAAGAAGAAATTGAAATGATGTTCTTTACTAGAGAAGGTACATAAACACAATCTTCTAAGTCTAAAACTAAACCATTCGGAAAAACTAATGAATAAGTCCTCACGCACAATGCAGCCAGTTTTGCTCAATTACCCATGTGTAAGTCCACCTCCCCATGACGGAGTCTCATACTGTTTCTCAGGCCCTGTACATTGTTACACAAGTGAGTCCCACAACCGGTGTCAAGCACCCAAGTAGAAGGTTCAGAGTTTTGAGAATATAGTTCAATCATATACAACATACCTGAAGCATTGGGCTTCTTGGGCTTCCCTAGCTTCCTTGGCTTTCAAGGATCTGTAGTCTTTCTTCTAATGACCCTTCTTTCCAAAAAAGAAACATTTCCTCTTTCATTTTTTCTTCTCCACCTTACCATTGGGCTTTAGGTGATATGGAGCCTTAGACTTGCCCTTATTTTTCTTTGGTCCTCGTGGCTTCAGGTCCGTACCCGTAAGCATGACAGAGGTTTTAAGCTCCGGTTTCAAGTCATTCTCTGCTTGCTTTATCAAATTGTGCAATTCTGCTAAAGTAGATCTTTATCAGACAGATGAGACTGCATAATAAAGTTAGAGAATTCTTTCGGTAAAGACTGAAGAATTAGATCCTGACATATCTCATGATCCATGATGAACCTGAGGTTGGACAATTTTCAATGTGGCCAATCATCTTAAGCACATGCCCACTAACAGATCATTCCTTATACCTTATTTGGAATAAGACACATGACACTTGGAATCTCACGGTATGAACGGAAGTTGCATACAACTCCTTCAAGTGGAAGATGATGGTTTGAGCATCCATATCTTCGTGAGCTTTCTGAAGTTTGTCCGACATAGAGCCAAGCATTATGCAAACTGCTTGCTCATCATCATCGATGTGTTTCTTCCAAGCATCAAATGTATCTTGGTTAGCATCTTCTGCGGGTTTTTAGGGAAATGGTCTTTCAAGAACTTAGAAAATCTTTTCTTGTCGTAAGACAATTTTAAGGTTTCTAAACCAATCATTGTAGTTGTCCCCTTTGAGCTTATGCTCTTCAAGGATGGAACGAAGTGATACTCTATTTTCCATTTAAATATTCGTGAAATATTTTAACACACCTGTTAAGAGAAAATGTTAAAATTAGGAATATGTTTTCATTAATTTTTCATAATAACATGGGCTTTTAATATTATGAAGTTGCTCCCACTCAATTGTTTTAAAATTTTAAGTAAATCGCATCAACCCAAATATGATGGATTTCTTATGGGCAAGGATCCCATTATCATCATTTCATAACTCCGACTAGGGGCCGGTCGTTATAAAATACGATAATTAGGTAGGTTCCCAACCAATTTATGATATAAATCACAATTCCATGATCATTGGGTTGGCCAATCAAACATGCCACAGCTTATGCTAGTCCTTATGGACACCAAATCTTTGCCACTAATTTATAAGACCACGCCTAAGGGTCACTGCTTCTTATGACTCAGAAAAGTCAAACCATTGTCAATAGTACAATTTAGGGACAAATTGGTATTTGTCAGTCTGGTAAAGCCTAGTCCTGCCAATACGGTTTAAGCCCTTTGGGTCTATACTTTACAATGGGAGGTAAATTTTAGACTTAAATTATTATTGATGATTTTAGCAAGTTTAAGTGAATAACTGTCAAATGGATTCCTCCATTGAAAATTCCCCAGAGGGAGGGTGGAGCGAGCTCTCTTAAATACCCTTACCTCTTAGGCTCTTATCGCCTTGGTGACAGGAATAAACAATAGATCCTCCAAATTAGTCCAACACTTTAAATATGATTTAAGGTAAGCTTTGAGTAAATGATTATCTAGATGTCTTCACAGTTTTTCCTTTTAGCTATAAAAAGGTAGTGAGTGAAGGAAGACACCAAATCATTATCTAACTCTAGTAATACCTTTGGTTAAATTAACTTTAGTTTGGAAAATTTTATTAACGCCTTAGTCCCACCCCACTTGTATCTTTTATAATGTCTTTTATTATAAATAAGTGATTTATATTTATTACCCTTAAAGGTAATAAATCTCTAAGTTTATCACGAAATAATTACTTAGCTAAGGGATAAGCAATACACTCTCTATTTCTTAGAAAGTCTCTAGATGCTTGCAAGCTAAAATAATCATGCCAATTCTAATCATACATAGAATCATCAAGCATATGAGTTTTAATATGTTGGAATAATTTTAGGCATTAAATAACTTTGATTAATATTTAATTATGATATTGTATTATATTTTATTCAAATAAAATTACTATCTACGTTTTCTGCAAATGCGTGAATTTTAAATGCAATTTCAAAATTCAAATCTTAACCAAATCATGCAACACTTGTGCCTAAAATTAAGTTCAGGGTGTTATCTTTCCAATGAGCTTTTAAACACCAAATTTTGAGTCCAAATGAGTGAGAACTAATCAAAATAAAAACAACACGCTGATGCCACTGCTGGGAAGCTGCCGCGAGTGCCCAATGAAAAAATAAAAATTACAATTTATGATATTGCTTTCCGTTTGCCCAAGACCCATTTGTTTTGATTATTCTACAAGCATAGACATTCTACTATATATTCTAAGCATAAAAACTCATAAAAAATGCAAAGAACATAAACCTAAACATGCTAACTATCATAAGAACTCTAATTAAAATAAAGAAAGAAGAAAACTTACTTGAACACCGTAGACTCCTTCAGTCCTCCCTCCAATCTAAAAAATTTTCTCGAACTCAGCAAGCTCTTCCACGTTCCAAAGAGACACCCAAGTGTGTGGCCTTCAAAGATGCACACACCAAAGCCAAAACTCAACGGCAAGACTATGCCTTGAGTGCACATGTATTTTGCCCTTGGTGCTAGCCTAGACAAATACCTCAAAAGTTTTAACTCGAGGTTCCTCTAGTCAATTAGACTTAAGGATCCTCAAAATCAGTGGCTTACTCTTAAACTTTAGAGTTGCTCACTTATATAAACCCAAACTATGAAAGGTTTGGTGCAAAATCTGTGAAGAATTCTTTGGGTTTATATAGTGCTCCAAAGACAACAAAATTAATTAAGAATCCAATGTGGGATAAAAGCTAATTTAATCTTAGCAATTGAATCTTAATTTAGTGGTTTAAGGAGATTGTAAAACCCTAATAAGAGTTTGGGCCGAATTGGAATTCAAAACAAATAACAAAAATAATAAAAAAAAATTTTACTATTCACGTGAATAGTAGTACTTTTTTTTATTCCCAAAGTGCCCCAATCGTCATTCACCAATCCCTAAGCCACTATGGAACCTTATAAATGATCTGTTCAATTATTAAACACATTGAACCATTTATGAACAATTCCTACAACAATCATATATGTTGTTAAATATGTACTGTGCACTGTTAACCATTGATTTCGACTTTGTTGTGTGTGACCTTTTGGGTTCCCCTCAAGTTGGACATGAAATGAATCGTGATAATTTAATCAAACATAAATTATCCTCCGATCAAATAGTCGTTTCATTTCAATGACAAAGGTTGATATCTAGCAACATGCCAAGGCCCCCAAATGAGAAGGAAAGATATATATACCCATTTTGTATGCGATTTACATATGATACGACCCATTGCCTCACTATATCCCCACCTATTGACCTAGGGTACGGAAAGTGTCTACCCATATGGTTAAATGTATGATGTTGATAGTGTCATGAATCGTGCTAACCCAAGAATCTCACATGATTCTTCCGCTGTGGCCACAATCTCAAGCATTGATCACACATATCAACCCGCGAACTTGAATTTAACTCTTATAAGAAAATATTATCCGAGAGAGTAGCGATTCTCTATTGTATCTTTACAAACGTCATGTGTTTTAACAAATGAGCCAATCATACCCTTATGACCGGATCTTTTGAACTGGGGAAGGAGAATGTCAAAGTTATTTGATCCACACATAAGATTGTAAAGACCTCAATTCTAAGGACTAGTCATATAATCGATACATGAAAGTTCTCACAGACACATGAGATAAACACTCCATATGAAAACTTTTGGCGGTCAGATTGATGGACACGAGAAACCCATGCATCCATGTGATACACCAAGTGGACGGATCTCCGCTAGTAGCCTATGAGATCGGCTATCCCACTTAAGGGTGGATCATATCATCATGCTAGTCTCTCCACTTTGTGAACGCCCGATTATTCACAAAACTATGACTAGGAACATTTAAGAGTAATGATTCTCATATGGCGTGGAAGCCATCGTCTTATTACTCCAAAGGCTTTATTACAGTGTTTATGATTCATATAAGTTATGTAAGACACGTATAATAAAGATTGTCATTTTATTAATTAATGAAAATATTACAAATACATGTATATATAGCCCATCCACAAGTTGGGTATAGGGCATATCCCTTACACATTTTAGTAATTTGTTCAGACATGCATGAGACAATGCATTCCTCTCCATTTGAGTTTCTGATGAGGTTTGCATCTGCTAATGTTTTTGGAATGATCCCCAAAACATGGTTTCTATCTTCTAGCACGACTTTTGAAACACATCCCATCAATCCAAGATTGCCACCACCATATACTAAGTGCATATTTCTTTCCACTATGACTCTCCCTAATTCTTTTACGGCCTTAAAAAATTCTGGTTTAGTCATAGATTTAGATCCGCCAAATACACAGATATGAGTGACTCGTCGCTTGGAAGGTGTTTCCATTTCTCTCTTATCTGAATCTTTAACTGGATGTGTCGAAGAGAGGAATGAAGAGCTGAATTTATAGATCTTGAAAAAGGGTTAGTAATAATTACACTAGTATCTACCAAATGACAATTATTATATGAACATTAAAATAGATCTTGAAAGTCAAAAAGTTTAGATCTTGTCGATGAAAATAAAATAAATCAAAACAGAAAAGCAAATCAAAGCAATTATTAAAGCAACAAAATTGTGTACTCAATAAGCGACTAGCTCCATATATATGTCCACTAAGATGCGTCTCAAGAGTCCATTCCTTGATATCTCTCATTTTTCTCTGCCTTTAATGCTCTGTTTTTATTTTTCCTAAAAAAATAACAAACAACATTAAAACTCTACAACATGTGTAAGCAAAACGTGAAAATATAAATAAAAATAAAAATTTGCTAGGGTTGGCCTCCCTACGAGCGCTAAATTTAACATCTTCAGCCAGATGTGACTGAAAATCTTCCTTTAAGGAGTCTTCAGTGTTGTTCTAAAACCCCTCGAGAGGATAGTCCCATGAGTGTCGTTTTTGAAGGGTCTCTTCTAACGGTGAGGTGGCCAAAAGAATTTTGTTTATCTTAGTGCTCGTGCCATATTCTTAAACTTTATAGCTCTGTGAAAGAAATGACAGGTGATCAGGAGGTCTCGTATGATGCTTGACCTTGAATGGGAGTGCCATTCTGTCGAGCTTCATGGCGATGTCTTCAATGTGTACTCCCCAATGCTATGGTGTTATCTTTGGTATCATAAGATTTTCAATATAGTCAGACACTTGCTCTTCCATCTATTTTGTATCTTGCTCCACCTTTTCTTCACATATGTATTTTAGTATTTCCTCATTTGTCTCTTCATCTGTCATCTATGAAATGCTTACTCGAAGATCTTCAATTGTTGGAATATATGGTACTAATGGATCTGCTGCATGTTCCTCCCCAGCAATCGGAGAATGATCTATATCAAGTTGAGATTGTGCTTGTTCTGGCTCTTGAACTGATACCTCTGATTCAACCTCCTCTTCTATTAAAGTGTTATCATGAAATTCAAAGGCCACTTCAGTGTCATCTGAAAATGCTCTGTGAGGTATATAGTTCTAATTTTCTGTCAATTGTCTCGTTTGAATTTTCAATCTCTATAAATTTGCCAATTGACTCTTAAACATGTCATCCAACCATTCGTCTCTTTTCTTTAGCCAAACTGTAAGCATGTCAACCACATGATCTTCCTCTCATGGTTCTAGAGGATGATCATAAGTAGATGATGGATAAGATAGAAAATACGATTCCGTGAAATATACTGGTTATGTATATGAAGGTCTCTGATAGTTCTGCCACCCCGAATTATACTGGTACATGCATTGATTCCTTGGGTGGTTACCATCACATATCTCACATCTAATCATTACGTTCCGAAACGGTTGAGCAAATGTTGTGTTACTGGTCTCTGACATCTATTGATAATTATTGGGTTGTACTACAGGCCTCAGAAAACTGAACTGTGTCTCCCTGATATAGAGTGTATATTTACCTCTTAATGCTTGTAATGCTTCCATTGCCCAATAATGTTCCATTTCAACCACCTGAAAAATAAAAGAAATAAATAAAATTACAAATAACAATAAAGAAAATTAGATACAAGTAAAGTCAATAGCTTCAAAATTAATAACACAAAAAAGTCCCTGGAAGCAGCACCGAAAACTTGATCCGCGATTTGTACATGTATACGCAAGCGCACCTATCGCACAAGTAGTATAAAAATATCGATCCCACGAGGACTAATTTATGCCAATTATTAATTGTTGATGCTATTTATTTACAGGTATCTAATTAAGGTAAGAAGGGATTGATTTTTTGTTTGGTTGGTTGAATGTGATTTTGCTAAATAAATAAAAATACAGAAGAAAATACAAATAAAAATAAATAAAAGACACAAAACATCTAGGGTTGTGACTCCACACAATATTATTCTAATGATGGATTGATTTTCCTATACATGTGTAATATATTAGTTTGTTAACCTGGAATACGAAAATATGCATAAGCCTCTTTCAATGATCGAATGCAAACACCCAAAGTAACCCAATTAACTATATTCCTATGTTAACCAAGTTATCTGAGTTCATTAAGGTCAAGTTCCAATTATGGCTACGCATGCCCGACAGGTATATTCATAGACTGTAAGGAAATCCCCCCTAAGGTGAGATCGTGTGCTATTGAATTTACGGCTGAAACATAAAATCCCTCTCCAAAGTTCATTTTACATTTACCCCATCAATCTTATTAGTGATTAGTCAACAAGAAGCATTAATATTAAGATTCAATAAACAAGCTTAATGTATTACCCATTATATTAGAAAATCAATTATTAAACTCGTGAATAGTGTGCTTCATCATTTCCCTAGATAAAAATAAAGTGCTAGGGTTAGCTGATCCACTTTCAATATTTCAAATCTAGAAATCTCCCTTATTATAATATATAAATTTGTGTTATATTACCAACAGACCAAATAGGCGGTATCTAATTAAGTCAAGTTTTAATTAATTCCAACCGACCAATATGGCGGTATCCAAATTAAGTCAGGTTAAAATTAATTTAATTAAGTCCAACCAACCAATATGACGGTATCCAATTAAGTCAAGTTTTATGATAATTTATATATTACAAGGGAGATTAATCTAAATTATCTATAATAAAAGTTTCACCTTTCACCCCAGCAAAAATAATTAACTAGACATAAAAGAAAAAAAAAATACAAAAATTAATATTATTAGAAATAAAAATACATAATTAAAAATATAAAAATTAAATACACAAGATACAGACCTAAGATTTCTTATTAGAATCCTTAAGGAAAGTATGAAAATGGAAAATTAAATCACCCTCAATTTATAGGCAAAAATTCGGGCTTCGCGTCGCGACACACAAATAGCTTTGTGTCGCAACGCATCGGGATTTTGACACGTGTTTGCGGCTTCCCGAGATGTTGACACATGGTAGGCGGTGTCGGTGAGTCGCGACGAAAAAGGGCTTACTCGTCGCGACGCCAGCTACAGTGATGATGCAGTGATGATGCAAGTGATGATGTGTGTCGGCATTGTAAATTATTGGCCCGGCGTCGCGATGCATGTAAATTTTCGCGTCGCGATGCGTGAATAATAAATTTCACATTATGCATTTTTTGTCTTTTTTTCATCGTTTTAATCCCGAATTGATTCCATTGATTCTCAATCTCTTATTTATCTGCAAAACAATATAAAATACATCAAAACGTTCATAAAACTCGAGAAACTATACAAAATATTAGGTCAGATTAGCGGTAAATAGTGATATATTTTTCGTTCATCAAAACTTAACAGGTTATTCATAGTCGGTTCAAAAAGTCTCAAGTTTTATTCAATTTAAATTGTGTAGTAAATGAAATCGGATTTATTTGTATATGTGTGTGTGCATATATAAGATCTGTGAACGAATTCATTGTCGTATGGCTGACCGATGATTATTCACAATTCCGACTTCATGCATGCGAGTTGCAACCTGGAATCCAAACCAAGGACAAGTTTTTGAAGTTAGCTCATCTTCGCGGGATCGTGACACTTTTTCCCAACCATTGAAGCATGTGTGTCGCCCGAGGCATAAGGGGCTTAATTAATTGAATGAGAATGAATGAGGAAGTATTAAGTTATCCTATATCAAATTTGGATCATTGGTTCTTTTCAGAATTTGTGCTACTTTTTAATGCATGTATAATGAAACCATGTATTATACCAATTAAATTACATCTTCTTATTTTTCATGGAAATGGTCCGAATAAAGCATTGGAGTCAGCATGTCAATAATAACATTTGTTAGCATAGGTAAAAAAGAAGTTTTCAAACTTAAATTGTTAGTTTCCTCCAACATTTCACATTATTTATCAAATTTTCTTTTTAAGTTTATATAAAGTTTAAAGTGAATATAAAACCATACCTTTTTAAGGGTTTTTTTAGTTGGTATGTTTCATTGATGGTACATATATTATACATGTTATGTATATGTTAAAATATGATATTTTTATGAGAGATAAAAGCATAGACAATTAGTGATTTTTTAAAATATATGTACAACAAATAATTTCACTCAAATTTTCTAAAATAATCAGGGATGGGCGAAAAATAGCGTAAATTTGAATTGGTTGGTAAAATTCTCACATTTTTTCAAATTCATCAACTCGCATTATTAACGTACTAGGGATGACAACTAGTCGGATATGGTACGAGATACTAATATCCTTTCTCATCTCGTTCAATCAGCTGGTATAAAAAATATTTTTATTACTTGTCACTAACGTACCGAACCCTGCAGTCCCCTTTCAAACATGTATTTTACTTTTATTTAAACAGATATACCCATACCCAACTCGTCCAATAAATTATTAGGGTTGGTGCTCGGAGTGCCAATCCGGATCGTATTTATGTCGGATTCATGAATATGAAATAATTCATTTTTCCATAATATTACTTACTTAATGGTTGCACCTCTTGTTTTTATATACGTAATTGATCTAATTACGATTAAATTGAAATTAAATTTGATTCAGTGATATGTATATATTAGACAAAGACCTCAGGATTTACAACGTAGTGTGCAGTTACAACGTAATTTGTAATTGACATTGAGAAGCATCACTGTAAGTTGTATATTCTAAAATAAAGTTCATGGTCAAGATTTACTAACATTGGTCGGTTAGAAAAATCCGATGAGACCAGTACATGTCATATATCGAGACTTGGTCTGATGGTTTATCCTAATGAATCATGAGTCTTAGGAGACTCGTATATATATGTAGGTGTTATTTGATAAACACTGAACGACTCATCGAAGATTTCCTAATAAATGGTACACAACCGTCAATATGAATCTTTTCGAGTCGAGTAGCATAGTGGTCATTCGACTTGCGATACCACTGTGGATATATAAGATATCCTCCATAATTTGATGGTAGTCACATCACCGATCCATTTAGATCATACCTCCATCTGCTCGTTGGGTGTGGACTGATGCTCACGATATCCTATGAGTATCATATAGAATCTGTCAGTCCTGTGTATAGGGTATAGGTATCATGTACGTATTTGCGATCTAGTAAATCCATGGCAGTGGTATATTTCAGAAGTGAGTTTCGAGTGTTATTTAGAGATCGTAAATTTAAAAGTCGACTATATTATATCTTAGGGATTTGACGTTCCTATATATATCCCTGGTATGATATTAATAGCCATTGACGGAGGGATTATACGTATGCAATGATCTCGGCTTGCATAGTTTAACGAGATTATCCATGGTCATGATTATAACATCCAGCCTAAGCCAAGATGTTACCGGCTGAAGAAAGGAAAATCCATCTTCATAAGCCTCTTATTCGGATGAAATTTTGGCATGACCTCTGCTAAAAATCCTGAAATCCTGGACCAAAGTCCAGCACCTCGAGACAACCTATTATACAACTTAAAACATATGCAACCATTATCTTGGCCTCAGGCCAGAACTCAATAAACAAAATATAAATCACTTGGCCTCCGGCCAAAGCTCAAAATAATACTATGCAACTATATATACAATTGAGGCGATCCACTGTCTTCAAAGTCTTCACTGAAATCCTACTGGCTTAGTATGACTGCTACTGACCTGCAAAACTAACAAACTATTGTGGTATGAGTCATAAGACTCAGTAAGTAACCATGCTCATACCTTGAGCGTCAAACACACACAAAGTCTGAATCTTGAATTAGTTGTCTGTTCTGTAACTATTTTAACAAACATGCAACATTATTAAAGATTCCTTTTAATCTGATCATACATACTTTAAATACTGATTGCTATATATATTTTCATCCACCCATGATATACACATCAAGTCTCTGTATCCCTAACTATTAAATCAAATTCCATCACGTTTTTGGTGCGCTACTCTGTTATCTCTCTACTTTCTTATACACTCTTTACTAATGTAATTCAGGCAATTATTATTTCTTTCTTTCTTTTACTATCTTGAAATATCATCAAATTGGAATTATAAAATATTCTTTCTTTCTAACATTCATCACCCTATCATGAATCATATACACACGTATATGTAATAATATTATCATGCACTATTATTTACAAAAGATTCTTCTTATGTATACATACAACTCATACAAACTTCAATCATATATACATATAAATGTAATTACGCTATCATGCATTAATATCAGCTATATGCATCTCAGATGATTATTAGGATGTATGATTAATATGCTTAATTTATAAGTAGACTCTACTTTATTATATTATGCTTTTAGAAAATACTTTTCTTGAAAACACTTTCTGAAAACTCTTTTCTGAAACTCTATTTGAATATCTCTTTATAAAACTTGTCTTTCTGAAAACATGCTTTGAATCTCTGGTTTCTGGAAACTGTTTCTAAGATCTAGTTTATGAAAACTGTTTATTAAAATCTAACTTTTGAAAACTACGTACTGATAATCTGAAAACTGTTTACTGAAAATCTAAAAATTGGAAACTGCCATACGTCTAGGACAACGACTCAACTAGACGTGTCCGGGAACAACTCAATCGGGTCTTAGAAACTAGTGATCTCTCTACACCCAGGACCACGACTCAATTGGGTGTGTGAAACTGGTGGTACTCTATGCCCAGGGCCACAACTCAACTGGGCATCTCTGAAACTGGTGGTGCTCTACACCCATGACCACAACTCAAGTAGATGTGTCACACTACAAACTAGAACTGGGGGTGCGGATCAATTCTACCATCCAAGCTTTGAAATCATGATTTCGGGGCATCTGTCATCCCTAGTCATGAACTAGGGTTTAGTGGCGTTACGTATCGCCGTCCCATAGCCATGCTCAACGTGTGCACACAGACCCTATCCATCAATTCCAATTGTATCAAGTTACATATGCGGGTGAGTTTTTCCCTCATGCCCCAAAAATATAAAACTCATGCTTTGTATCTCAAAACTGAAAGAAACTTTTTCTGAAATACATTTCTTTCAAAAGCATCTAAAACTTTTCTTTAAAACACTTTGAATTTCAAAAACATTTTTAACTTTAACTTAATTTTCTAAAAATCATAACACACATATATGCATACTCCAATTTCTTATGCTTTCACTTACCTTAACCATACTTATTATGTGCTTATGTTATATTATCATATATGTACATGCATTCATTCTTGCATACTTATGACACATTGAAATAATTCATATATATGCACTTCTCTATGCACACACAAAACTTATATTTATATAGTCACATTTATATATACTTACATACATATATATCAACATGCTTAAGTTAACATGTATTAATATTTCAACCATATTATCATATCATAACAAACATTTTACATTCTTCTTTGCTATATCAGTTAACAGCTATACTTAATTGTACACATACATCTGAAGATATTGTTCATATCAAGTTAATGATTTCATAACATGCTATATATACATATACATCCCTAACTATTATGCAAACTAGTAACCTCAAATCACATGCATTCATGCTACAAGAATTTCTGCGTAAATATTTCTCATACCAACTTACCAATTCCATAATTATGCATACACACACGCAATCAAAACTCTTTTACTATATCAAACTTCACACATATACAGACTTCAAATTATCAGTTCTTAAATTTATTTAGCCATTTCCCAAATATCAACTTGTGCTCAAAGATCTCATTTACATATATTCATATGCATATATACTCTATGTTCATTTAAACATGCATCAAGATACTTGTACACAAAATACCTACATACTATATACATGCTTACTTCCTTAAAATTACCATTCTTTCAGTTTAATCTCATTCCATAGGTATAGTTTCTACAACCTCCAAATCTCAGGTATCATTATATTATACTCACATGTATTTCCTTACATTTCATGTATATACATATACTTTATCATTCTTATACTTTCAATCTTAGGCTTGCTGGTATCTTACTTGCATATATATATATATATATATATATATATATTATCCATTACTTATAAAATTTCTTTATTAGCTAAATTCAAACAGAACACTTCACAAGTAATCATCGCATGGATTACTTACCTAGCTAGGCGGACACTCATGATCCTGGTCCGATCTGTCGAAATAAATAACGAAACATGGTCAGAATCACTATTTACGGAACTTTCTACTCATCTATACATACATAAATAAATAAATAATTAAATATTATATATATATATATATATAACATATACTCTTCCGTTTTTGGTTATACATATACTTATAAAATTTCTTTATTAGCTAAATTCAAACAGAACACGTCACAAGTAATCATTGCATGGATTACTTACCTGGCTAGGCGGACACTCATAATTCTGGTCCGATCTGTCGAAACCAATAATGAAACATGGTCAGAACCGCTATTTACGGAACTTTCTACTCATCTATAATAAACTTCCGGACCTTCCCGGAATACACTAATCCTCTCGATTCCACGGTTCAAACTTCATTACTCTAATATATCTTTTTATACTATTCTAAACTAGCTAAATAGCTTAAATTCTCATTTTATGCGTCTGCGGAAAATCTTGCGGAAAAGTTTCCACAAACGCTGCGGAAGATCTTGGACCTTCCAAACTTATCCGGAATTACTCAATGACTCTCGTAATATCATATTTATGCCATATCCATGGTTACGGTCATCAAAGCTCAATCGAGCGAGAAACCTGATTTCATCGGAAACCCACTTTATCTACTGGATCGATCTAATCTAATATGTTCTCACTCGAATTCTATGAAAAGCACATATTCAACATGCTAAAGCTCAAACAACTTAAATTATATCACTACGCTACTCTACGAAGCAACTGGAAGCATTTGAATATTTAGCGGAAACTTGAAATTAAAGAATTTTTACCGAGAGCTCTTACCAAGATTTTGAGGCCATATACGGACTCCAAACGATCCCACGAACGCGCTGGAATAGATGAAATTTTGATCGGACTCCAAACCCATTCACGCGAATCTTTCCTTCTCTTTCTCACCGATCTGGTCGTCTAACAGGGAATCACCAGCCACCACGTGGCCGGCCTGCTCTGGACGAAGCCAGCAGTGCAGGCGCGAACCGCTGGGGGTGGCCAGATGGCAGTCCGCCGGCCACACTTCTTATTTCTCTTTCCTCACACACTCTCTCTCAAGCTCTATGTTTCTTCTTTTCTTTATTTATTTTATTTTTTTGGGTAAAGATGAACAGTGACTTATAATGCCATTTTTTCTAGAAATTACTAAATTACTCATACTTACAAGGATATTTTCGAAAATCAACTATTTTGAAGCCCTCCCGGCGTGATTTGCGAAAAGTGTTCAACACGAAAGTTGTTCATCTCAGAAAAATGAGTCTGATGGTTAAGAATCAACTCAATCAGAGTTTGTTTGCTATTTTCATTATTTGAACGACAAACTTTACGTGCATAATAAAAATTACGTAACTGATTTATGAGACGACGCGTTTTCTAACGCGATAAATCTTCACTTTATATTATTATGACCAATATATCATCGCTTGAACTCTTATTCTTTGTTATCATCCTATTCCGAGACTATAAATTCAGTCTAGGAACCTTCCAGAACTGTCCCGAAAATCTGGGATGTTGCAATCATAATTTACGAGTGGGTGAATTATGGACACAAAATTTGATTCTGTGACGGATAAACCTAAACTTGGAGAGTCTCACAATATGAAGTGAACTCGTTGAGCACTTGGAAAACATGTTACGAATGATACAGATTATTCATAATACTTTATCGAATTAAATGAGTTAATTCAAATTGTTTAAGGGTTAAATGAAAAATACATGCATAAGGGGTATTTCAGTAATTTCTTAATTAATGTGTATTTGTATTTAATATATGATTTTATGAAATATAATTAATTAATTATCAAATAAGATATTTGATATTTATCAGAAATATATATTTGATTATTTAAAGTAAATATGATACATATATTTAGATATTTGTATTTAAATAATTATTTAATTATGTAATTGTTAAATAATTAAAGTAATTAAAATATAAATATCTAAGGTGATATTTTTATTAGGAAATGATTATAGTGTAAAAATTTGACTTATTTGCATTTAAGATAAATGTTTTCAAATAGGATTTGACTTCTTTAATTTGATTAAATGAATTACAAATGACCAAATTACCCCCCCTCCTAATTTCGTCCAAGCCTTGTATATAAAGTGAAAAATTATTTAATTGTCCACCATAGAGGAATAATTTATAGTGGTTTTGGAAGTTGTTTAGATTAGAAATGTTATTACAAAAATTGACATTGTGACTAGTATTGCTGAACAGATGCCACTGTACTGTGATAATAATGAAGCCATTACGCAGGCTAAGGAGCCGAGAGCGCATTCCAAGTCTAAACATGTAGAAAGGAAATATCACTTGATTGGAGAGATTATTGAACGGAAAGACATAGTGGTCTTAAAAGTTTAAGAACAAGACAACAAAGCAGACCCGCTTACTAAAGCCTTACCTAGCAGACCTGAGAGTTTGTTGGAGTTGGTGTTTGGAGCTCTAATTCGAATAATATATTGTATATTATGTTTTATTATTTATTAATAAAATAACTATATTTTCATTCCAAGCCTTGATAATGGTAATTATTATGTCATAATGCATATTAATGGTATATATAAATATGCTGAGAATGATATCAATCTTAGAATAATCATGTAGTATTATTAGACACAGAGTGATCCGACATTGAGATAGTATTACCATTATAAACTATTATAAATATTCTTAGTCATTGGTTTTGAAATACGATCGAATTCCTATAACTTAAAAGACCGACTCATGTCATATATTAGAATTGGAGTTCCAATGGTCTAACTCGATGTACCATGAGCAAGGGACGCTCATATAGACATGTGCATATTTGTTGGAGCGAATATTGAATGACTCGTCTCTGATTTCTAATAGTTGGAAGTACACACTAATGTCAATAGGAATCTCGTCGAGTCGAGTATCATATGTGATCCTTTGACTATATGAGACATTGATTTTGTGTGTGATCCTCCACACTTTGATGCCATATATGACAGAGACCTTTTACGGTCAAATCGTTAGATGTTCGTTGGGTGTGGACTGATGCACTTATTAATCAAGTGTGTATTAAGATAGGATCTATCGATACATATGTGTATCATAAGAGGTTTAGGTATCCATGTGACTAAGTCACTATTCTTAAGCTTTATGAAAGCCGATCATCTATGGTTGATCATATATATATCAAAAATAGTGTTCTGACTAGTTATAAAGAATCATGCACATATCGACAATATGAGATACGCGCCTTGAAAACTTGACGGTGTAATCTATGTTTCCTAAACACAACATAGATAGCCTACGACAAAGGGATTACTAAACATATGTGATGATATCAACTTTTATAGTTCAGAAAATTAGTTTGTGTTTTTCACGAATTCAAAGGTGGTCGAATTGCGTACATATAAACTAGGCTTATGTGATGAATGTGTCTGAGCTTAGAGAGTCTCACAATATGAAATGTACTCGTTAAGCACATTGATAGCCGATTATGTTTGATAATATATAATATTTGATATCATAATTATCAATCAATGTAATTAAATGTTATTGGATAATATTAATTATTTATTTTGACCCATTTGGATTAATTGGATTAATCAAAAAAATCACACAAGGACTCTGTTGTAATTTTATAAATATATGTACCATCAGATGATATTTTGGTACTTATAAAATATATAATAATAAGTGTATTTGGCTTAATTTAATTGGACTAATTCAAAATGATAGACCATAAACTAATTAATTGGTTAAACTATGAACTAATTAATTAGTTAAATTTTATCGAGATTTAATTGGATTAAATCAAACTGGTAGACAAATGTGATTAGTCAAACCAAATTATACATATTTGGACAAATTGGATTAAGCCCACATAAAAGTTTATTAAAACTTTTATTAATTAAAAATTACATAAGTTTCACTATAAAAGACAAGCTTGAGCAAGTTTTTAAACAAGCAAGAAAGCTAAAACAATCATTAACCAAAAGAAAGAAATATTAGTCTAGGTATAGTTTTGTGAGAGAAGTTTTGATATTTCTCTATAATATTTCAACTAGGAGAAGAAGGTTGGATCTTGGAATCAAACTTACTAGGTAAGTTTGTTTTTATCTAAAGTTATGTTTTCATTAGTGAGTTGTTATCATTAGTGAAACATATAGTGATGTATTATGTATTAGATATATAATAACATATCTTGAAGTTAAAATTAGGCTAATGAATTGTATATGGAAGCTTTGGAAGCATGATCACAATATGCTTGTGATTGGGTCAAAAATATTCATGTTGGACATGGAAATAAAATTAATGTTTGGAACTCTATATGAAAACTTGGAGCTATGGATACCATTCTACAATCACTTGACCACATTTGAGTGACCTAGAATTTCATGAGTCATTTATTATGGGATTATAAATTGGATTCTGTTGACATTGGTTTTTATGTTAAAATTGGATTTTATGTGTATTGAAGTGTTTGGAGAAAATTGGAAGTGTTTAGAATTGGATTCAAGGCAAATTTACTCTATGTCAATATTTTACACAAGGTATTTTCGTAACACTCATTTGCTTTATAAATATGCATATAGTTAGCCAGTTAGTGAGTCCAGTGTGCCAGTCAGGGTTCAGGGTGATGACCAAGCCATTCTCCCACTGATCATATGCTCGGATTTCCAAGGGTGTGATACATAACCATTTAAATCTCTACCCTCTTAGACTCTTATCGCTTTAGTATCAGAATTTCCTTAGTCACTTTCTCAATATACAATCTTAGAAATTCATTCTTTGTGTTTCACTTAATTCTCAACAAAAAACATAACAAAAAATTATATTCCTACTGATTACGCCCAAAAATAACTTGCGCTTATCGTAATATAGCTGGGGTGTCGATTCCTCAGAGAGATGGTTATAGGAACTAATTTACTCAAACAAAACGTAAGCAATAACTAAAATAAAGAAAACAAATAAATTGATAATTAAAGTAAAGATAAATAAAATAATGAAAAGATAATAATAGAATCAGCAGAGATAATCACCAAAGCGTCGAGAATCCATTTTGTATCAAACTCACATATTTAGTTATTAATTCCCGTTATTACTCAGTTGAGGGTTTCACATCCCAAACCAACAACCGGAAAATATTCAATTCTACACATGTTAAATTCTAAGGTAATTAATGATTATTTTCTCTATGTTAACGGCACACAAAAGTCATCGTTACGAGTTATCTAACGATGATAATATACCCTTAGGCAATACTACAGCAGAAAACCAACACATAAAATAACTTTTACCAGTCACAACTGAGTTCGCAAACCACACATAGAAGAAGCATGACTGGATCTATATGAGATTTGACTAAACACAATTTCTGGGCTAATAAATCGAAATATTATAAAGAATAATAAACATTAATTATATTAAACGTTAAAAGGTTCTTTAAGAGTCAAAAACGTAAACATATAATACAAGATTTCATCCTTAGTTTTGCCTTAGGAGATTACTTTTCCATGCCGAAGGAAGAAACAACGTCGACGCATCAGAGAGACATCGTGTAATGTGCTCTTTCTCTTCTCAGCACTGCTTATTCTTCATCCTTTATTCTCGACACTACTTGCGTGTTTTTTACTTCACTCGGCAGCTTCTGTTTTTTTATTTCTTGCGCTGCCTCTCTATTCACGCACAGCAGCCGGCCTTGGCTTTTATAATAAACAAATCTTAAACCCTAATATGATTCTATGGGCCCATGCAACTTGGTTCTCCCCAAAGTCAAATATGCTTCTCTTTTAATTTTGTTAAGTCAACAATTGTGGCTCTCTCTACACTTTCTTTATTTTCACGCCACTTTCATGGCTTTTAGTAGCAAGAGGGCCCACGTGTGCAAGCCTTTGTTGACTAGTCAATATTGAGTCTTCCTCTCTCATAAATTCATTATTTTTCACACCACTTCTTTGTAACACAAGGGCCTACTTTGCTCTTTTATTCTTTGATTTGGTTAACTCTCTTCAATTATGGCTTCTCTTTCCATTATTCAATTCCTACAATAACAACAAATACTTAAATAACAAATACTTTTTAAATTAGAATAATGATAAAAATTATATAATAAAATATAAGATATATTACTAAATACTTAACCATAAACCTGAGTAAGTGATGTCTAAAGTACATTTTTATGCACTTATCACAACCCCCAACCAGCTTATTGTTAGTATCTAGCAATTCAAGCGAAAAATAAAATAAAAACTAAAGTGAATAAATAAATTAAAACTGTCTAAGCCACTTTCGTAGGGATCAAGATTACATTTAGCGTATGCAACAAGCCTTTAAACCTCTAGGTGTCCCTAGTGGACAAGTTATAGTCTCGTGAGGGCTTACAACAACGACACCCACAAACATCATTCAAAACACACAATCATGCATAAATAAAAATTAAATAGTCCCAATAGTTTCGCATATTATTGTCCTAAAAAAATGCCAAGTAATGAAACCAGAGAACCTTCAAAGTACTCAACGTAACTCAAATCTAAATCCTTGAATAAATCATCTAAGCCAGACTCACAGTGTGTCTGTGTAAAGGTTCGTTCATAGCTTTATTCCTAGGTAAGCCAACTCAATGATTTTGTTTAAAAATTGGGATCGATAGATCAAACCAACCTAGATTTCTCAATTAAGTTCTGTAATTGCTTTTCTCTGCTCAATATGGTATGATTTCTCTTTTTCTTTCCTTATCTCATTTTTTACTTTTCTTTCTGATTTTTTCAACACACCTACGCTTTAAGGTAGCGTTTCTCCTCATGATGGTCCTAATACTCGCCCATGGGTAGCTTCATGCTTATCGGTTATATGTGGCTTAATTTTTTTTCTTTAAAGACTTTTCTTTTATTTTCAACCATACCACACATTATAACACAAGCAAGTCATGATAGACATCTAAGCAAATGGTCATTCATCGACATGAAATTACTTCAACTAGTCACCTTGCCAACTACTCAAGCTTCCACTGGTAAGAACCTATAATTAAGTACTTACGAGTCTAACATAGATAAACTACTCAAAGCATTACATAAAAGTACATTAAAGGACTTATCGTTTCTAATATTTCACTAAAACAAACAATATCATCATTGGACTTATACTTAAATAACCTGTAGCGGGATCCATCTTTGTAACATCCCACTACAAGAGATGCTACTGGCAGGAGACAGGCTAATCTTGCCTCCATAAGCCTCTGACTCTGACAAAATTTCGGCATGACCTCTGCTAACAGTCATGCGACCTGGATCAAAGTCCAGCACCTCCAAACAACCTATAGGGCCCAAACACAAAACATAACACTAAATAATGAAAAGACATAATACAACTGGGGCTCCATGCCCGAAAATGCATATGAACAAAAAAAATTACAATCATAACTTATACAGACTTGAAATCTTTACAACTACACTGAAATGCCCCCAAGACTTGGTGAATGGCTGACTGCAGTACTGCTATCCGACTCATCAACCTTTGATATCTTTCTATTTTCCTATTCATTCTTTGCTAATTTATTTTGGGCACTTAATATAATTATCTTTCTTTTATTTCATTGAAATATCATCAAATCAGATTTATGAAATATTCTTCCTATAAGACTTCATTACACAATCTTCAATCATCCATACATGTGTAAATATAATTATATCATCATGCTTTATTATTCACAAATGATTTCTCTTATGTAAACATATAACTCATACATAAATCGTTCAAAAATACATATAAACATGATAATACTATCTTACATTAACGTCAGCTACATGCATCTCAAATGATTTCTAGAATGTATGATATATATACTTATCTTATGAATTATACTCTACTCAATATGCCATGCTTTTATAAACTATTACTTTAAAACCTTTTCTGAAAAACTTACATATGAATGTACTAATGTTATCATGCATAATATCAACTATATACATTTTCAAATGATAACCAAAATGTATGATTTATATGCATGACTTGTAAACTATACTATACTTTAACATGCTATGTTTTTAGAAAATACTTTATGAAAACTTTCTGAAAATTCTTTTCTGAAAACTCCTTTCTGAAAATTCTTTGTTGAAAGCTTTACTTGAAAACTGGTTTTCGCTTTAAAATTCTGAATCTCTAATAAATCTGCTGTTTCCGGAAACTTTCTTTTCTAAAAGCTCTTTCTGAAAATTATATTTGAAAACTGAAATATGTATATGAAAATGAAAACTTTCTATGAGTTTTGTGTCTCTGTCTGAAAAAATGGACGTATGAGGGCGTTACGTATCGCCGTCCCCCAAAGTATGTCAGTACTGTCTCTGAAACTGGTGGTCTTGGGGCGTTACGTATCGCCATCCCCCAAGCCACAAATTAGAGTTGGGGATACAGATCTATGCTACCACTCAAGCTCAAAAACCAGGATTTCGGGGCAACTGTCATCCATATGTTGGTTTCTAATTAGGTCCCAAGATCATAAACAAGCATGAAAAATGTGTGAAAACAAATTGAATAAGTTGCGGAATACTCACATCGATCGGTTGAGACGATTCGGCAACAAACAAAATGATTTTGGCCTCCATTTTCACGCCCACTGCAGTGCAGTCCACTGCCTTGAAAAAAATAGATTTTGTTTGATGATTTGAGCTCCAAGCTTGTGTCAAACGATTCCCGGCTCGTAGGTGGGTTTCCATATCACCTTCGTATAACTATTGGAGTGCTAGCTCTAAGTGATTTTGCCACAAAATCACCATTATCCTCTTCCTATTTAACGCCAAAACTGAACAGAAAAGAAGAAGAAAATGGCCCTCCAAGGACGTGAGAGAGAGAGGAAAAATGGAAAGAGAGTGTTGTTTTTGGTTTGTCAAATTTGTGTATTAAATACACACATTTGAATTTCAAATGAATTTCATTTGAATTTGCTTTCAAAAGTCAAACAATTAAAAGCCAACAACCACATCAAGTCACATCAAGTCAAGTGTCAAGTCACATCACTCAATCAAGTTGTCAAGTCACATCACTCAAAGTGATAAGTGATTTGACGTTTGAAACGACTAGCGATTTGACGCTTGATGCGACTAATGATTTGACGCTTGATTTGACTTGCGTGCCGCACTCGAATTCAAAATGCGAATGCGCTCGCAAACACACTCGAGCTCGGGTTCGCTAATTCCTAATTAGTGAATTTTCCGTTGCGTCGTAATTAAATGATTATGCCTAGCGAAATCACTATTCACGTCGCTAACGAATTAATTCTAAATTAATTCGTTCGCCCGAATTAAAATCCATTTTCAATTCTGCATTGAAATCCAATTTCGTTTAATATATCGAATATATTAACTTACCCGATTAATTCCAAATTAATCATTTTCTCTCTTTATACGATATTTTATCCTAGATAAAATATCTCCGAAATTAATCCTAGATTAATTTTCTCTCTCATTGAATTAATCCCAGATTAATTAAAGTACGAGTCATACATCATTGGTGAATCATTGTGAAGCAACCCATGAGATCCCCGGATATGTTGGCAGTAAATACGGTTATCGGACTATCCGAACACGCAAGTACCAAATACTTCGTTCTACCGATTTACAAGACAATGTTGGCTTCTAGCAAAGCGCCATGCCTACCCAATTCTCCGGAAATATCCTTACAGGAATATGTGATCTATATCAGGCGTAGTATACATCCTATAGTGTATGTCGATCCAGTATCGGATGGTCACGTGCTAGGCCTGGGGCTGGAGTTGTGTCTGCCCCATACGAAGCACATATCAGATGTCTGGTAACTAGTCTCTATAATCGGATATACATGACCTAGTCATAATATCCCGATGGTTACACAACACTTAAGAGCACTAATACCGTATCCTGCGTGACATCATCTCCACTATGACTGGAGTGATACTTCCGTCCTGGCATCACACCCAATACTCTACGATTCTCAATATACCCAGCATTGGCGTACGAAGAACCGATTAAAGCCCTGGATGACCTCAACCAAAGTATATTGATTGTCGTAAGTATTAGCGGTGCAAGTCTCAAGTTAAGACCAAATACACCTACCCTGATTTCGGACTCCCATAGACACATAGTCATACTACCAATAGAATTCCGATGGGGTCTATCTAGAGCGAAGCTGTTTCCCGTACCATCGGTGAAACACAACCTCCTACCGCACTTGCATAAGTATCCAATACTTAAATATATAAGAACTATGTCGTTGTGCCCTCACAACGCACACAAGTGCGATACTAGTCTTTTACGCATTACCGATGTCCTATCTCGATAATACTCTGACTAGGGATATTTAATGATTAATCCTTCGCGGACTGATACTGTCTCATATCATCTCAATCTAGGAACTAATCATATGAACCTCTCATCATTTATACATCTAAGGTGATCTAATCATAAATGATAAGTGTAATTTCCTTGTCACATAGTTAATTTGTACAACAACACCATGATCTGTACAAATAGTGATGCTATGGGTCATAACTGCCCAACAATCTCCCACTTGGCCTATAGCCAGTCACTCGAGTGCCTAACACCCAAACTATGTACGGTTGGCTCAAATTGCTGAGAAAAGGTTTTTCGTCAGCGGATTTCCATGATTATCGTTTGACGCGATTTATACGATCATCACATCGCCACGATGTATGATCCGAACGAATCAGATAAATATCGAAGTATATATCTGGATCGTTGATGAGACCATTAATTCTTTAGCCTGTGCTGACGCCTAGCTCAACCGCTAACAGAACTATATCTAATCCAATTAGATTTATTATCGACCCAAATGGCTTCCATTGCTGCCTCAGCTGCAGCAATAATCTGCATTTGTTGTTTATTCGGCAACAGTATTTTGCTTGAAAGGTTTCCAGCTCACTGTTTCGTTATTCAAACTGTATAGTACCGTTGTTTTTATCAGTTTGGAAACTTACAGTAGTGATTCCAGCCACTTCAAGTTCTCATTCTCCATAGATTAAGACAACATCCTTAGTTCTCTAAGATACTAAGTATGTTCTTAAAATCAATCCAGTGACTATCACTTGGATTAGCCTGATTGTGACTCCATATGCTCAAAGCGTATGTTACACCAGGTCGCGTACATTTTTCAATGTACAATTTCTCAGAGAGTGTTAACAACTTTAAATCTATCCCAGTATATCTTTATTCCTATAATAAAGGTCATTACTCCTAAGAATTCTACGGAGAATTTTCTCGAAAGCCAAGCTTTCACCGATTGTTGTATGGGAATGTCATTTCCAAGAACTGACATATATTATCATTATCTTATACAGGACATTCATTGTCAGTGCGCTCCCACTAACCCTCTTATATACACAAGAATCATTTCATTTTGAATTAAATCATACACCATTATGATTACATCAAAATGATAATTCCAAGAACCTAATGCTTGCTTCAATCCAAACATGGATCGAATAACCCGCAAACCTTGTTTGCTAGTTTTGGTAAGACAAAATCGTCAGGATGTTATAAACATCCTCTAAAAGGTTTCCGTTTAAGGAAAGAGATTTTGATCTTTAACTGACACATTTCATAAATGAAACGTGCAGCTTCAGCAAGCATTATCCAAATGGATTTACCGTGGCAATAGGTAAAAGATTGAATCGTAATCAACATAATGTTGATAACGATACCTTTTCGCAACAAGCCTAGCTTTGTACGTTGGTATGTTGACATCCATGTATGTCTTCATTGAAGACCTTTACAGTACCTATAGGCACAATGCCTTGCGGTACAACAACTAGTGTCCAAACATAGTTGGTATACATGGAATCCATTTCGGACTAATGGCACCTTGCCATAAAGGGAGTCGATACCTTGTATCACTACCTTATACGTAGTCAGGTCGTCTTCCTCAATAAGATTGACATCTTTATGAGGTGACATCAGAAACCCATACCCCAGGTTGTTTTCTGATTCTTTCCGATAATGGTACAGATTCATCCTTGATGAACTGTTTGTGTTCCATTAAGGACTTCGTGCCTTGAACAGTATTACTCCGATTTTCATCGAGTTTTACTATCCTCCCATTTTCCACTGCATATCGGTATTCCTCTTAGGAAAACCGCATGGCGAGCAACAATCACATTGTTCTCATGTGAGATGTATAAGTACTATACTTATGGTTTTCCCTAGGATAACCTTTATTTGGCACTTATCCGATTTGGGTTCGAGTTTGGTATCATCCAAACGTATTCCCAGCATTCCTAACTCTTCAGGAGTGTGAAACCGTGTTTCTTTCCCGTTCATATCCAATATGAATTCTGTCAAACAGATTTATATGGAACCTTATTCAAAATAAGTGTTGCACTCTTAATGCTTATCCGTTGAAGGAAAATATAGCTCAGAGTGACTCATGATAAACCTTATCATGTCCAACAAAATTCGGTTTCTCCGTTCGGACACACCGTCATATTGACGTGTTCCAGGAGGAGTCCTCATTTGAAAGAATACTATACTCTTTCATGTATATGTGAAACTTATTGCTTGAGTATTTTCCATTACGGTCTTACCGTGACGGTTTAATACTTTAGCCGATCTATTTTTATATTTCGTGTCAAAACTTTAAAAGTTTCCGATTTGTGTTCTTCAAAAGAAACACATAACCATAACGTGATGCCACATCCGTTAAGGTCACGAAATATTCATATCCACTTCTAGCCTAGCTAGATATGGGCCCACTTACTTCACTATGAATAGGGCTAACAGATTGGTGACACTATCACTATTACCAACTAAATAGTGTTTTAGGTACTTTTACCTAATAAACTAGATTCGTAGACTTTATTTGAATAGTCAAATCAGTCATAGTACTCACTATTCAAAAGTGTGGATATACGAGTCTTGTTTAATTGTGTCCTAGACAACAATGCCACATATAAGTCTCTTCTGATCAAATCAGATAGAGCTATTTATTTGTCATATTATATGTTTGAGATATATTTATATTCAAAATATAAATACGGTTATTCACATATAATGTGTTTATCTCAATATCATCTTTATCTAATGAAACACTTTAGTGTTCTAGAATATAAAGGTTTTGTCTGCAACGGATTAAACACTGACATAGAGATAATGTTTCTAGTCTAACTAGTTACATTATAACAGTTCCTAATTTAATTACATACCCTTAGGGTAGTTCCTAAACTTAGGTATCTATAGTCGAAACAGCGACTTTCGTCCCGTTTCCGATTCGCAGATTAATCTCAGCTTGAAGTCAGTATCCTGCTCACAGCAGATTCTGAACATCAATACATATATTTTGTGTACCATACTATGTATTTAAAATCTAATTTCAATACTAGTAATGGACATAAGTTTTACAAACATATTAAAGTCAGAGTCTTACCCTTTCTTTAATTCCTTCATGTTTGCCATGTCCAAACAGCAGTCATGTTTCCGTGATCCTATTTGCTACATGTTAGGCAGACATTTTTGAGATATGTCCTATATCTTCCCAAAAGACCATAATGATTTTGCCTTTACCATTTTCAATATTTCAGAAGCCTTTGGCCAAGCCTTGGGTTTCTAGAATATTGAAGTAAAGTGCGTCTTGCGCTACTTACCTAATTGTAAAGTTTGACTTTATCTCCTTGAGAATAGTCATTAATTCTCCAAGAATTATTAATTGCAATTTTAATACTTATTAAATCTAAACATAGATTTATGACAAGTATATCGAACTAAGCACTTTAAGTTATCATTACATGAAACTTCCAAAGATCATGTTCTATTATTGCTTAATTCTCGGGCTTAGGCATAATATGTTATTTTATCAAATAAAATAACTTATTATTTATTTCCAGGACCATCATGAAATTATTCCCAATTTGAAAATTAAACCATTTAAACACATTTTCCCCAGGATTATATTTTAAACGTTAATCTTTCATTCTTATCTTGATTCTAATAGTCCAACTATTTAATCAATGATTTGCGGTACTATATATTATAATGATTATTATAGTCCAACTATACAATCAAATATAATTAAAATTAATTAACCTCAATTACATTGATTACTATAATCCAATTATAAAATCAACTGTAAATTGAAATTAATTAATTCAAATATATTGATTACTATAATCCAATTATATATATCAAGTATAATACAGTCCAACTGCTTATATTAAAACAACATTAAAAATTAGTCCAACTAATACTTTTAATTTATTTGACGAATGATATTTGTTTGAGCGCTTATGGCTTGTAATTGAACGAATATTGCAAATTCAATTCTTGCCTCCTACTATTTTTTCGGCGAGTCTCTAGCCCTCTGTCGAGTACTCGAGAAACCGTGTTTCCTAGTGGGCTAGGATCCCGTTAAATGTCACACAATCTTGACTTTGGCCAACAAATTGTATGATAATTAACTAGGTAGATCTCAAAGATCAATTGGATCCAATCTAATTCCAAGATCCAGTAGGTGGACATCCAAGTCCTAAACATATATCCTATATATGCCTATATATCCAATATATAGCCTAACATTTTTCCTCTGAATCAACTAAGCCTTGGCTTTGGCACAACAAACCTAGTGATCCCAGTCAAGCGTGACCCATTGACCATGGAAAGCTTCGTAATCAATGTCGAGTGACAAGAAGTGGTCTTGACTTTGGCCAACAAACCAAAACTTGACAAGACACCGATATGGAACAAAACTCTCGTGATTCAAACACATCTTCGACGGACAAAGGGCTTGACTTTGGCCAACAACCCAATGCCAGTCTCAGATCTTGAGTAAGAATCACTTAATGGAAGGAAAAACGCTTGATATTTGATGAGGGTTTTTCGCGTGAAAATTGGCTACCAATTTATTATCTTTCTTAAGGTCTCATCATCATACACCCTTAAACATCCATTCTAAATACATAATAAAGCGAGTATGTAAATAAAATAATAATGATATGCGGATGGATACTTAACATATTGATCATAGATCAAATCTCTACATTTCTCTCTCAAACTAGCACTTGTATTGCTTCTACCTGTTACACTACACTTCTAAAGAAACCTCATTTACATTGAGGGGAATAGGTGAAAAGAGAATACAAAGAGAATAGAGGTGATAAGGCTGGACACGCAGGTCCAATTTAATAAATCAAATTTATTACAATAATTTCCAAAATTGCCCCCACCTGACTAATATCCATCCGATATACATTATTCATTCATCACAACCATGTATTCACACAAGCATGTTATCAATCAATCTAATCAAATTAATTAATCTGATAATTAGTGATCATCCAATGTTCAAACAATGATTTGATTTTGGTCGTTTTGCGAATAAGTACTCAAAGTACGAATTCTCGAATTAAATTAAACTACTACATTAAATCCAATTTAATATGTATTTAATACTAATTCACTATTTAATTCCAAATTAAATATCACACTTTATTAATAAACCTTTTGCTACTTAAATTCCAAATTTAATTATAACGCGTCTCAAAGACCGATTAACGTCCAACGTCAATTCAATTAAAGTCCGATGGGCTTTTAATTGATTTCTTAAGGAGTGGACTTTTGGTCAACTCGGATCAAACCGAATAACCAAAATCCAATCCGGGAATTACCCCATAAGCCATAAATCAATTTAGGCCCATTATGCCCAATTAAACTTTAAAGGTTCATTAAGTCGCATTTGGGCTTTATGAAAGCGGTTTTGGGCCCAATTGGATCCAATTCAATTTGCTTAAACCCAACTTTGTACAACAAAGCCCAATAAGCCCATTTACAACATTATAAGCCCAAATCCAATTCAAGCCCAATTAATTAAATCATAAAGTCCAATTTCATAATCTAATTAATTCTAAATCGTATTACATGATTAATCACCCAAATTAATATTTCCTAAACATCAAATTTGTCCAATTAATCATGTTTTTCATCATCATCACATGACCAACACATTAATGAAAAATCAAACCCATTACATGCTTAAAGTGTCTCAGCCAAGGAGAGACTTTTTATCCGATTCGAATTCAATCCAATTAATTTCACAATCGATATTAAGTCCTCATCCGAAATGATTTCCAACACATCAAATGAATTAAAAAATCAAAATTCCAAGACTATTATGGCATATTACATTCGGCCAACATAAGGAATTTGGGGTTTTTGTTCAATTCAAAATTAAATCCAATTAATTTCAAATTAACATTATTCAATACGATTCCAACTCATCCAATGAATCAAAATCTAAAAATTCCAAGAATTCCAAAAACCCTAATGAATTCGGCCAAGTGACATATTTGGGGAAAAATTGTTCCAAACTATTTTCATGAAATTGATCCAATCAAACTTCAATTAAACATATATCAAACATATTCAATCAAACAATTTAACCAAAACATGCTCAATCAAGTTTACCCAAATTTTAACCCTAAACTTTTCATGCTTGAACCTAGGCTCTTGATGCCATTGTTGGTTTCTAATTAGGTCCCAAGATCATAAACAAGCATGAAAAATGTGTGAAAACAAATTGAAGAAGTTGCGGAATACTCACATCGATCGGTTGAGACGATTCGGCAACAACAAAATGATTTTGGCCTCCATTTTCACGCCCACTGCAGTGCAGTCCACTGCCTTGAATAAATCAGATTTTGTTTGAAGATTTGAGCTCCAAGATTGTGTCAAACGATTCCCGGCTCGTGGGTGGGTTTCCCTATCACCTTCGTATAACTATTGGAGTGCTAGATCTAAGTGATTTTGCCACAAAATCACCATTATCGTCTTCCTATTTCACGCCAAAATTGAACAAAAAAGAAAACGAAAATGGCCCTCCAAGGACGTGAGAGAGAGAGGAAAAATGGAAAGAGAGTGTTGTTTTTGGTTTGTCAAATTTGTATATTAAATACACACATTTGAATTTCAAATGAATTTCATTTGAATTTGCTTTCAAAAGTCAAACAATTAAAAGCCAACAACCACATCAAGTCACATCAAGTCAAGTGTCAAGTCACATCACTCAATCAAGTTGTCAAGTCACATCACTCAAAGTGATAAGTGATTTGACGTTTGAAACGACTAGCGATTTGATGCTTGATGCGACTAATGATTTGACGCTTGATTTGACTTACGTGCCGCACTCGAATTCGAAATGCGAATGCGCTCGCAAACACACTCGAGCTCGGGTTCGCTAATTCCTAATTAGTGAATTTTCCATTGCGTCGTAATTAAATGATTATGCGTAGCGAAATCACTATTCACGTCGCTAATGAATTAATTCTAAATTAATTCGTTCGCCCGAATTAAAATCCAATTTCAATTCCGCGTCGAAATCCAATTTCGTTTAATATATCGAATATATTAACTTACCTGATTAATTCCAAACTAATCATTTTCTCTCTTTAGACGATATCTAGATAAAATATCTCTGAAATTAATCCTAGATTAATTTTCTCTCTCATTGAATTAATCTCAGATTAATTAAAGTGCGAGTCATACATCATTGGTGAATCATTGGGAAGCGACCCATGAGATCAGATTAATTCAATGAGAGTCATACATCATTGGTGAATCATTGGGAAGCGACCCATGAGATCCCCGGATATGTTGGCAGTAAATACGGTTATCAGACTATCCGAACACGCAAGTACCAAGTACTTCGTTCTACCGATTTACAAGACAATGTTGGCTTCTAGCAAAGCGCCATGCCTACCCAATTCTCCGGAAATATCCTTACAGGAATATATGATCTATATCAGGCGTAGTATACATTCTATAGTGTATGTCGATCCAGTATCGGATGGTCACGTGCTAGGCCTGGGACTGGAGTTGTGTCTGCCCCTACGAAGCACATGTCGGATGTCTGGTAACTAGTCTCTATAATCGGATATACATGACCTAGTCATAATATCCCGATGGTTACACAACACTTAAGAGCACTAATATCGTATCCTGCGTGACATCATCTCCACTATGACTGGAGTGATACTTCCGTCCTGACATCACACCCAATACTCTACGATTATCAATATACCCAGCATTGGCGTACACAGAACCGATTAAAGCCCTAGACGACCTCAACCAAAGTATATTGATTGTCGTAAGTATTAGCGGTGCAAGTCTCAGGTTAAGACCAAATACACCTACCCTGATTTCGGACTCCCATAGACACATAGTCATACTACCAATGGGATTCCGATGGGGTCTATCTAGAGCGAAGCTGTTTCCCGTACCATCGGTGAAACACAACCTCCTACCGCACTTGCATAAGTATCCAATACTTAAATATATGAGAACTATGCCGTTGTGCCCTCACAACGCGCACAAGTGCGATACTAGTCTTTTACGCATTACCGATGTCCTATCTCGATAATACTCTGACTAGGGATATTTAATGATTAATAATTCGTGGACTGATATTGTCTTATATCATCTCAATCTAGGAACTAATCATATGAACCTCTCATCATTTATACATCTAAGGTGATCTAATCACAAATGATAAGAGTGCAATTTCCTTGTCACATAGTTAATTTGTACAACAACACCATGATCTGTACAAATAGTGACGCTATAGGTCATAACTGTCCAACACCATAGTCCTGAACTAGGATATGGAGGTGTTACGTATCGTCGTCCCCCCAGTCCTCTACATGTGCACATGTTTCTGAATCCTTCAATTCCAACTGTATCAAGTTACATACTGGGGTGAGTTTTTCCCTCATGTCACGAAAAAAACATAAAATCTTGTTCTGTATTTCAAAACTTGTAAACACTTTTTCTGAAGTACATTTTATTTAAAAACATCTGAAACTTTTCTTAAAAACACTTGAATCTTAAAAAAAAATATTCTTAATTTTAGCACCACTTCTAAAAATGATAACACATGTATATACATGCATATTTCATTCCAAGACTTTCATTTACCCTAACCATACTTTCTTATGTGCCTATATATATATATACACACATATATATATACATACATACATACACACACACACAAAAACACATATATATATATATATATGTCTATGCATACCTATAATTAATGACATGCGAATCCGATTTCTTTATACTTTAATTGTCGCAACACTCATTTGCTTTATAACTATGCATATAGTTAGCCAGTTAGCGAGTCCAGTGTGCCAGTCAAGGTTTTGGGTGATGACCAAGCCATTCTCCCGCTGATCGTATGCTCGGATTTCCAGGGGTGTGATACATAACCATTTAAATCTTTATCCTCTTAGACTCTTATCACTTTAGTATCGGAATTTCCTTAGTCACTTTCTCAATATACAATCTTAGAAATTCATTCTTTGTGTTTCACTTAATTCTCAACAAAAAACATAACAAAAATTATATTCCTACTGATTACGCCAAATAATAACTTGCGGTTATCGCAGTATAGCTGGGGTGTTGATTCATCAGAGAGATGGTTACATGAACTAATTTACTCAAACAAAACGGAAGTAATAACTAAAATAAACAAAATAAATAAATTGATAATTAAAGTAAAGATAAATAAAATAATGAAAAGATAATAAGAGAATCAGCAGAGATAATCAGAAAAGTGTCGAGAATCCGTTTTGTATCAAACTCACATATTTAGTTATTAATTCTTGTTATTACTCAGTTGAGGGTTTCACATCCCAAACCAACAACCAGAAAATATTCAATTCTACGCATGTTAAATTCTAAGGTAATTAATGATTAGTTTCTCTATGTTAAAAACACACAAAAGTCATTGTTACGAGTTATCTAATGTCGATAATATACCCTTAGGCAATACTGCAGCAGAAGACTAACACATAAAATAACTTTTACCACTCACAACTGAGTTCACAAACCACACATAGAATAAACATGACTGGATCTATATGGGATTTTAAAAAAACACAATTTCTGAGCTAATAAATCGATAGATAATAAAGAATAATAAACATTAATTATATTAAATGTTAAAAGGTTCTTTAAGAATCAAAAACTTAAACAGAGAAATTCAAATACAAGAGTTCATCCTTAGCTTTGCTTTAGGAGATTAGTTTTACATGCTGAAGGAAGAAACAATGTCGACGGATCAGAGAAACATCGTGTAATGCGCTCATTTCTCTTCCCGGCACTGCTTTTTATTCTTTCTTTATTCTTGGCACTCCTTGTGTTTTTACTTCACTCGGTAGCTTCTATTTTTTTATTTCTTGTGCTGCCTCTCAATTCACGCACACAGCCGGATTTGGCTTTTATAATAACCAAATCTTGAATCCTAAAATGATTCTATGGGCTCATGCAACTTGGTTCTCTCCAAAGTCAAAGATGTTTCTCTTTTAATTTTGTAAAGTCAACAATTGTGGCTCTCTCTACACTTTCTTTATTTTCACGCCATTTTCATGGCTTTTAGTAGTAAGAGGTCCATGTGTGCAAGCCTTTGTTGACTAGTCAACGTTGAGTCTTCCTTTCTCCAAAATTCATTCTTTTCACGCCACTTATTTGTAATATAAGGGTCCACTTTGCTCTTTTATTCTTTGATTTGGTCAACTCTCTTCAATTATGGCTTCTCTTTCCATTATTCAATTCCTATAATAACAACAAATAATTAAATAACAAATACTTTTTAAATTAGAATAATGATAAAAATTATATAATAAAATATAAGATATATTACTAAATACTTAACAATAAACCCAAATAAGTGATGTTAAAATTAAATTTTCATGCACTTATCACCTACTATTAACTTTATCACTTAAAGTTGTTTTGTTAATATGTGATAATTGAAAATAATTTAGTTAACTTAAATATATAATAACCAAGTTTATAATTTTAGTTAAAAATTTGTTCATTATATGATTAGTTCCTCAGTTAATTTAATAACTAATGACTAAATTACAGATTTCAAATTACAAGAATCATGTGTGTTAAATAATTTTCAGGTACTTATACAACGTATAAATACTAAAAATAATACTATAATAATTTTTATTTTATTTTATTTTACTTTATTTGTATACTATGAGTGGTTGAATTTAACTATTTTAATTCTCTTGTCATGTGATATGAAAAAGTAACTATACACACAGATTTTTCCTTCTTTCATATTTTTTTTTTTGTCAAAGCATGTTCTTTTAAAATCATGCAAAAATCATATTTACATCATAAAGATTACAACACGTTCTTAAAATTGTAGGGATGGTGTGTTATTTATCATTTTTAACATGCATAATTCAAACAAAATTATAAATAACAAAACCTGCAATCTACCTAATCAAATAAAAAAAAACACAAAAACTTAGAAGAACCTGAAAAACTTATTTTGTTAAAGATGAAGATCTGAAACCAATTCGAGTAGTCTCCATCTTTAAGAGCTTATTAGCCTCACCGTGGTGCTCTTTACGAATCTCTTGGCTAATGTCCTCCCAGGATACTTAGCCGTTGCTTATAAAAAAAAGGCACTCTTTATTCAAGAACACGAACTTGTAAATGTTGAAAACTCTCAAAATATACATTTTTCTTTTAATATCTAAGGACTAATGAAAAGAATGAATGGATGAAAATGAGAACCTAAGGACTTATTTTCAGACATGGAGGGTTGCCTTTGTAAAAACACGTTTAACATAAAAAAATGTAATCCTTTAAGAGTTATATCCCTTCAAGAAACTCTTTCATATTAAAAGCTATGTCCAATCTTATTAAAGGATTATATCATTTTATTCTAAGGGATATATCTTTTGGGTTTCTAGGTTAATCCCAAGATCATAATAAGCATAGAAATGAATGAATACAACTAAGAAGTATGACGAAATCATACTTACAAAGATCGACTTTAGGATGTGAAGAACACAAAAACTTTTCTTCCCTTTGTAGAAGCTCTCGACCAAGGAGGAAATGTTGAAGATGTTGAACAAGCTCCAAGCTCAAATGGATCCCAAGCTCTTAGGAAGGTTTCCCTAACACCTTGTATGGATTCTAGTTTGTGCTAGCAAGATAGAAGAAAGAAAACAATCTTCTTCTTCCTTTGGAGGCTCAGGGTTTTCTCTAAGAAAAATAAAGAGGAGAAAGAGTTTTATAATTTGTTTCTAAAACATAATGAAAACAATTACCAAAATTTTGGTATATCTTTACCAAAATTCAAAGCCAATTTTGTCTCCAAAATGGCATTAAATGCCCACACCTAACTCCATCACGAATAGTGCCTACATGTCACTCACCAAAAAAAGGTGACAAGACATCTATCACTAAATTGACAAGTGATGTGACTCGCGATGTGACTTGTGGGCCCCACTTGATTCAAAATGCGAGTGGGCCCGCAAACGCTTCCGGGCTCGGTTTCGCTAATTCCGAATTAACGAACTTCCGTCGCGACGTAATTAAATAATTATGCCTAGCGAAATTACTATTCACGTCGCTAACGAATTAATTCTAAATTAACTCGTTTGCCCGAATTAAATCTAACTTTAATTCTGCGTCGAATTCCAATTTCATTTAATATATCGAATATATTATTTTATTGATTAATTCCAAATTAATCTTTCTCTCTATTCAAATAGTACTTTATCCAAGATAAAGTCTCTCCGCAGTTAATCCCAGATTAATTAAGCTCGAATCATACGTCATCGGTGAATCTTCAGGAAGCGACCCAAGAGATCCCTGGATATGTTGGCAGTAAATCCGGTCATCGGACTATCCGAACACGTACGTACCTCGTACTACATTTTTACCGATTTACGAGACAAGGTTGGCTTCTAGCAAAGCGCCATGCCTACCAAATTCTCCAGAAATATTCTTAATGGAATATACGATCTATATCAGGCGTAGTATACCGTAGTATTGCATATTGAGATCCAGTATCGGATGTTCACGTGCAAGGCCTGAGGCTGGATTAGTGTCTGCCCCGTACGAAGCACATATCAGATATCAAACAACTAGTCTCTTTGAATCTGATAATCCTGACCTTGTCATATTATCCCGATAGTTGCAACACAATAGAGAACCAGTTCTGAATCCCTGCGTGATCATCATCTCCATATGTCTGAAGTGATACTTCCGTCTTGACATCACACCCAATACACTACGATTCTCAATAAACCCAGAAGAGGCGTACACATAACCTGTTAAAGTCCTAGACGACCAAAACCAAAGCGTATCGATTTTCGCAAGTACTAGCGATGCAAGTCTCAGGTTAAGACCAAATACACCTACCCTGAAGCGGACTCACATAGACACATATACATACTACCAATGGGATTTCGCGGGGTCTATCCAGAGCGAAGCTGTTTTCCGTACCATCGGTAAAACAAAACCTCCTATCGCACTTGCATAAGTATCCAATACTTAAATATATGAGAACTATGTCGTTATGCCCTCACAACGTGCACAAGTGCAATACTAGTCTATTCCACATTATCGATGTCCAATCTCAATAATACAACGACTATGGATATTTAATGATTAAACCTTTATGGATTGATACTGTCTCATATCATCTCAATCCGGAACTAATCATAAGGACTTTTACCATTTATATATCAAAGTAAATAAATTACAAAACGGTAAAAGGTTATTTCATTTCAACAATAGTTAATTTTGTACAAAAACACAATGTCTTTTACAAACAGTGACGCTATGGGTCATAACTGTCCAACAATATCCCTATAAATTATGTCTTTATATATGATTTTAAAAAATTAGAGAATTTCCTACAAAAAGAAAGCAATGGTTTTGTCCTTTTAGGAAAATAATTGCTAAGAAGAGGAATAATAATTTATTCAATATATTTGGCCTTGAAACCAAGCTTAAAACAACTTAAACACTAAACTATGTATATCAAACTAACCTTTGAGAGTTAAGGATAGTTTATGGCGTTGATTTTCAAGAGTTGGATTTTGTTGGAAATTTTTGTTACCAATATTGAGAAACATAGCCAATTCTTAGTTGTCAAGATTTGTTCAAGAGTAAAACTTATGGTGGTGGTAAGCTTGGAGCATGGTACTAAAGTTTGGTGGAGAAAGCTTGGAGATAGGTATCAATTATTGTTCCATGATACGAGTTATTCATCTTAACTGCAAAGGTTTTAAAAATCGATTTTGTCCGCAATTACATTATCGTAACATAAATGCCAAATTCAAGATAAAATAAATATCAGGATACGATCCTATATGTTTCTACAACACGTTTTTATTTACATTTTTTTAATTTTAATTTTAATTTTAAGTTTATGTTTATGTTTTTGTTTTTTTTATTTGATTTAGTATGATATATTTGGCATCCACGAATACTACTAAAAAAATTTGAATTTTCTTAATTCGATTCTAATTTTCAAATTTTACAATTAATTTATTAGAAAAAAATTCCGAAATTATTAAACATAACACTAAATGGGACATTCAATCATAAAAAATGAGGACATGATTGAGTATCGACTCGAAAAAAATTAAGCCAAAAATACCAAATACAAATAGATTACCTTTTTAAATTCCCGATAAAATACATATTTTTCTCGAATCTTCTTACCTAATGGTAGGAAATAATGGTATACAGACTAACTAGATACACGAATAACTTAATTGCTTTCACTTTCATTGTTTACAAAGGATTTAGAAATAAAACAAAAAACAATTGAATCAAAATAGAAAAAGAAAAGTGGTTATGTTCTACACTCTTTTTTAGTGGTGCTCCCTCACCACCTCACTAGTGCCTAATGCTTTTTAGAACATTGCAAAAAGTTCACAAGCTTCATCAAGTTTTCCATTCTGAAGGTACCCATTGATAATTGTTGTAAAGACAACATCACCAGGCTCGACACTTGCCTCCAACATTCTCAGGAACATATTTTATGCTTCAAGTATTTTTTCTTCTTGCACAAACAATCAATAATTGCATTATAAATTGCAACATCGGGTTTTGGTCCTCTAACCTCCATATGGTCCAAAATGTCCAATGCGGAATTTAGATTGCCCAATTTACAGTCTTTCTCTATCATAAACATACAAGTGCCCATACTTGCAACAGTACCAGTGTCTCGCATAAGTTGAATTATGACTCTAGCCTCTTTGTAAAGACCTACCCGATAATAGGACTTTATCAATCCGTGACAATAAAAACTAAAGGTCTGCATCCAAAATTAACCGATTGACACAAAGAAAGGAAAGTTTCCTCAATTTTTCCTCCCTTGCACAAGGCCATGATATAAATTCCAAATGCCACGTTAGCAAGATTTAGGTCACTTTTCACAATTTCCCCAAGCAGAAGTCCAATCTCTTTATTCAAATCCCCAGTATAATTCAGAGTAGCCGACTTTGAGAGAATCAGAGGATCAATACCACATCCAATCTTGGCAAATTCACGCAACAACAACAGAGCAAGCTGAAGCTCCTTCCCCTTAGGGCAGCGCTTCAAGAGAATTAAAGATAAATATATGGTCAGGAGCAACACCATTGGCCAGCTTTTTTTTGTACAATTCATCTACGTCCACCAACCTATTCTGCTTGTAAAGAGCATCAATCAAAACTGTGTAACAGTGAACATTAGGAGCTAAATTGCTACTTGCCATGCTATTCAAAAGCATTAAAGCAGCATCTACTTCCCCTACCATGCAATGATTACTGATCATAATATGATTAGTCACTACATTTGGCTGCAATCCCCAGTCACTCATTTGTTGTAGAGCACCCATCCTTTATCAAACAAACCCATCTCAAAAAACCAATGAATCAATGTGTTATAAGTATATGCATCTGGCTCACAACCTGTCTTGAGCATTCTGAGATAAAGTCGCATTGCAATTTTCATCTTCTTATGCCTGCAATACCCACTAATCAAAGAATTATACATCACCTTATCCATATAGAAACCTTGTGACTCCATTTCTCTAGTGCATGACTCAGCCTCCACAATCCGTTCTCTCTTACAGAGAGCACAGAACAAACACTTGTACTGATGAAATGTAGGCTCCAACCCTTTTCTCTTATGCATTATATCAAAAACTTCCAAAACTTCATTTAAATACCCCTTATGACACAACCCATCAATCAAAACATCATTCGACCAACCATTTAAATCTATAACACCATTGCAAATTTTAATGAAATAATGAAAAGCCTCTAGAAACTTTTCTTCTGCAAATAAACCTCGGAGAATAGCAACACATGCAGGTTTAATAGGAACAAAATTCATTGAAATAATCCTATCAAAATGTCTAATTGCATACTCTAAATTCCCTAGCTCACAAAAGAAAACTACGAGAGAATTCAAAATAGACAGATCAGGATCAACACCTAAAACAACAACAGCATTCTGATCAAGCGAAAGAGGCGACTGCGATTGGCCAAATTTAATCAGTTTCCCCATAAGAACACCATAGATACCCAAACCAAAGTTGATATCACCATAGGAGCAAAGCAATTTTTGGTCACTTGAGGTCGATTGTGAGGCTGAGATTGCGTTTTCTGGTGGCTTTACTTCAAGTTTACAACTTCTTACTGCTCTTCTACTAGTATTAAACAAGAAGCAGCAAGATCCAGGCTTTCTGATTATCATGCTTTTGAAAATTGCAACACTACGAGGGCTTTCACTTAGCCAAAAAATATTCATTTTTGACACTGATCGAGATGAAAAGATGGATTTTTTTGTTTTAAAGAGGATGATTTTGAGCGATTACTTTTGCCTATTTTGCAGCGTTCAATCGTTGGAGGTGTGCGGTAACGAAACTAAACCCTCAGTTGGGTATTTAAGTTGTTGTTTGGTTTGAAACCCTAGGACTGATGAACCGGATGTGTAGTGTAAACACTATCAGCTAAAGTATTTGACATTTATCATTGTCGTGATCATCATCGTTACCGATATTATCAACGTCATATGCATAGAGTTATTTAAGCTGCTAACTACTAAGCATAACAAGAAATATGTACCTTGGCTCAATGAGATTTGATAACTGCAATCAACAGTTGGTCTCCAGCAATTTGTCTTACTCGTTGTATAAGTTCATGGCGCGATATCTTATTTCCCTGAAAGGCAACAAGTTGAAGGACAGAAAACTCATAAAAATTGAGAGTAAAGGGCTAACCAATGACACCACGGGCAACAAAACAAAAGTACTTACTTTGTGATCTCTATGACACTTGCTGATCAAAGCAACAGTTGGTGGAGGCAAGAACTTGGATAATGCAGAAATTAGCATTGGAAATGACATCCAAGGCGAAGTTGGCATTCTCAATGAATCCCGAACACTACCAAACCTTACACAATTCAACAAAAAAGTCATATAAACATTACGGAATTTGAATCAAAAATTCTAACAAATCCATAAAAAAATTCCAAGGAAGATTGGAAATTTTAACTTTCTTACCCTTCATAGAAGATGGAGCCTTCAAACTTATTATGTATTCTGGCAAGATATGAGTGTTCATGTTAGTGCTCCACAAGATATACTTCTTTGGCACCTGTAAATTGTCCACGCCAGAATCAAACTCTCCAGAACTCAGATGATACTGATCAGAACCAAGATGGACAACCTCTTGCTTTCCCAGTACAACACGACACAACAACAAATACCGCATCCATTCTTTGTCAACAACCAAGCTCTTTACACTGTAAAGAAGAAATCATTATTAGCAAACATGATACACAACATACATGAAATGATAAAATAAAAAAGCAAAAAAGCAAAGCATCCGTATGATGCTTACCATTCCATAGGGGAATCATCAGGAGAGAGATAGACGCCACAACCATACATTCCATGATTATTAGGCTTCCCAGTATAGCCAAAGCCATGCTCTATAATCTTGCAAATTTCATCTTTCGTGCCAACATACCAAGCATACTTCACGTTTGCATCACCACCACATTTTTTAGCCACAGCTTTGGCAAAAATATGAAAAGATTGGACTTTGGCTTGACCCATAAAATCACAAAACGAGTTTCTATGAATCGAAACTATCTTCGTATGTGTCCCAAGAACACCTAAACCAGAAACCAATCTTCTCTTTATAAGGTCATAAACTTTGTCTCCTTCATGTAAACTAATCAACCCATTACAAAACGGCGTAGGTAGATCAACAGCAGGACCAGAAACAGAACTTTCGCAATCCGAAAGTGTTGACAATGATTCTTCTTCATCATGGGTAGTATCTACATATGAATTGAAAATATTTGTTTGCTTTGATTGGCTAACTAAACTTAACCCATTAGTATTTTCCATTTTGAAAGACTAAAATCTAAAAAAAAAACAAGAAAACAAATCCTAGATTGCTATTTACTAAAACAGAGGTTTCATATAACCAATATACATACACACACAAAGAAAAATCGACGAATTTCTACAGGAAATCAAAAAAGCTAAACTAAACAAACTTATACATATCAAAGCAAAATATATATATGAAAATGGGTATTGATTGATATAAATAAATATGCTGAAACGACCTAGAATGAAGAACCTGTGTGATTTTGAAGGTAGCATGGGTAAAACGTAACGGCTTTTGCAAGTGGGGGAGTTCGAATTGAATTGAATTGAATTGAATTGGAGAGAAAGGGAAGAAGAAAACCAAGTGAAGTATTTATAGGTTATTATTTAACGGAACTAACCGCCCATGTGGTTTTTGGCGGTGCGGCGCTGGCTGTTTTGAGGGGCATATCGTTTTGGTTGTGTAAAATTTTGAAGGTGTGTAAAATGACCCTTTTGACATTGCTAAATTTATATTGACATTTTACATTGCTAAATCGGCCTATCGGTTTGAAAAAAATATATATTGGCATTGCTAAATGGGCTTATCTTTGTTGTTGCCATACAAATATATTTTTATGTCGAGTCTTAAAAAAGGGATGGAATAAAAAAATATATCCCGAAAATTCAAGCGAGACGGGACGGGATAATGGGATGAGACGAGATTTAACGGGATGAGATAATTTTTAAACAGGATATGAGACAAGATTTTAATGGGATATGAGACGAAACCAAGATGATTTTTTATCCCGAAAAAATATAATCATCCCGGTTTCATAAATTGATTAGGATTGAGATTGACAAATCTCGTCTCGTGCCGACCCTTTGCCAATTTGTCATCCCTATGGGTAGCATATGTTATTTTAATTATTTTTATTTTTGTTTGGGGATGATAATGGGCCGGATATGTTATAGAGATTACGACACTCGTATTCAGTCTCTTCAACTAACGGTTACAAAAATTATACTTGTATTCAATTTTCAGGTACTAGCAAGTGGAAGTTTATGTTCACACATGGATTTTTATATAGGATGGTAGTGTTTGTATTAAACCAATCCAACTACCAGCTATTGAAATTATATTTACACTTAGTGGTGTTCGCAGTGCGATTCGGGTCGGTTTTTTCGTTTTTCACTTCAAACCACGCGGGTTGGTGATTTGGGAAATTAGAAACCTAAACCGCAAATTTGATAAGGAAAACTGCGGTGGTTCGGGTCGGCGGTTTAGCGGTTTGGGCGGTTCGGGTTAGCAGTTTGAATTATAAGTTTTTTAAAGAAAATTTTGTATGTTTTCACATAATAATTGAAGAGAAAAAATACATAATTTTCATTTATACATTGCATATTGTCATATGATCATTAAATATCTTAAATTTCATGGTTAAAGAATAAGAAAAATATAAAATAATATCTAATCTGAACGCGGGTCTTCGGTTTAGGCGGTTCGGGTCGCGGTTTGAGTCAAAATTTACGGTTTTGGGCGATTCGGGTCGAGGTTGGGTCAAAACCGCACACCGACCCGAAATTTACGGTTCAATTCAAATTGACCCGAAATCATTTTTAATTTTTTTTCAAACCACGCAGTGCTGTTCGAGTCGGGTCGGGTTGTGGTTTGACCTGAAACCGTGATCATCCTTACTTACACATAGTATTAATGTATTGAGCTCTTTCCTATTCCCGTATGGATTTTTTCCATTCCTATGAACTATGAAAGGAAAATATGGCTATGAGGGTTGTCAATTTTTTTAAATTTTTAATCATGCATTGTTAGCAAGTGTGCCACAATTACAGTATCCCGATATTGAGATTATTGAAGTTGAATCAATATTCATTGAAATTGAAACTCTAATATTGAATTGAAACATGTTTCAATTTCAAGTTCAATAGCCCATGTACATTTCAAGTTCAATTATCTAGATTTCAATTTTAATTCAGGAGACCGTAAATTACGCTAACTAATTTTTGGGCCCCTAAGGGAGTTACTTAAATAAGGCTCCTATGACAAAGGATTAAAAAATAAAAGTACTTTAAGATCGAATTTTCTTGATATTTGGGTCTTAATTTCAAAACAAATGATATGATCCCAACCGGCCGCATATATCGATTGTCTCTAAAACCACCTTATTTTAATCTAATTTAGATATTATGATACATTATCAAAACCCTATCAAGTAATATTGAAAAGGCAAAGGCACACAATCAGCCACTATAAAGTGAAGCACCTTATTAATGGAAATAAAGGTCTAAATGAGTTTGAAATTGCCATAAATTACTTGACTAAATGGATTATTATGGAATTACAGAGTGATCAAATTACTAGGCTTAGCTGGTTTTTGAATTTCTTTTTCTACTGAGGATACACAAACGTGGGGTGGTGACTTGTAAATATGGAAACGGTTTCGACTTCCGCTAGCTTTAATCCCAAGGAAATGAAAAAGGAAAACTGCTTAGGTCAAACATATGGGCTATGACAACAGTAAAGCTACTTGGGGACTACTAAAAAGTAATGTTAAACGTAGGGTTGACGATGAGTAGGGATGAGATGATATTTATCAATTTCAATTCCATCATGTTTATGAAATCATGAAGAAAATTAATCTTGGTCCCGTCCCATTATGTTTTGTCAGGATAAAAAATCTTCTCGGTCTCGTTCTGTATTTCGTCAAATCTCTTCTCATCTCGTTTATGTTGGAGAACAATCAACGAATGCAATCGTTTTATTTAAACATAAACTTGTAAACGTAATACAAACTAACCCAGAAACTTAAAACAAGTAATCAATATCAAACCAACAGAAAACTTACAATGTAAGTAATCGAAAAATAAAAACAGCAAACGGACTTTGTAGATTGAGGCTAGCACAGAAGGCTATGTCCTATAGCAGAAAATTTGCCCTACTCTCGTGCTTGTAGTTCTTCGGACGTCTGCCACAAGGATTCAATAATCTGATGATCGAAGATTCTGCACTGAAAATCCGACCCCTGGCGAACATACTTGGTGTTTGCTTTTTAAGATCAACAAGTTTGTAGTCCCCAAGGGGCGTGGCTTGGTGGTGAAGGGCTCAGGATTTCACATTGAGGTTCTGTGTTCGAATCCAGGGAGTGCGTTTCTTGTAAGAGCCTGAGATAGCCGGGGGTTTTACCTGCTCCGCTTAAGCTCGGAAGGAGTGGTTTGGCGGCGGGGTTTCCAACGATTCCGAAAAAAAAAATCAACAAGTTTGTATGTAGAGAATTTTTATCAATTTCAGATTCTTTTTATATATCTCCTCCAAGTCTGCCTTATCTGTTTTTTATATGAAGAATGGAAAAATAGGGATGTTTATTTTCAAACATTTTTCCAAATTCAGTTAAAATATGAATGGGTATGTTGATCAGACTTAACCCTTCTATTTTAAATGAAAATTAAACTCAAAAAATGTTTTTCCAAAAAATAAGATATTTATTCAATGTCACAAGAGCCCATCTTTGAATAATTAATATATATTAAATATATCAATTTTCATGTCAATCAAGCCCAAGCTCAAGCCCACTTGCTTTTTCCAATTTAATATAAGTGTTTAGAATACACTTATAAACCATTTACATTGATTTAATTAAGTCTAATCATTTTAGGGGGCCTAAAATCAGACTCGCTCTGATACCATTTTGTAGGGGTTTTAGGGGCTAAATCCGGTAACGCAGCGGAAACACGGGAAAAATAAAATTTTCCGATTTCAAAATTTTTTCTCGGATTAATTAAATAAACATATTTATTTAATTACCCAATAATAAAATTATGAAATAAAATTCAATAAATCAAATTTATGTGAATTTACCGAATTGCCCTTACACTTGGCATTTTGTTCATTTTAGTCCGAAATTGTTCAAATCAATTTTGGATGATTCTAAATCATTTCTAAGATGAACTTAACATGTCCTAAATGTCAAAAACCAAAAGCAACAAAAATCTCAATTTTGAGTCACTTGGCCGAGAGCCTCACTAGGGGGCATAATGTGCATTTTGCACTTCCATGCTTCAAAACACATCAAGATGAAATCCCATAAACATAAGATTTCATATGTATCATATACACATCCAAATACACAACATAAATGAAAAGCCCTAAATTTGGATGAGGTCTTAAACCCTAATTTTTCAATTTCTTCAAATTGGACAAATTAGACCAAATTGGTTAAATCAATTACTTTAATCATGTTTCTTCCATCCAATTAAAGTCTCAACACAACGAAATAACTATAGATCAAATCTATGTCATTTAAGAGAGGGTCAACAACTCTAGATTAGCAACAAGGTTCTAAAACCATAAAAGAAAACTTATTACTACACTAGTAACAATCTTCCAAGTTCATACATGCTCAACACTTTCAACAAACTTCCATTGAACAAAAATACAAAGAATAAAGAAAAGAATAACATGAGAACATCACAAGATGTAGCCTAAAACATAAGGAACATTTTACTTTCTAATATCAAGTTAAGAAAACTTACTAAAAACCAAGCTTTTCTTTGTTTTTCATTTTCTTCCTCTCAAGCTTCTTTTTCTTTCTTTCAATGGAGTTTTTATTAACGTATATTAGGTTATTTACCAAATGAAAAACAAAACATTATATACTTGCCAAATTTTGCCTTGGCCGAAATTGGCCATAAGAAAATACAAGACAATTAATTTCAAATTCATTTGGATTTCATGTAATCAACTTGTTAAAATATCAAAAAACACTTTAAAGATATTTCTAACAAAGTCAACAAAGGCAACTTAGCCATTAAAACAAATATCTAAATCTTAAGATATTTATATTTTAATTAATACATATATACATTTATGATATTAATCAAATATCTCAATTTGACTATTAATTAATGTGTATTTAAATTAATCAAGTTTAAATGTAAATATACAAAAATTAAGGAAATGACTATCGGGTCCCTAAACATGTATTTTGCGTTTAACCTTTAAACGACTTTATAAATAATCAATATTATTAATAAATATTGCTCTAGTGCTCTACATCTGTATAAATAATCAATATTATTGAGACTCTCTAGATTCAGGCATATCCGTCACGAAATCCAATTTCGTGTCCATAATTTATCCACCCGTAAATTATGACGATCACAGATAAACTCGCTGAATCATACAGGTCGAGGTCAAGGCAAATGTATAATTCCTCCGTCACAGGTATCCGGATATATCCCAGAGATATAGATGTAAACGTCAAATCTCTATGGGGATTATCCAGTCGACTATTCTATTAGCAATCTCAAAAGGAATGTTTAGAACTAGTTTCTAAATTGTACCACGGGCCCATAGTTTTTATCTGATTGCTAATCATATGGACTACCTATGCTCTGATACACAGAACTGACGGATCCTATCTTGATACACACAGGACACCCTGAGGATCTATCTACACCCAACGAGCAGGCGGAGGTATGATCTAAAAAGATCGCTGACGTGACTGCCATCTAAGTGTAGAAGATGTCTCATGTGCCCACAGTGGTACCTCAAGTCTAAGAATCACAAGTGCTACTCAACCTGAACAGATTCTTATTGACGTTGGTGTTCCATCCATTAAGAATCTTCGGTGAGTCGTTCAGTGTTTATCCGTTATAAACACCTACACGTATATACTAGTCTCCAAGACTTATGGTTCATTGAGAAACCATTGGAATCATATATTCCAGTATACGACATGTACCGGTCTCAACAGGTTTACTATACTGACCAAGTAGTGTAAACCTTGACCATGAACTGTCTGAGAATGACAACGTCATGATACTACTCAATGTCAGTTGCGACGCTTTTACAACAGTACCATGACTAGTCATTCTAAGGTTATTACATCTTTACCATATTAAAAGATACATTATATTATAGAAACTGAATATGTTATTCATAATAATAAAGTTTTACAGAATTATTCTCAAAGAAATACAACCGGAAATTGGCGCTCTGAGCGCCAACCCCAACAGTATGCATGGCTGATGATGGTGGATTAAATGTTTGATAGAAATAATGTTTTAGTATAACTGATTTGATGATATTTCAGGATAGTAAAAGTAAGAAAGTTATTGTAATTATCTGATCTAGACTGACACATAGTATATAGGAAAGTAAAGAGAAAAATCCGAGTAGCGCAGCAGAAGTGTGATGGGTCTCGATATATAGTTAGTAAAATAGAAACTTGATGTCTGTTAGAGGTATTTAAGATAATAGCTGTAGTCAGAATTTTAAAGTATGTGTATGATTAGATAAATGGATCAATAACAAGTAATAAGTTTGTGAATGGTTAAGAATTATGTAGTGGCACAAATCCTGTAATATTGCATGGACATATAGAAAGTCTAGGGTAATATAGAAACATAATTAAGACTTTGCATGTGTTTGATGCTCAAGGAATTATCATAGTTACTCACTGAGTCTTATGACTCACTATCCAACAGTGTTTGAGTTTTATAATTAAAGGAGATTAATCTAAATATTAGTAATAAAAGTTTTACCTTTTACCCCAGCAAAAGGGGAGTTACCTCCTCATTACTGAAAAGTAAAAACTGAAAATTAAAGAAAGAAAAGTACTGCGCGTAAAAGTAAATTGTGGAAAGTAAAAACTGAAAAGTAAAGAAAAGAAAGTGCGAAAGCGGAAATTAATTACTAAAAGGTATAAATAAACAAACAAGATACAATCTTCTTAGTATTCTTAAGGAATTCCTTAGAAGAAAGTATGAATTTTACAAATGAAATGGCTTGGTATTTATAGGCAAAATTTTACCTCCATCAAATCATCCACCAAATCAATTATTAATTGCTCCACTAATTGCTCCACTAATTGCTCCACCAAATCCATTATTAATTGCTCCACTAATCTCTTATCATTTTTGGTGATGATTTGATAATTTTTATTATTTATTTATTAATTTATTTTTTGCTTTGAAAATGATTGAAAGTGACTTTAATAATTACACACTTCACACTTATGGGTGGTTAATCAATTTCGGGCTTGAAATCTTCAGAATTAGAAAATATTTTCTCTTTAAAAGTTGTATATCTTTGCGTCTTCTTTAATTTGGCACTTGAATCAGCTGAATCCAATATCGGAGTAAAAAGATATTCCTAAAATACGACAGATGCACAAAATTGGAATTTCCAAAACTGCACTTCGTCAAAACGCCCTTTCAAGTTTCCAATCTCCAAAATTAAAATATCAAGTCCAATAATTGCCCTTATTTGACCCATATTTCATCCTAAATGATTTCATTGAGACCCGATATTATTTTATCTGCAAAATAAACTAAAACACATCAAAACATTCATCAAACTCGAGAAACTAAACAAAATATTAAGTTATATTTATACAGATCATGGTGTCGTGTAATGATCTCACAAAACACAAAACCTAGCTATATTCTCCCTCAAGTGGCGTGAACAAGCTCCCTCTCTTCTTTGATTTTGTGGCAAAATCATTCAAAGCTAGCACTTCAAGGAGTCTTCTAAGGTGATAGGGAAACTAACTCAAGGGTTGGAATCATCACTCAAAGCTTGGATCTTGGAGATCTCTTCTCAAAAACTTAAAAGCTCAAATCCATTCAATGTAAGTAATTCCACAACTTATAATGAATTTATGAACACTTTTTCTTGCTTATTGGTGACATGATCGTCAACCATAGACACCAGAGCTGGAGGAGCCGGATAGCAGCGTTGCAGTCAGCCAGACACCAGGTCTTGGGAGTTTCAGAGTCAAGTTGTATAAGAAGTTGAGTTATATAAATTAATTGTAAAAGTATTTTTGTTTATACGCATTTCCGGGCTTGAAGCCCAGTTGTATTTTATCTTGAGTTTGTTATCTTAGCATTATGTTATGTGTCTGGGCCCTATAGGTTGTATTGAGGTGCTGAACTTGATCCAGGTTGCATGACTTTTAGCAGAGGTCATGCCAAAATTTCGTAAGAGTCACAGGCTTATGGAGGCAGGATAAGACTGTCTCCTGCCTGTAGCATTCTGGCTTAGGCGGGATGTTACAACAAGTGCAGTACCAACCATAGTATCAGATTGCATCTCAATTTTGTTTATAAGCCCATGAACCTGCCTACCAAACTGAAGATATAAAAGATTTGCACACATATAAATAACATAAATAGATGTAACTAAATCGGGTGCTTCATTTAAACACTTCCTCATGTCCAAGAGATGCTAAATTTGGTTTTACCTTCTCTTCCTACATTAGGTCAAAAACTTCAACTGCTGACTCATATGCCCCATTCATTCTGTATCCGGACATCATCGCCTTCCAAAATGCAGGATTATCATGTTTGAATATTTGGTACACAATTCTATCATATATAACTAAACACAAATCAAATGCTAGAATCACTTATTAATCAATAAAATCTAGTTTAAAACAAGTAAAAAAGAAAATGAAGAGTGAAGACGCACTTTTTTTGATTGTTTGAACTGAAAAAATCAGAAGTGAAAGTTACAGGCGATCAGATCATCGATAAGATTAAACTATCAAAACTGAAACAATCGTGTCCTTCTGAGTTTGTCAAATATTACATTTTTCTTATATAAACTTACTTTGATCACTCTAAGGGCACTTAGAAAACCATTAAATGATGCAAATCTATTTTGACTAAAGCTCAATTTTTGCAAACCCTAATTCATAAAAATTACAAAAACCCACCCACAAAATAAAACACTACAATGCAACATAGAAAGATTAAAGACACATCACTACAATAATAGAACAATTTAGGTGCACCAAGGCGTAAAAGGTCTTAGAGTCTAGGTGCGTATTTCAAGACGCAAAGCGCTCGCCCGAGGAATATGAGGCGAATATTTGTATATATAATTTTTCAATTAAAAAGAGGCACATGTATATTTTCTAATCATTTTATTTTGAGTGTTTTAATAATTTGATCAAATTATGACAAAAAATTTATAAATTGTTGGTCAAACATTTTGTATTTTATAAAATATAATTTTTCTTATAATTTTTAACAATCTCAAGAAATAATCTAAGAGTCAAGTCAAAAGTTAATAAATAAAATTATATTATATTATGAGATTTATTCTTAAGCCCATAAAATGAAACTCGACCCACTTAAATATTTTATTCAAAGGGTTGAAATGTCATCATATATAACTAAACACAAATCAATTGCTAGAATCACTTATTAATCAATAAAATCTAGTTTAAAACAAGTAAAAAAGAAAATGAAGAGTGAAGACGCACCTTATTTGATTGTTCAAACTGAAAAAATCAGAAGTGAAAGTTACAGGTGATCAGATCATCGATAAGATTAAACTATCAAAAATGAAATTATCGTGTCCTTCTGAGTTTGTCAAAGATTACACATATCTTATATAAACTTACTTTGATCACTCTATGGGCACTTGGAAAACCATTAAATGATGCAAATCTATTTTGACTAAAGCTCAATTTTTGCAAACCCTAATTCATAAAAATTACAAAAACCCACCCACAAAATAAAACACAACAATGCATCATAGAAAGATAAAAGACACAACACTACAATAATAGAACAATAGGTCTTATAGTCTAGGCGTGCATTTCAAGACGCAAGGCGCTCGCCTGAGGAATGGGAGACGCGTATTTATATATAAAAATTTTCAATTAAAAAGAGGAACATGCATATTCTCTAATCATTTTATTTTGAGAGTGTTTTAATACTTTGATCAAATTATGACAAAATTTAAAAATTGTTGCACTGAATTAAATTTATGATAATTAAGATATTAATATTTACTTATTATTTTATGTACAATTTTATTATTGACTAGTATAATCTTTTAGTTAAAATTATGTCCCTAATAATTATAAATATTTAATCTATTATTAATTATTATGTCAAATATTTTATATTTTATAAAATATAATTTTTTTCTTATAATTTTTAACAATCCCAAGAAATAATCTAAGGAGGGTGTATTCAATTGAGATTTTAAAAGAATATTTATGAATAAATAAGTCTTGTAGATTTTAAAAGACATTTAAAGAATGTAATGACTTACAAGATTTTATGAAATTTCTTTTAATCAAGATTTTTTACATATTAAATTTTAAAAGACTTATTTCATGAGAATTTGTAAGATTTGAAAAGACCATTATAGTTTTTTTCTTTTTGAGAACCGATATTATATAGAATGAAACCATAAATAAAAAATTTAATGAAAGTCAATTGGTTCAAGATGTGGTCATTTGCATCAACAATAACAGAAAATTGGATCATATGAAATGAAACAATAAATAAAAATAAACATTCAAAATCATAAATCAATCAAAAAGATAACAAAGAAATGATAATTTTAATAAAGAAATGCAAAAGCTAATATTATTCAATGTTAATATATTACAAATAGCATAATATATAAACTAGTAAGCTATTAATATATTTAAAAGATTATTAACTAAACTCACCTTTAAATAATCTTTCCATATTTCATCACTAGCAATGAACGTCTTTCTTGATTGGTAGAATGTCGCCAGTAGTTATGGCACTGAAGTAAGCAAAGGTTGAACCAAAGAATGTCGCCAGCAACAATCCTCTCTTGGTGAATGGAGCAACAAATGTCTCAAAGAACTTTCTTTGCTAATTTTTTATATATGAATATTATAAGTTAACTAATGAATATTATAAAATTTCTTAGAAGCTACAAAATAAAAAATAGTCCACAACTTGTCAGAGTTTTTCTTTTATAAATCTAGTTTTTTTCTTTATAATTGATGAATATTTTTTCCTTAAATTTGGTTTTTTTTTTTTTTTTTTTATAAAAAAATATACAAGTAAAATTAGCGAGAAAACGAGGAAAAAAACCATTGTTGTGCTAAATTCCCTTTGTACATTATCTTCTATCCGAATGAAGAAGTTCTGCTGGCCTCAAAGAAAATCTAGAAAATTATCTTTAAATGTGATAGAATTTTCCTCATCGAAAATGAAATTAATAGAAAAATGGTTGGAAGAAGGACATTACCAGTTGTATTTAAAAAAAATATTTATTATTTTGTTTGAAAGAAAAAAGAAGAAATTACTAATAAGCAAGTAATTTGTTCACAAAGAGCTAACAATATGTTCATCTTTTGTTTTCTAACACTCAAAAAAATCTTAGGTAAAAAATCTCATGGGTTATGGTAGAATTTTTTTTATAGAGTTTGATATTTATAATTTTCACAAAAAAATCACACAAAATCACACATAAAAAAATCCTTCAAAATAATTATGTTTTTCAATACCATAAGACTTTTTATTACTTGTTTAAAGTCTTAATTCAATATCATTAGATTGGATACACTCTTTAAAAAAATCCTAATAATCTTAATGGAATACCACAAGACTTTTTAGATTATATAAAAATCTTAATTGAATACCACAAGATTTATTTAACCCAAAAAAAGTCTTTTAAAATCTCAATTGAATACACCTCCTTAAGAGTCGAGTCAAAATTAAATTAAATTAAATTAAATTATGAGATTTATTGTTAAGCCCATGAAAGCAAACTCAACCTACTTAAATATTTTATTCAGAGGGTTAAAATGTCATCTCATTCTTCTTCTCCTTCTTCTCCTGCTTTAAGTGCTCATGTCCTGCTGCTGCTTTTGCTTCTACTGCTGCTTCTGTTTCAGCTTCTGCTTCTGCTTGTGCTTCTGCTTGTGCTTCTTCATCTCCTTCTACTCCTCTATTTCTTCTACTTATGTTTCAGCTTCTACTTCTCATTCTCATTCTCCTTCTGCTTCCTCTTCTTCTTCAGAGATTGGTTTTCAAAGCCTGATTTCGGAGGCTTATCGAGAGTCTGCCTTCAGAGTCTGAACTGATGCTGCATTCAGAGTCTGACCTGAAACAATATTACACACCTCTATAAGTTTTAAGAATATGGCGTTTCTTTTTAGTAATATGCTTTAACTGATCAAAATTTTTCCAACATTCATGAAGCACATCAATCAACTAATTCAGGCAAGCTAAGAACCCTAACCTGTATAGAAAAGTTAAATATCATGAACTTCACGACAGGTTTCAAACTATAACATGCAACACCAACTCCAATCCCAGTAATACAAGCCTGCAAAACGTGCAAGAAATAAATTACGACAGGCTGACAGCTATCGCCAAGATTAGAAACAAGTAGATTTATTGATAGCTAACGAACACAACCTTCTGCATATGAAATATGTATATAGTAGATATACACAGAGAAAAAGAGAGAATTAATAAAACAGTTCGAATAACTGTCAAAGACAGCAAAAGAAAAATAAATTGATAACAAAGAATATACACAGAGAGAAGGGAACAACAGAGTAGTTGAAATAAAGTAAAAGCAATAACCATCAAGCACTCTATATTTCTCCAATAGCTTTTTGGATATCTACACAAAACAAAAAATAAAAATTTGATACTTAGGTAGACAAATGTAAATATAATTAAAAATGTGAGGATATTTTAGAAAAAAAATATAATGGAGTGTGATTAAGATTTTATAGGAGTGCCAGAAGCACCACTCATTAACAGAGGATGTATTGGCCCAGCCCGAAATTTAAACGGGTCAGCCCATTATGGCCATACATGACAATTGCGAGGTTGTCAGTTGAGCGACATTCTCAAAACAATAAAATAAATAAAAAGCGACATTTCAGTAATTCTAGAAACTTCCTCTACCTCTTTCTTTAAACTAATTCCCCGCGGTAACATTTTACCCTAGCCTCCATTCTCATGAAGCTCCTTGTAGGTTTTAATAACAAAGGATAACTATGGTGGTGAAGAATGGACATCTCTGCATGCCAAACTACCACCAGAAAAAATGTTCAAAGAAAAAATGTTCAGAGAAAAAGAGATTTCCTCCAACTTAACATGAAATGATTTAAAATCTTCCATAATAATATTCACATTTAGAACATAAGCTACATGTACCTAAAACATGAATAAAATATTGGAAACCAACTTTCCTTCCTATTAAATTCATGCAATCGAAGAATAAATCTAGATAAATGATCCCCTACCCCATCCAATGTTTAAAAATACGTGGCGGCGCCTCGAGGCGGCCGGCCATTGAGGCGCGAGGCGGACCGCCTCGAGGCGGCGAGGCGGGCGCCTCGATCCAAAACATCAGAATAATAATCAAAATAGTAATATCATAATAATAAAAACATGTTAAATCCAAAATACATTCATTTCTTCATAATTCATAATATGTTCAAAAAACTATTGATAACTAATCCCTAAATCAGCTATCATTTGTATCTAGCGGCATGAAGCTTGGGTCAAAATCTCTCTCGGCATCACATGTGTCATCCTCCAAAGAACCTCCTTCACTTGTATTGTCTTCATCCACTAATTGTGGAGCTTTTCCTTTCCCTAACAAATAACATAAAGTCTATTAGTTTTTAATTTATATTATATAAATTGCATTATTTGTAAATATTAACTTACTTTGGTCTCTGTTCCTTTTTTGTGCAGATGTTTTACTTCCACTCGGTTGTTCAATGGAAGTTTTCTCTACAAAGCTTTCTCCGGCCACCCATTCATCATCAGAAGGCAACTCATCCTCAATCAAAGGATCAGCATCCGCTTGAAATGAATGTTTTTTCATGAATTTTTGCTTCAATCGCATATTGTACATTATGTAAACTAACGAGTTCAATTTCTCGGTGGATAATCTATTTCTCTTCTTTGTATGAATCTACAAAATATTTATTCAAATTATCATAAGTTCACCGAAAAAAGTAATATTCACAATTCTTAATTATTATTAGATCATACCATATTAAATGTACTCCAGTTGCGTTCACACCCCGAGGATGATCATGTTAGACTTAAAATCTTTATTGCTAAAGATTTCAGTTGAGGAGTTTCATCTCCAAATGCATTCCACCAGTCAGCTATATAAAAATAGAAAATTGAATATACACTTTTCAAATTCATATAATATCTTATAGTGAATAATAACACAAAGTGATAATTCACATACCAGGACTACGATTGAAGACGGGTTGTTTTTAGCAAGACTAAGGCCAAATAATCCTCGCTTATTTAGAAACGCATCCGCTTGTATATCTGCAGCATATTGATCTTCAGGATTGGGCAACAGTTTGGCCATGCAATGTATAAACCCATGCCTAATCTCCGGATGCCTGGAAGGAGGATTTTCTGCATATTGGATATGAGGATTCAAAAAATAAGCAGCCGCATGCAATTGGCGGTGCAACTGAGACTCCCACCTATCATCAATTATTTTCCATATCTCCTTGTATGCACCAACCTCATTTCCCAAGTTTTTTGCTATCTCCTCTTTTGCTCTATCCATGGCACCATATAAAAATCCCATAGCCGGATATTTTTCTCCATCTGTCATCCTCAACACATTAACTAGAGGTTTGGTTGTTTTCAAAGCATAAGCAACACAAATCCAAAACCTTTCACTCAAAATTATTTTTGAGGCATCTTTCCCTTCTGACTTTTTGGAGAAAGTAATGTCATCCCAATCTTTTGAAGTAAACATTTGCCTCAAAGGTTGCTTCAAACCACACATACTTTCTAATGTTAAGTATGCAGTTGCAAACCTTGTCGGAGCGGGCGGGGCGAACTAAATCTTTCTTTGTGAAGCTTCTCATTAAAGCCAACACTGCTCCATGATTATAAATGAAATTACTAACCTGTTAAATGACATCAACAATTACGAATTTAAGATTTGAAATTTTGAAATAAGAAGAAATTTAATAAAATATGTAAGTTTACCTTTTTTGCTTTTAACAAAGCATTTTTATGTTGTGGTAGCTTTCCAATATCTTCAAGCATTAAATCAATACAATGCGCCGCACACGCGCGTCCACCACAATCGTTTCCTCTTTTCCATTAAAAGTTCACCCGCTTTCTTATAATTGGATGCATTATCTGTAATCACTTGAATCACAATGTCTTCGCCTACTTCTTCTACAACGTCATCAAGCATGTTGAACAATAAATTCGCATCCTTCACTACATCACTGACATCCACAGATTTAAGAAAAATAGTCTCAGATGGATTGTTCACAAGGAAGTTTACCAATTGTCTTCCTCTCATATCCTTCCACCCATCCGACATAATGCTCACCCCTGTTTGGCTCCATGTTTTCTTTACTTCATCAACAACTTCCTTCGTATTTCTAATTCCTTTTTCAGTATAGTTGTTGATAACTCATATGCTGTCGGTGGTTTTAGTCCACGACCAAAATTTCCAATTGATCGCACCATATTGGCAAATGATGGACTGCTAGCAACATTAAAAGCAATGCCATTCTCATAAAAAACCTACCAATATCTTGTATTGTCTGATCACGAAGATCTTGAACACTTCCTTGTGAAGGGCGTATCGGATTGTCCTCCAATTCTCCCTCTTCAATATTCACTAAATACCTATCCATCGGCCCTCTAATGGTTCTCTTTGATATACTCTCTTGTGAACTACCAAAAGTTGAACGGTGTAGAGAGACACCTTCATCGATTCTTTCTTCTCGATAAAGTTGTGCAGCTTTTTTTGTATCATGTTTTTTCTTCATAAAATCATTTATCTCGGATTGTACTTCTGGAGGAACCATTGTACATGGCGCGACGTTACCCTTAATACCCGCAAGATGTTCTTTCATTCTATACACACCCCCTTTGATTGTCCTACTGCAAAAATTACATTCAATATATTTATATCCTCCCTTCCCATCTTCAACAGTAATTTCATGCCCGTACTTCCAAGCCGGATCAGATCGAGTTGACATCTTACTACATGAAAGATGAAACCAAGTTAAACCAGTCGCTTTTATCAAACTAAATATACGGTAAATTAGTTAGGCAACAATGTACGAGGTTCAATGAAAAAGTTCTATGACAACAATGAACAAAATAATGAACCAGCCAGCCACATATACATGAGGCAAGACAACTTTCTGTTTCAGTCCCAAAATGCTTTTATGTTTAATAATTTAAGGTAATTTTCTAGTTAAAAAACATTTAGTAATTATAAGTCTTCAAGCTCATTTCATCTTCCTTCTTTTGCCTCGAAATCCTCAGAAAAACTTTGTGCTATATTCTTCATTACCACATCAGATCCCAAATCCAATATTCTATCCCCATTTCCGCACAAGCACCCAACCTCATCATCTTGCTTCCATCCAGAATTTCCTGCAACATTAAACTTGATTTCCACCTACAAATATTCTCGTCTAGCCTCCTTTTAATTGGACCTCTACCAAGATTCCTACTATTAATGTGTAGCCCAAAACAAAGTCCAGAAAAAAGAATTTTCCAGCTCAATTAAGAATTTGAAACTCTTACCAGTGTAAACACGTCGACTGCCGATAACCAGAGAGAGTGGAGAAGAGATCGTCAGAGAGAGATGGAGAATCGAGCGTGAGATCGTCAGAGAGAGATGGAGAATCGACCGTGAGATCGTCAGAGAGAGACGGAGAATCGAGCGTGAGATCGTCAGAGAGAGATGGAGAATCGACCGTGAGATCGTCAGAGAGAGACGGAGAATCGAGCGTGAGATCGTCAGAGAGAGATGAAGAATCGAGCGTGAGAGAAGAAACCGTGTTTTTTCCCTTAGGTTTAGAAAAGCACAATTGTTGCCTTCAAAACGTCGTCGTTTTGAAGGCAACAAAAAGAAATAAAAAAAAAAACAATTCGACCTCGAGGCGGCCGCCTCAGGACGCGTCGCGCCGCCTCGTCACAAACGCGTCCTGAGGCGGCCGCCTCAATCGCTAAAGGCGGCAAATTGTCTTAGGCCGCAAGAGGCGGGCGCCTCGAGGCGGCGACGCGGCGCCTCGAGGCGGCCGCCTCAGCCGCTTTTTAAAACACTGACCCCATCCCCAAAAAAGAAGAAAAATAAGCAAAATTAAGTACAATAAATGATTTTACCTCCATCTCATGGGGTGTCATCAGAACAACCCTGTCAAAACCTTAACTAGAAATATCAAGATGGAAGTTTTCTACAAAAATGGAAAAATTTTAAGTTGATTCCTTCATTCACATACTCGAAAATAAAGGCATTCTAAATTACTATATTGTTGTCTTGAGGAGCATCACTAAGAGCATAAGCTACATGTACCTAAAACATGAATAAAGTATAGGAAACCAACCGTCCTTCCTATTAAATTCATGCAATCGAAGAATAAACCTAGAGAAACGATCCCCTACCCCATCCCCAAAAGAGAAGAAAAATAAGCACAATTAAGTACAATAAATTATTTTACCTCCATCTCATGGGGTGTCATCAAGCCTGCAATTTAATCAGCAAAAGATATTAGTACAAATAACCCTGTCAAAACCTTAACTAGAAATATCAAAATGGAAGTTTTCTACAAAATGGAAAAATTTTAAGTTGATTCCTTCATTCACATTCTCAAAAATAACGGCATTCTAAAGTACTATATTATTGTCTTGAAGAGCATCACTAATGCCAACAGGAGGATCTTGATGTAACCTCTTAAAATTCCTCATCGATATCTTCCTTGCAGGAGTTGACATTCTCACCGCCTACATATACAGTAAAAGGCCAAACCAAAAAATACACTTCTCAGTGTCATCAATTGTTTCAAAAACAATGAACAAGCAGCCACTTAAACAAATTTGAACCAACAAAAGTTCCTCAAGGGTAATCAACAGACATGATGCACTACATTAAAGTTTGCAAAAAACAACAAGTTGAGATTCTTTGGTAGTGAAAGTAATTATCACTACCGAGTTTAAATTGAGCTGAGATTCAAAAAAAGATCTTGATAACTTCCCTTATTCATTTCACATGACATACGTCACTAAACAATACCAATTGCGGATATAAGAAAGTCTTAAATCCATGATTATAATATTCAGATTGCAAACTTCCCATACTTTGTCAAGCTGACCAGCATGAGTACCTGAAGACAGGACAACAACAAGAGATGCTGAATTTGGTTTTACCTTCTCTTCCAGCATTAGGTCAAAAACTTCAACTGCTGACTCATATGCCCCATTCATTTTGTAACCAGAAATCATCGCGTTCCAAAATACAGGATTATCAGGTTTTATCTCAAATTGGTCAAAAACTCTTCGTGCCCAAGCATGTTTCCCACATTTCATATTCATATAAATAAGAGTTGTAGCCATGAATTCATCCTTATTTAACTCAGTTCTAATAACATGTCCATGAGTCTCTTTTCCACACTTAAGAGCAGAATAGTCTGCACAGGCGAATAAAACACTTGTAATGCATTTTAAACATGGGACCGTGCCAGCTAGCTGCATTTTCTGAAAGTACTTAAAAGCTTCAAATACCATTCCTTGTTGAGAAAATCCACTGATCATTGAATTCCAAGTTGCTGAATCAGGTTTAAATCCTTCATATGCTAACTGATCAAACAACTCCATGGCTTTCGAGCTCTGTCCATTTAACATTATTCCATATATCATCGAATTCCATGTCAGAATATTTCTGCTCCCATTCAATTCCTGGAATACATTATGAGCCCAAGGCAAACAACCGCATTTTGAATACATGTCAACAAGTGCAGTACCAACCATTGTATCGGATTGCATCTCAATTTTCTTTATAAGCCCATGAACCTGCCTACCAAACTGAAGATATAAAAGATTTGCACACGTAGAAATAACAGAAATAAATGTAACGGAATCGGTTGCTTCACTTAAACACTTCCTCATCATGTCCTTGAACACTTTTAACACCACTAGAGGAATCCCATTATTCAAAAGGCCGGTAAAAAGGGCATTATAGCTCACAACATCCTTCTCAGGCATCTCTCCAAACACTCTAGGAGCCAAACTTATTTCCTTCTTTTTTGAATACAGAGTCATTAATGAATTTGCCACACATACATCCATCACAACGCCCAACTTTATCGCCAAACAATGCATTTGCAAGCATGATCAACACTCTCACAAGCGGACAACGCACTAGCAACAGTGACACAATCAGGCCTAAACGTTCCAACCACCGCTTCTTTAAACAGCCTCAAAGCTTGTCTAAAATACCCATTGTGGGCAAACCCGGAAATTGCCGAGTTCAATGACGACAAGTCCCGGTCAGGCATTTCATCGAACAATTTAAGAGCATCACTAAGTAGATGAGTTTCATGTACATTGCAATCAGAGCATTGGCTGCATACACGTCTGATGGAAACCGAGATTTGATGAGATGGGCATGGATGATTTGGCCTTGTGTGGGTGATTTGAGCTTGGCGCATGCTTTGAACAGAGGAGGGAAGGTGAATTTGTGGGGAGCAAAGAAGTAGTGGTGGTGTTTGTATAAATTAAGTGCTTCTTTGTAGAAGCCATTTGTTACTAGTTTCTGTATTTGGTTGTTCATGTGATGAGTCACGAATTTGTGTTCAAGCCGATATTTGAGTTCTTGAGATGAAGACGACGAGCGAAGCGGTGGGATATTAGGGTTTCAAGTTAAAAGGAAGCTTTTATATGTTTGGTTTGCAGGCGAAAAAAATAAAGTTTCATGTAATATAATATTTTAAATTCACTTACAAATCAATTAAAATATAAACCGTTAGATTTAAGCAAATTGAATCCAATGGCTAGAATCCTGTATGTATGCCATTCAGGCATGGAAATTTTGTCTACACTGGGCATGGCAATAAGAGTTGGACTCGGACGATTCGGGTACGAGATTAAAAATTTCGAATCCAAATCTTAAAAATTCGGATTCGGATCTGGGTTTGTATGGCTTCGGCTCGGATAGAATCGGGTCTGGAAAAAAATAAAAAATAAAAAATAAATATATTAAATTAAATATAATGAAAAATACAAAATAATATGCATATATATAAACAACATAATAGAATATAATTAAAAAAATAAAAGAATTGATATAAAACTAAGAATTTGTCAAAATTCAAATATAAATATAAAATAATAAAATTAAAATAATTAAAATAATTAAAAAATCTAGTAAATCAGGTATCCGGATCCGGACCAGGTAGACCCGGGTCCGGACCCGGATTCGACCGGACTTGGGTCTGGATTCAGATTTTGCCATCCCTAGTCCTACACATATAATGTTATTTTTTTAAGTTACGTTTCATCCCCAACCCCTTGATTTGGACGACCCATTTTCAATGGTTCAAGGTCTCATGCCAAATAGATAAATATTTTGGTAAAAATTATATTTACTGAAGTTAATGAGTATGGAGATGAAAATATAAACATTTTATTTTTATATTTTTTTATACATTTACAACTTCCAGTTTACAAGAAGCAATCTCAAGCCATTAAGCAGTTAATTACAATTAAACCACAAAACTAAATCCAACTGACCGGTGCATTCACACGCGTATAACGCAAGTGCACGTATCGTTCAAATACTATAAAAATATCGATCCCACGAGGACTTAATTCATACTATTGTTATTAATTGTTGATACTATTTATTTACATGTATCTAATTATATGGAGAAGAGAATGATTACTTTTGGTTGGTTAAATGTGGATTTGCTAATTAAAATAAAAAAACATATTCAAAAGAAAATACTAAGGAAAAGAAAAGACTCAAAGATCTAGGGTCGTGACTCCACACAATATTATTCGAAAGTTGAATTGATTCCCTTATATATGTGTAATAAATTAGTTTGCTAACCTGGAACACGAAGATATGCAAAAGCCTTTGTTGATGGTCAGACGCAAATACCCAATATAACCCAATTGAACCATATGACTATGTCAACCAAATTACCTGGATTCATTAAGATCAAGTTCCAATTAGGCTACCCCGCTTGACAAGTATATGTCTATCCTGTAAGGAAATCTATTAAAGGGTTATCTATCCTCAAGGAATATCGTGTGCTATTGAATCTAAGGTTGAAACTTAAAATCCATATGTCTAGTTCATTTTAAGTTTACCACATCGATTTTATTGGTGATCAGGCAACAAAAAGCATTAAGCTTAAGACTCAATAAACAACTAAAAAATTACCCATAAAAAGAAAATCAATTATTAAGTGTGGATATTGTGTTTCACCACTTCCCTAGAATAAAAATAAAATACCGGGGTCTTAAGCTTAATGCATTTTGTTAATTGGCCATTAATAAGATTGATTTGGTAAACTTAAAATGAGCTAGACATAGGGATTTTAGGTTTAAGACCTTAGACTCAATAGCTCACGATCTTCCTTGAGGATATATAACCCTTTAATAGATTTCCTTATAGGATAGGAATATATCTGTCGGGCGGGGGTAGCCATAATTAGAACTTGAACTTAATGAATCCAGGTAATTTGGTTGACATAAACATATGGTTCAATTGGGTTATACTGGGTATTTGCATTGACCTTCGGAATAGGCTTTTGCATATCACCATGTTCCAGGTTAGCAAACTGATTTATTACACATATATAAAGGAATTAATTTATCTTTAGAAGAATATTGTGTGGAATCACGACCCTAGATATTTGAGTCTTTTGTTATTTTCTTAGTATTTTCTTTTGTTTATTTTATTTTTTTTAATTAAGGAAAACCACATTCAATCAACCAACCAATCAAACAATCATTCTCTTCTCACTCTAATTAGATACTCGTAAATAAATAGATTCAATAATTAATAACAATAATAGGAATTAAGTCCTCGTGGGATCGATATTTTTATACTACTTGAACGATACGTGCACTTGCGTTATACGCGTATGAATGCAACGATCAACTAGACTTAGGGATTTTATGTGTCAGCCTTATATTTAATAGCTCACGATCTTCCTTGAGGATATATAACCCTTTAATAGATTCCCTTACTGGATAGGAATATACCTATCGGGCAGGGGTAGCCACAATTGGAACTTAAACTTAATGAATCCAGGTAATTTGGTTGACATAGACATACAGTTCATTGGGTTATACTAGATATTTGAGTCTGACCATCGGAAGAGGCTTTTGCAATCATCGTCTTCCAGGTTAGTAAACTAATTTATTACACATATATAAGAGAATCAATTCATCTTTTTAATAATATTGTGTGGAGTCACAACCCTAGATCTTTGAGTCTTTTGTTATTTTCTTAGTATTTTATTTTGTTTATTTTATTTATTTTAATTAAGGAAAACCACATTCAACCAACCAATCAACAATCATTCTCTTCTCCCTCAATTAGATACATGTAAATAAATAGTATATATAGTTATTAACAACAGTAGGAATTAAGTCCTCGTGGGATCGATATTTTTATACTACTTGAACGATACGTGCGCTTGTGTTATACTCGTGTGAATACACCGGCCATTCGCTCGATTGATCTCTGTTTTAAATTTTAGCCTCGGCCCATAACCCTCAAAACCCATAAAAAGCCCACATACCTCACACATTTTTCCAACCCTTATAGGCCCACACGCCCAAGCCCAATCCAAGACACTCCAAACACATTTAAAACACACGTCACAAATCCAATCAAATACTCTTCTTAATTTAAATCAAATCCCATTCCTAAATTAAATCAAATCTTCTTCTTAATTTAAATTAAAGAAATTTCCCCACAAAAAAATACAAATATTCTTTCCCTAAATTAAACACACCCATAATTGATTGATTTGTTCCTTTTTCAAGCCATGAACAAACATAGAAACCCTAGATAAACTACTATAAAAGATGACATAAACCAACCATAATCCTCTCCCTCGGCTCTCTTCCATCTTTCTCTTACACACTCTTGGCACCTGACAAAAATAAAACCCTAGCACAACTCACGCCTCTCTCCCCCTCTCTCTCACATATTCGACACGATAAAAAACAATAACCCTAAACCTCTCTCTCAATCTCATGTAGCCATACATTCACCAAACAAAAACAATAAGACCCTGCACACTCGGCAAGACACAAAAACCTTTGACGCAACACTCCTCACTCCTCACGCCTCTCTCTAAAAAAATTTCACAAACAAATAAACCCTAACCCTTTCGGCAGAGCAAAAAAAATCCTAAACACTCACAACTCTCGGTCATAAGCTCTCCCATTACGGCCTCTCTCCAATCACTCACGCCAAACACCACTGACATAAAAATAAGACTCACACGACAATTGACCACAAACCACTCACGGCACACTCACACATAATCAGTAACTCCCATCCACTATCTGACACAACAAGCCACAGACCAAACACAGCCCTTCTCGTACCGACCAAACAATCACCAAATTAAGTCACGAAACACTAACCTCCACCGAACAAAATAGTGAAGAAATTAGCCCCAAAACAGCCCCTAAACCAATAAAATAGTGACTTAAACCAGCAGCCCAAAATTGTCAATCAAATCACCCAAAACAGTCCAAAAATAGTCCATTGAATACCCAAAAATAGTCCAAAAATAGTCCCAAAAATAGAGAAAACAGCGAGTAGAAATAGCGAACCAGCGGGTGGAAACAGCGAACCAGTGAAACAGCAAACCAGAAAAAATAGTGAAATTATTAACCCTTCCGGCGACGTCCTAATGCACTCCCGATAAGCTACTTAATAGGGAAGACCTGATGGCACCATTTGTTATATTTTATTTTGTCGTCCTGGAAACGGCATGCGAAGTCCTACATTGAAAACGGCCAAATCATTTGGTCATATATTTATTATTCTACATTTATTTTACGTTACTTATCTTCCTTATTATTTCGTATATTTGTCTCTTCGGTTATTTATTGTTATATGTGTTAGCATATTTCATGTATGTTAACATGAGTTAATGATCACGTGCCTTTCATGGTATATCGGATAGAAACCCAGACATAAATTCTGTAGTCGAATCCGAATGGACGGTAGTGCGATCTGTAATTAGGATAAAACTCCACGTATCGCTCGAGAAACACTCACGCAGTGTTTATGTCATCTTAGATACCGCTTTAGTAATATCGTTCTAACGCGTTTACGAATACTATACGAACGTATGCATCTGCCTCATTCCATTCGAATGCGTTATAGAATGCTACACGAATATATGCATTCAGCCTTACCCCGTTCGAACGCGCATGAATTTTGTCCTGCTATACATGATATCTCGTCCTGTTTGAACATGTTTATGAACGCTACTCGAACGTATATATTCGACTTTATCCCATTCGAACGCGTTTCCGAACGCTACTCAAACGCATGCATTCTATTTTACCATGCGTCATATCCCATACTGTTCAAACGTGTTTCAAAACGCAACATGAATGCACATACAGTGCACACACCTTTTTTTATCATATTTTGTGTATGCTTGCCTCTTTAGTTATTTCTTTTGCATTACGTACTTACTCATCTCTCTTTGTTATTAGTACTTTTATCGTTATTATAATTTGTATTACTACACTTCTCCGATTAACATGCTTTTCGAATCATGCATTCACATTCATTTATATTTATGTCCATGGGTATGCAAATTCGTGTGTTTATTTGAATCATATTGCGTGTTACATAAGGCTTGGATATATTATTGCATAAACTCATTCATTAAAATCAGCATAAGTAAGGGACCATTCTAAACCCAATGGTTTGAGCTATTCCCTTACGATGGGTGATTGCGGCCTTAAATTATTTCCCAGTTCACACAGGGTGGGGACTCCATTATTCTCCGGTTTAGTCCCCCGCAGGCTACTCCGTACTCCCGAGGAACCACGAGCCCGGACAGCGTCGCCCACCTCTATACCGTGTCTACAGTCTGGCGACTCCGCTAGGGATAGAGAATCGGCCCCGAAATTATATATTGTAATGTTTGTGATTTTTACTTTAATTAGCCTTGTCTACAAATGGGTTGGGATCAAGGGGTTAATAAAACTTTCCGAACTAAAGTTAATTTAACCAAAGGTATCATTAGATTTAGATAATGATTTGGTGTCCTCCTTCACTCACTACCTTTTTATAGCCAAAGAGAAAAGCTGTGAAGACATCTAGATAATCATTTACTCATAGCTTACCATAAGACATATTTAAAGTGATGGACTAATTTGGAGGATCTATTGTTTATTCCTGTCACCAAGGTGATAAGAGCCTAAGAAGTTGTTGGGATGTATTCCCTAGAGCTACATGTGATGTAAACAGTTTCATATGTTTAGAAATAAAAGGATGCATTATTCATTTATCGAATTGTTTGTTCAATATCGCATATTATATATCTTCATAAATACCATAGATTACTTATGTACCTTCAGACTTGGTGTATGAACGTCATGCACCAGAGGATTTAAGACTGAAGTTAGTAATCTTAAATAGTCCATAGAGAGCAAACAATCCGGGTACTTTGTTTGTGGTTTATCTATAGCTGCGGTCCATTCTATATTTGGATGACGATCTTAATTCGGATCGTCCATGTAGAGACATGAAAATGGAGGCACCTTATATGATGCGATCTGACCGGTGCTTACACACGCGTATAACACAAGCGCACATATCGTTCAAGTAGTATAAAAAGTATCGATCCCACGAGGACTTAAAACCTTATTTATTAATTTTATGAGGTAAAATGATTACAAGTATCTAACAGGTTGTTTGATTGATTTGAAATGGTGAAGATTCTAAATTTAAAGACAAGTAAATAAAATTGTTCGAAAGTAGATTTTAAGAAAATTCAATTTTAAAAACTATATAGGGTTGCGAATCTTTCCAATATTATTTAAAGATGAAGTGGTTATTTTATAGTTGGGTAAAATATTGATTTATTAACCTGGAACACAAAATTATGTGTAAGCCTCTGTCGATGGTCAGACACAAATACCCAGTTTAACCCAATTGAACCATATGTCTATGTCAACCAAATTACATGGATTCATTAAGATTAAATTCCAATTATGGCTTCCCTTGCCCGACAGGTATATTCCTATCCTGTAACCCAGTTTAACCCAATTGAACCATATGTCTATGTCAACCAAATTACATGGATTCATTAAGATTAAATTCCAATTATGGCTTCCCTTGCCCGACAGGTATATTCCTATCGTGGGCTATTGAGTCTAAGGTCTTAAACCTAAAACCCCTATGTCTAGTTCATTTTAAGTTTACATTATCAATTTTATTAGTGTCCAGTTAATAAAAAGCATTAAGATTAAGACTCAATAAATAAATCTTTATATTACCCAAACTATAATCTAACCCTTATAAACCGGTTATATTGAAATTCATCACAACCCTCGATAACTAACTTAGTTATGACTCATAGCTAGGGCTGGTAAAAACTTAAAAGTAAAGCCATAAAATAAAAGTGCTGAAAAGTAGTTGCGTAAAGTAAAAACTTAAAAGTAAAATAAAATAAAAATACTAAGGTAAAAGGAATTATTTCTACTACTACTAATTTAGATATCTCCCAGAAAATAATATATAAACTTGTGATTATTTCCAACCTGCAATATAAGCGGTAACCTGATTAAGTCAATTTAAGTCCAACCAGCCATAAAGGCGGAACCAAAATAAACCAGCCATAAAGGCGGAAAAGGAATTTTATTACCAACCGACCAATCTGGCGGTATCATTTCTTAGTCAGGTTTAACCAAGTTAAATTGATTTACCAACCGACCAATATAGCGGTATCCCTTATTAAGTCAATATTTTAAATAGTGAATATATTATTTTTAAGGGAGATTAATCTAAATAGCAATAGTAAAAGAATTACCTTTCACCATAGCATAGGGAAGTTACCTCATCATGATGAATAGTAAAAACTGTAAAATAAAGAAAATAAATTACTATTATTACAAAACGTAATTAAAAATTACAAAACTAAATTAAAAGAATCTTAGAGAGAGAAGAACTCCATACTTACATCAAAGAGATGAGAGAGAATAGTACAACAAAAACTGAAATCTCGAGCTCAATTTATAGGTGCGGATAAGCTCTGGGCATCGAGACGCGTGAAGTCTTGGGGTCGCGACGCTGGAACAGTGAATTGTGCCACAATGAGAGCTTGACACGTGGTGATTCTGATAAGAAGATAAGGGGACACGTGGCAAGGCGACTGAGAGCTCAATTATTATGCTGACATGGAGACACGTGGCGAAAGCAATTGTCGGCACCATAGGATTGCAACACGTGGCCACACTTGTCACGTTGTGATTGGTTGATGATGACGTGGCATGTTGACTTGGTTGACCGACTGACGTGGATGATGACGTGGCATGACGCGTGGCAAAGTTGACTCATTGACCGGATGACGTGGCAACACGTATGATTACAGTTGGCACACGTGGCAATGGTAATTGTCGGCACCGTAGGATGATGACACGTGTCAGGGCGCACGTTAGCATATCGGATGTGATGGTGACACGTGGCACGACGCACGTTAGCAAAGTCAAACTTCTCAATTTCTGATCCGTTGACCCAGTGCACGTTAGCAGATCCGGTGCACATAAGGCGTCGTGACGCCAAGGGTTTGCGCGGCGTGATGTGGCCAAATTACAAAAATACCATTTTGTCCAATTTTCACTGTTTTGCTCCAAATCATCTCCAGAATGTCCTGAAACTTTATTTATCTACAAAATAACACAAAACACATCAAAATATTCACAAGACTCAAAAAACTATACAAAATATTAGGATAAATGAGTGGGAAATAGTGATAGATTTACCACTCATCACACCCCAAACCTAACATTTTGCTAGTCCTTGAGCAAAACATAGAATAAAATAACATAAACATCTTTAAAATTTAACTAAGCCACTTTCGTAGGGATCACAGTTGCATTTAGCATATGCAACAAGCCTTTAAACCCCTAGGTGTCCCTAGTGGACGAGTTGTAGTCTCGTGAGGGTTTACAGCAATGATATCCACAAACATTTTACAAAAGTAAAAAAGGTAGTGAAACTAATGCACACAAAAACAAAAAGACAAGCGAAAAGAGAATAAAGAAGTCAGTGACTAATCAGGTGAAACTTCTACTCCAAGTTACTAGTGTTTTTGTTTCATTCTAAATTACCGACTAAGTAAATTCTCTGATTATAATTACCATTCTCCATATACTTTTGCCCACAACAGTCATAAGTGCAATTGATAAGAGAGTAATATTTTTGTCCTAAAGTTTTATCAGAATTCACACATTTTTTGTAGCAATGGAATACTTTTTCTGATTTTTTTCTTTGATTTTTTCTCTATTTTTTATTTATATACAATATCTTCCATCTATGTAGCGAGCTTTAGGTCGGTGGCTCCCAAACCAATTGGCTTTAGGGCACCAGGTGTTAAGGCACCCCTACGGACTTAATTACTCAGACATCAGATATATATATTTTTGCAGCATCTTTGATCCATGTAGCGAGCTTTGGGCCAGTGACTCCCAAACCAGTTGGTTTTAGGGCACTAGGTGTTAAAACACCTTTACAGATTTAATAACTCGGATCTCATATTTTTTTATTTTTTTTACTCCATTACTTTTTTTAGATGCTTCCTCCAATTAAACTAGAGAATTGAATATTACAAACTTTTCAATTTTAGCTCATGTCTGTATGTTACTATGTATGTTGATAATACCTGCCAACTGAGCATATGAAGATTCATTTTAGTCAATTTTATGGAGAATTCATAAATTAAATAATTTAAAAGGAAATAAACAAAAATTAACTTGTTTTTGAAAATAGGTTTGAGATACGTCTCAGGAGTGGAAATTCCTTACTCAGCTATCTCTTACCAATTTCACCTTTTTAGTCAAAAATAAAAACAGAAAAACGCAAAATATTTTTGTAATTTTTGAAAAAATTTCAAATTTTTTGTATTTTTCGAAAAATTTTAGACTAAAAATAAAAACAACACACAACTAAAAACAAGGTACTGATCAACTAATTTCCTCCCCCAAACCTAAATGAGACATTGTCCCCAATGTCTTAAACAGTAGAAGAAGAGTTTAGAAGATAATACCTGGTTAGCTGAAATTCTACAGGAAATTAAAGGTTAAGATCCAGATTAATCCAACGCCTCTTACCACGATCGTCCTCGGACCGATTTATCTTTGAAAGGATAGGGTCAACTCGTGGTTCATAGGCTATAAGTTGGTCTATTAGATCCGGAGCAGTTCTGGCAGTAAAGAGAAGTTCTTTTACATGTTTTGATATGAACCCATTTCTCCGTGCATCATCAAGAAACACACAAAGAAAATCATAAAATCCATCAACGTTGTACAGCCCATTTGGTTTCTGGTGTATTTTTAGGATCGCCCAAGATAGTACAATAAAATTTCCTCCAATGTACCGAAGCCACTTGGCAAAGCAATAAAAGCATCAGCACGGTTAATGATTTCTACCAGTCGTTCAGACATACCTGGCATGATCAGTTCCTCTCCGTTTGATGGTTCAATAAGATTTGCCTCTGCCAATGGTTTTGGGATGATTCCCAAAATGTTACTGCCTCCTTCCTGTACGGCCTTTGAAACAATCCCCATTAATCCAAGATTGCCTCCGTCATATATTATGTGCATATTCCTTGCAGCTAAGACTCGACCCATTTCATGTGCTGCTTCTACGTATTGTGGTTTAGTACCAACACTACTACCACAAAACACACAAATGTTTTCAACTTGTCTTTTTGAGGTGGCTTCCATTTTTTTATTCTGGATATCTTCAAAAGTGCAATGATGAGTTGAATTTATAATACCTAAAAAGGGTGAGTAAAAATAGCACAAGTATCTTCCAAAGGACGATTAGTAGCAAAATAGTAAAATAGATCGTGATAGTCAAAAAGGTCTGGATCCTGTTGGAGAAAATAAAAGAAAACAACAAAACAAATCACAATTATTAGGAAAAGACAAAGAGATATAATTTGTACAAGAATTTACAGCTTGATTTAATGTCTATTCGTCAGGGACAAGCTTCCCATCCAATTTTCTTATAAATTGGCAAACATGGTCTTTTTGAGTTAGATTCCCAAGACTTAATTGTTGTCTTTCTTTTTGAAATTGTGTATGTAATTTGCGAAAGGCTATGTGAACATATCCACTGGGACGCGTCTCAAGATTCGAAGATATATCATCTAAAGACTCCTTACTCAAGCCATCCATAGTGAATTTAATTTTGTCTTCACGATTATCAGACATCATTCCTAAAGAACGACAACGAGTATTGCAATTTCAACGTTCACATTTGTAACAAACACCCATTTGCTTAGCTCTTCGTTTCTTTGCATAGGTGCTTCTTCCAAAACCAGGCAGATGTGAAATAAAAGAGTCAGAAGACTCACCTGCCAATCGGACTCATGCTTCAATTACCCAACGAATGTCATTGAGAACACCATGGATCATCAGTAACCTCATCCGTTCCAAGCGAGCTTTGTAAACTTTCATTAGAGATTTTTTAGGGAGAGAAGGAAATTGCTTGTGAAGATTTGCGAGAGCTTCTTCCATCTTGAAATGACTTAATCTGCAAAAACTAAACACACAAAATAAATCTCACAAAAAATTGCATGGGTTGTCTCCCTGCGAGCGCTAAGTTTAATCGTCGTCAGCTAGACGTGACTGCTCGAACGTTTATGCTGGATCTGAAAGTATGACACTTTCTTTTTGTCACTCAAATGATTCTCCCCAGTAGTGCTTGACACGCTGACTGTTAACCTTGAATGTGTTGTTGGTATTGGGATCCTGTAACTCAACAGCTCCATATGGTAAAACATGAGTGATCATAAATGGTCTGGACCACCTAGATTTCAACTTTCCAGGGAAAAGTTTCAACCTCTAGTTGTACAACAACACCTGCTGCCTTGGTTCCAACTGTCTGTGCACTATTTTTTGGTCATGCCATTTTTTGGTCTTGTCCTTGTACAATTTGGCATTATCATAAACCTGTAGGTGAAATTCCTCCAATTCATTGAGTTGGTGAAGTCTTTTCTCTCCTGCAGCTTGTGAGTCAAGATTCAACTTCTTCAGTGCCTAATACGCCTTGTGTTCAAGCTCAACTGGAAGATGGCATGTTTCCCAATCACCAATTGATATGGGGACATACCAATAGATGTCTTGTGAGCTGTTCGGTAGGCCCATAATGCATCATCCAATTTTGTAGACCAATCCCTCCTTGTTGATCCAACAGTTCTTTCTAGGATTCTTTTGATCTCCCTATTTGAAACCTCAACCTGTCCATTTGACTGTGGATGGTAAGCAGTGGCAACCTTGTGAGTAAATCCGTATTTGGATAGGAGTGCATCGAAGTATCTGTTGCAGAAATGTGAGCCACCATCACTGATGATTGCTCGAGGTGTTCCAAACCGAGTGAAAATGTTCTTTTTCAGGAATTTGATCACCACTTTTGAATCATTGGATGGTAGTGCAATTGCTTCAACCCATTTGGAGACGTAATCTACAACAACCAGGATGTACATGTTTCCAAATGATGGAACAAAGGGTCCCATGAAATCAATACCCCATACATCAAATATCTCCACTTCCAGAATGTTTTGCAACGGTCATTCATTTCTCCTGGAAATATTCCCCGTTCTCTGGCACCTGTCACATTGAAAAGCAAAAAGATAAGCATCTTTAAAAAGTGTGGGCCAAAACAAACCTGATTGAAGGACTTTGGCTGTAATTTTGTTTCCCGCCATATGGTGATGAATGCAAGTGTTGCAGAACACTGTTGACCTCCTCATGTGGAACACCCCGTCTCAATAATTGATCAGTACAGCGTTTAAACAGGTATGGTTCATCCCAGACATAGTGCTTGACTTCTTTGAAGAACTTCTTCCATTGCTGAGTTGTCTATTCCAACGGCCATTTTCCTGACACAATGTAGTTGACATAGTCAGCATACCAAGAGACTTCCTATTGTATCATGGAAAACAGCTATTCATCTGGAAAATTTTCTTTGATTGACAGTTCTTTGCCAGCTGTTTCTCCATTCTCGAGCCTCGATAAGTGATCTGCCACCTGGTTTTCTATTCTTTTCCTGTCTCGAATCTCCACGTCAAATTCTTATAGAAGAAGTATCCAACGGATCAATCTGGGTTTGGCACCTTTCTTTGTGATCAGATATTTGATTGTTGAATGATCTGTGTAGACCACCACTTTGGGACCCAGCAGATATGAGCAGAATTTGTCAAAAGCATACACAACTGCGAGCAACTCCTTTTCAGTGGTTGTGTAGTTGAGTTGAGCTTCATTTAGAGTTCTGCTGGAGTAGTAAATGGTGCGAAAAATCTTTCCTTTGCGTTGTCCCAAAATTGCACCTACAGCAAAATCACTAGCATCGCACATCACTTCAAAAGGAAGGGTCCAGTCTGGTGCTACAATGATGGGAGCAGAGACCAGCTTCTGTTTTAAGATCTCGAAAGCTTCCTGGCATTCTTTGGTGAAGTTGAAAGGCACATCCTTTTCCAGAAGATTGCAAAGAGGTTTAGCAATCTTGGAAAAGTCTTTGATAAATCTCCTGTAAAAACCTGCATGTCCGAGAAAACTCTGAATCCCTTTGACAAATGTTGGTGGAGGTAGTTTTTCAATTGTTTCAATCTTTGCTTTGTCTACCTCGATTCCCTTTTGTGAGATCCGACGTCCAAGAACAATGCCTTCATGTACCATGAAATGGCATTTCTCCCAATTGAGTACCGGGTTTGTATCTTCGCACCTTTGTAATACATGTTCCAGATTTTGCAAGCAATGGTCAAAAGAATCTCCAAACACAGAAAAGTCATCCATGAATACCTTCATACTCTGCTCCAGCATTTCTGAGAAAATAGCCATCATGCAACCCTGAAAAGTGGCAGGGGCATTACATAATCCAAATGGCATCTTACGGAAAGCAAAAGTACCATATGGACATGTAAATGTGGTTTTCTCCTGATCTTCTGGGGCGATGGCAATCTGATTTTACCCTGAATATCCGTCAAGAAAGCAATAGAACTCATGTCCCGCCAGTATGTCTAACATTTGATCAATGAATGGTAGAGGAAAATAGTATTTTCTTGTGGCTTTATTCAGCTTTCTGTAGTCCATGCATACTCTCCATCCAGTCACCGTTCTTGTTGGAATCAGCTCATTCTTTTCATTGGTGACCACAGTAATTCCTCATTTCTTTGGTACACACTGCACATGACTTACCCAAGTGTCAACATCCAACCATTTGAGGATTTCTTTCTTCACAACTTCCTTCTTGATTGGATTGAGTCTCCATTGATGCTCCACTGTGGGTTTGTATTCATCATTCATCAGAATCTTGTGCATGCAAAATGATGGACTAATGCCTCGAATGTCTGCTATAGTCCATCCAATGGCTCTTTTGTGCTCTCGTAATACTCTCAGTAGTTTTTCTTCCTGATCCAATGTTAGTGAAGAAGAAATAATAACAGGTAATTCAGAAGAGTTTCCAAGAAATGCATACCTGAGATGGATCAGAAGTAACTTTAGTTCCAGCTGTGGTGGTTCTTCAATCGAAGGCTTGATTCGATATTTCTTTGGCAGTTCCAAGCTTTCAACTGGTGGTGTTGCTTTGAATCGGAATGGTTTGTCAAGGTAGTTGTTATATTTCAGGATTTCAGCATCTAGCTCGCTGTCAGTCATGTTGGTGATGCAAGCTTCAAGTGTATCTGTGGGATTTGACTCAATATTCTGAACAATACTATCAACAACATCAATTCTGAAGCATTCTTCTTCTTCATTTTCATCATTCGGGAATTTCATGGATTTGAAAACATTAAAGGTCACTTCTTGGTCCTGCACTTTCATGGTTAGTTCTCTTTTTTGCACATCAATCACAGTTTTACTTGTAGCCAAAAATGGTCTCCCAAGAATGATAGGTACTTCTTTGTCTTCTTCCATGTCAAGGATGATGAAGTCTGCTGGAAGGATGAGTTTGTCAACTTTGACCAGCACATTTTCAATGACTCCTCTTGGAAATGCGAGCGTTCGATCAGCAAGTTGCAAAGATATCGAGGCAGGCCTTGCTTCTCCAATTTGCAGTTTCCTGTAAATAGAAAAAAGCATTAAATTAACACTGGCATCTAAATCACATAAAGCCTTACCGATGTAATGTTCTCCAATGGTGCATGGGAAAGTGAAACTGCCAGGATCTTTCAACTTTGGGGGAAGCTTCCTCTGAATGATGGCGCTGCATTCTTCCGTCAATGCTACTGTCTCGTAATCTCACAATCTTCATTTTCGTGAAAGAATGTCTTTCATGAATTTTACATAGCTGGGCATTTGTTCCAAGGCTTTTGCAAATGGTATGTTAATGTGCAGCTTTTTGAAAATCTCTAAGAAACGAGCAAACTGTTTGTCCAGTTTGTTTTTCTGAAGACGCTGAGGAAAAGGTGGAGGTGGAGTGATCTGTTCTTTTTCTTTTTCCTTTACTTCTTTTTCCTCCATCTGTGGAACTGCATCTTTTGGAACTTCCTCAATTGTTGCCTTGATTCCAACATCTTTGTTGATCTCAGTACCACTCTTTAAAGTAATTGCATGACATTGCTCCTTCCCTCGGTTCCTTGGATTTGGTTCTGTGTTGCTGGGAAGATTACCTGGCGGTCTGTAACTCTGAGCATTGGCTAGTTGTCAGATTTGATTCTCTAGTGCTTTGATGAAAGCTGATTGGCTCTGAATCATAGCTTCATATCTTTTTAATTGAGCTAGCATTTCTGCCATCACTGGTTCATTTGTCTGTTCCTGTCCTTTATTCTGTTGCTGGAATTCAAGTGGTGGATAGTTTTGCTGATGGAATCCAGTTGGTGGATTGTTCTTTTGCCCTGAATTGTTGCTTCATGAAAAATTAGGATGATTCATCCACCCTGGGTTGTAGGTGTTGGAATATGGATTATTCCCCATGTTTGTTGAAATTGTTGACATAATTCACCGTCTCTTCAAGTTGGTTTGGTTCTGGTACTCCTCCATATGGTGAACTTGTGGATCCAATGGTAAGAGTCTCCATGAATTTGCATATCTGATCCAGCTTGGTGTTGACTGCTGTATTGGCTCCAACTTCATAAATTCCTGCAATTCTTTGAATCATGCTCTTTTCTGTTGGCCATAAGGAATTGTTATTGGCCATTTCTTCGATTAGGTCCCAGGCTTGATCTTCTCCTTTTGCCATCAATGCTCCTCTAGCAGCAGCATCGATTGTGGTTCTCATCAGTCTAGAAAATCCATTATAGAAAGTTTGGACTTGAAGCCATTTTGGAATCTCATGGTGAGGACATTTCCGGAGCAAATCTTTGTACCTTTCCCAAGCTTCGTAGAGAGATTTTGAATCTTGTTGCATGAAAGATGTGATGTCATTCCTCAAATTTGCAGTTCTGGCTGGTGGAAAGTATTTTGTAAGGAATTTGGTGGCTAGAGTGTTCCAAGTTGTGATGGAACCTGCTGGCAGTGAATATAGCCAAGCTTTAGCTCTGTCCTTCAAGGAGTATGGAAAAACACGTAGTCTTATTGCTTCTTCAGCTTCTCGGTTGTAATTGAATGTGCCGCAAACTTCCAGGAAGTTACTGATGTGGGCATTAGGATCTTCAGTTGCATTCCCTCCAAACTGAACTGATTTCTGAATCATCTGAATGCAAGTTTTGATGTCACCCACATTTGCTGGTAAGGGAGGAGGAAATACAATACATGAAATGAGTCTGTCAACCATCGGAATGGTTCTGTCTCGAATGGATATTGGTGGTGCAATCTCCAAAGGTTCAGGTTCCATGTTGACTAAAGCTTCTTGGCCTTCTCGCCTTTCCCTTCTTAACTGTCTGATCGTTCTTTCAATTTCGGGTCAAGCGGTCGAAGTTTAAAGCTTCTGGTTCGTCTCATGTAGTTTCTGAGAACCTGAAACACAAGAAAACAAAAACAATAAGTACAAAGAAATTAGATACAAGTAAAGGTATCTAACCCCTAAACTAATAGTAAAAGATAAATAAGTACCCGGCAAAGGCGCCAAAAACTTGACCGGTGCTTACACACGCGTATAACGCAAGTGCACGTGTCGTTCAAGTAGTATAAAAAGTATCGATCCCACGAGGACTTACAACCTTATTTATTAATTTTATGATGTAAAATGATTACTAGTATCTAACAGGTTGTTTGATTGATTTGAAATGGTGACGCTTCTAAATTTAAAGACAAGTAAATAAAATTGTTCGAAAGTAGATTTTAAGAAATTCAATTTTAAAAACTATCTAGGGTTGCGAATCTTTCCAATATTTTTTAAAGATGAAGTGGTTATTTTATAGTTGGGTAAAATATTGATTTATTAACCTGGAACATTAAATTATGTGTAAGCCTCTGTCGATGGTCAGACACAAATACCCAGTTTAACCCAATTGAATCATATGTCTATGTCAACAAAATTACCTGGATTCATTAAGATTAAGTTCCAATTATGGCTACCCCCGCCCGACAGGTATATTCCTATCCTGCAAGGAAATCTATTAAAGGGTTATCTATCCTCAAGGAAGATCGTGGGCTATTAAGTCTAAGGTCTTAAACCTAAAACCCCTATGTCTAGTTCATTTTAAGTTTACCTTATCAATTTTATTAGTGGCCAATTAATAAAAAGCATTAAGATTAAGACTTAATAAATAAATCTTTATATTACCCAAACTATAATCTAACCCTTATAAACCGGTTATATTGAAATTCATCACAACCCTAGATAACTAACTTAGTTATGACTCATAGCTAGGGCTGGTAAAAACTTAAAAGTAAAGCCATAAAATAAAAGTGCTGAAAAGTAGTTACGTAAAGTAAAAACTTAAAAGTAAAATAAAATAAAAATGCTAAGGTAAAATGAATTATTTCTACTACTACTAATTTAGATATCTCCTAGAAAATAATATATAAACTTGTGATTATCACCAACCAGCCATATAGGCGGTAACCTGATTAAATCAATTTAAGTCCAACCAGCCATAAAGGCGGAACCAAAATAAACCAGCCATAAAGGCGGAAAAGGAATTTTATTACCAACCGACCAATGTAGCGGTATCCTTTCTTAGTCAAGTTTAACCAAGTTAAATTGATTTACCAACCGACCAATATAGCGGTATCCCTTATTAAGTCAATATTTTAAATAGTGAATATATTATTTTTAAGGGAGATTAATTTAATAGCAATAGTAAAAGAATTACCTTTCACCCTAGCATAGAGAAGTTACCTCCTCATGATGAATAGTAAAAACTGTAAAATAAAGAAAATAAATTACTACTATTACAAAACATAATTAAAAATTACAAAACTAAATTAAAAGAAACTTAGAAGGAGAAGAACTCCCTATTTACATCAAAGAAATGAGAGAGAATGGTACAACAGAAACTGAAATCTCGAGCTCAATTTATAGGCGCGGATAAGCTCTGGGTTTCACGACGCGTGAAGTCTTGGCGTCGCGACGCTGGAACAGTGAATCGTGGCACAATGAGAGCTTGACAAGTGGTGATTTTGATAAGAAGATAAGGCGACACATGGCAAGGCGGCTGAGAGCTCAATTATTATGCTGACGTGGCAATGACGTGGCGACACGTGGCGAAAGCAATTGTCGGCACCATAGGATTGTGACACGTGGTGACATGTGTCACGTTGTGATTGGTTGATGATGACGTGGCATGTTGACTCGGTTGACCGACTAACGTGGATGATGACGTGGCATGACGCGTGGCAAAGTTGACTCGTTGACAGGGTGATGTGGCAACACATAGGATGACACGTGGCACATGTGGCAATTATGATTGTCGGCACCGTAGGATGATGACACTTGTCACGGTGCACGTTAGAATATCGGCTGTGATGGTGACATGTGGCACAGCGCATGTTAGCAAAGTCAAACTTCTCAATTTCTGATCCGTTGACCCGGCACACGTTAGCAGATCTGGTGGGGTTTGCGCGGCGCGACGCGACCAAATTACAAAATGCTCTTTTGTCCAATTTTCACTGTTTTGCTCCAATCATCTCCAGAATGTCTTGAAACTTTATTTTTCTACAAAATAACACAAAACACATCAAAATATTCATAAGACTCAAGAAACTATACAAAATATTAGGTTAAATAAGTGGGAAATAGTGATACATTTACCACTCATCATGATCATATAGGACTGGGCCTAGATAGAAATGACATTCTTATAATATTCGTTAAACAAAGAAAGTCATTTCGATCTACTTGATGGTCATATATGGATTGATCTTAATCCTGAGTGTACTACGAACTCCTGCATGGCGGGTTGTGTCATTTGATTTACAAATGTAAGGTTAGTGTAGCAATCCCAACCAATAACTACGTACTTTGGGGGCATAGTCTGTTATGTAGCTGGGAACGTTTTACATAGCCATGGAATTCACTACGTCTTACGAGAAGTAGATGAGTATCTCTCTTAAGGGTTGATTCGGTACTTGAACGATTTGAGCGCTCATGTCTTTCTATTACGAATAGAAAGATTAATATTCATAACAGTTATGAATAAATCGTTCATTAGAGAATCAATGGTACTTAAGGTAAAATAATTAGAAGGGTATAACGGACATTATGACCCGGCTCTAATTACGAGATATTTGTGAAGGATCAATTTGTTTGCAATGACTATATCGGTTGACACCGACTTGGTTCGGCTTATTATTTCATCTACGGCAATGAGAGTGCAACTTCGGACTTTTAGTGGAATAATTCGAAGTTAATAATTCAGAATATTTAATTAAGAGCTTAATTAATATTTTGAGATTATTGGAGCTCGGAACCGTAGGTCCACTTGGTCCCCGTGCTAGCTCGATATACTTTAGCGGAGCTAATATAATTGGACAGTCCAATTATATACTCACAAAGAATAAATATTATTAATACGATTAATAGTATTAATTAATCACACTTGAGACTTTATATTAAAAGTTAATATAAGGTATTAATAATTATATGATAATTATTTAAAATAGAACATTAAATTATATATGATGTAATTTAATAAGGCTAAGAATTATTACCTAGGTAGGATTCCTTATTGGATAAGGAATTATAGGCATTGCATTTTTGCATATTAGCCCGATGATAAGTCTCGTATGGAGACACTACCTCTTTAGTTGTGAAAGCCGCGGGAAACGGACGTTGGAAGGGTAAAGTTGGGAATTAGTATTTTGTCAGATTTAACTCGCTTGTTTCGCTTCGGGTTCGCTTGTTGGACCTATGTTTTAAAACACACCAAACTAATTAAAACACATCTCACAAATTAAATAATTAAAATATTTAAAACACATCTCACAAATTAAATAATTAAAACCAATTAAAATTAAATTAAATTAAATTCCTAATTTAAATAAAACACATTCCTAATTTAATTAAATCACCTTCCTAAATTAAATTAAATCCCTTTCCTAAAATATATAAATCACTTCCCCAAATTAAAAGATTTTCCATATCACATTTTAATTAAAAGATTTTCCTTTTCCAAAAAGATAAACCTCCTCCATTGGCCTATAAAAAGAACCATTCACCCCCTTACCAAACCCTGGCTGGCTCATTCTCACAAAAATACACATCGACCAAATAGCCAATTCACGCAACATATTACAAGCCACCAGCCCATTCACGCCTGACCAAAACTCCAATCAGCCCTCAAACTCCTTCAGCACTCACGCCTGACCAAACACCAATTCCACGCATCTGCCTGGTCCACGTTAACCAGCCTCACCGCTTCAATCAAACATCAATGCCACCTAAAAACCACTGACGTACTGACTCAACAAACCTGCCCCTGTCTCACATCACACTCCTCCCAGTTCAACGCCACATACATGTTCACGCAAAAACTCTGCCAAGCCTAACGCTAATCACAACCCTACACACCACTTGCCTCAAAGCCCCATTCAGCACAAGCCACCCATCATCACATCACAGCGCATCAAAGCCCCATTCAGCACAAGCCTCCAACTTCACTGCCACACAACACCACCAAACATTCAGCCCTTTAGCCCTTAAAAATGCCCAAACAGTCCCCTAAAACAACCAAAACAGTGGCCTAAAATATAGCAGCAAAATAGTAGCGAAACGGAGTAAAACCAGCAGCCTGAATAGCAAAACAGCAAGGAAAAATGTTGAGTTAGTGAACCAAAAGAGTTGCGGATCATTCTCCCTTCCAACGGACGTGTAACTCCCTTTCTTGAGATGACAAAAGAGGTTAGACCTGAGGGCACCTTTTTACTTATCTTATTTCGTTTTATTTTATTTATTTTAAAATATTATTGCATGAGAGTCGTTTGGAGTATGATATGATTGTTAGATGAGCGGAATATGTGTTCCCTTTTTTGGTATATCGGATGGAAACCCGGACGTAAATTCCGTAGCCGATTCCGAATGGACGGTAGTGCGGTCTGCACTCGGGATACAATGCCACGTACCACTTAAGATATACATATCTCGTCTCATCCAAATTTCGATTTGAGCATGTTATAGTTCGTAGGTTGTTTATTTATTGTTTAAAACATGATTTAGTTTAGTTCATTATTTAATTTTCAAAGCATGATTATGTTATTTAGGCATGTTGTTTCTTTATTCCTTATGCACGATGTTTTGTTTAGTTTATGTTCATGTTTAATTAGTTATTTGTTTATTTTGGTTTAATGGTTTAATATGCTCGTTGTGTTATACTGTGTGTTTGCCGTTTAAAGATTTATTTTCAAGCATGCAAACTTAGATTAGAAGTTAGTTAGATGAAATCATGTTAGATCTAAGTACCATTTGAGCATGATTATTGAGTAGACTCGGTTGATTTATTGCACAAATTATATCATCACAAGTGACATAAGTAAGGGACCATTCCGAACCAACAGTTTGAGGTTTTCCCTTCCGAGGGGTGAGTACGGCCTTAAATCTTTGTCCCGGTTCACACCGAGTGGCGATTCCATGTTATTTCATACTCCGAACTAGGCTGCGAGCCTAGAACAGCGTCGCTGATTTCTTTTGTCTACAGGAATATGATTTGTTTGTTTGAGAAACAAAATCAAATCCTAATTACCCACCATGGCCGAAATTCCTACATGGGTAAGGAATAGGATTTGTTTGTTTAAGAAACAAAATCAAATACAAAATTAATTCCCTAGCTTGGTCGAAATTCCCTAGGTGATAAGAATTAGGATTTGTTTATTTTGGAAGCAAAATCAAACATAGATTCCTACCCCTTGGCCGAATTTCACAAAGATGGGAGACTAGTGGTTGATTTGTTTTATGAAACAGATTAGCCAAAAGTATAAAGAAAAATTATGATTTAATTTTTCAGACCGAAGACTTTAGAAACCCTAGCCTCCATCTCTTCTTCAAGCTCTAAAGAGTTGAGAAACTTCATTGAAGAACCTGCAATTATTTCGGTGTGTGATCTTTAATCTTTAAACCGTTTAGAGATTAATTTGTGAGTGTAGCCCACACTACCCTCCGTTGGTTACGAGACATAGTTCGGAAGACCTTGTGACATCGAAAAGACCTATTTACCCTCACATATACCTCACGGCAGTGGGCAAAATTCCTGCCCACTGCCGCACACACATTGCTTCCCTTGGGGTTCGGTTTTGTTTGGTTTTAACTCGGGTTTTTGGGAAACACTTTTAGGGATTTTTAGGGCTGTGTTAGGATTGATTTTTATTGAAAAATCAGATCTGAAACATACAGCAGTTCACGCAAATCACTGGTTCAAATTGGGTGCAGTTCGTGCGTGTAACGAGTCCAAAACCGTCCACTAATTCACTGCAGTTCAAGGGGCTGTTCGGGGATTGTTTCAGGGATATTCCGGGGCTGAAATCTTGTCCAAAACAGAAGAAAAACATCAGTGAACTCACTGGTGTGGTTCGGCCAAAGCGAAGGGAGAGTAGAAAAATTTTCAAGTTCGGTCTGTGAGCCTAACCGCTTCCGATGCGCGAGGGAAAGCGTTCCCTACAGTTGGCATCAAGAGCGAGGTTTAAAAGTGCTCTTAAACCTTCACTTTTTCATTTAAAGTTTCTGTTTTAACATGTTTATATGAGTTATAAATATGATATGCATGTTTAGATGAGTGGGCACAATTTTAAGTTCATGTGATGAATGGTTTTAATATTTCATGTGATGAATGGATTTTGCATTGGTCGTAATTTTTTATGGCTCTTATTTTTGTTGTTGGTTTTGGTTTTGGGTTGTAAGGCCATAAGGCCATTGTTTATATTCATTGTAATTTTAGTTTTCAATGTAAAATTTCAATTCTTTTTAATATGGAGCACCGAAGTCGCGAATGGAGCCAATACCACTTTGGAGCGGGATTTGAAGGCCAAGGAATGCCTTGGTATATCTTTTGCACTAATTAGATTAGTATAGGAAAAATAAGAGCCCGGTCAATGCAAAATAAATTTTATGTTATATGTATCTTTATTTCGAATTGTTTGAATAACATGTCGTATAGCCTAGGGTGCCCACTCGTGCATTTTACTTGCCATAACATGTCATAGATGCATTATCATTATAGACATAAAATTATGATTTTATGTAATTTAAAATGTTTAAGTTAGAAAATGATATGCATTAAAATCATTAATTAGATTAATGGGATTTAATGTCTAAAACTTGAATTCTAATATATTGGACTTAATTGGTGCATAATAAATTCCATTGGTATATAGGATGGAAACCCAGATATAAATTCTATAGTCGATTCCCTATGGACGGATATATGGTCTGCACTCGAGATACAATTCCACGTACCATTGGATTTTATGACGCACTAAGATTTATTAAAATTTTGACCTTTTTGAATTCCATGATTCTAGACTTTTAAGTGCCTAATATTTTAAAGGTTAAAATATTGTAGCTCACTTATACCACTCTAATTAAATTAGTTTAATAGAGTAAAACTATTAGTAGAGACTAATGAGATATTAGTGACACGATTTTAATATTTAAAATTGATTAGCTCACTTATGACCAACTAGTGTAAATAAATTATGCTTTAGCCGCCATAAGTTTATCCACACTAGTTAGGATAAAATATTAGATATTTTAGATAGAAACCTTAAAATTGATATCCACACTAGTGGGAGAGGGATATATGACAGTACATCCCACGATCTCTGTTGTTAGTCCAAAAACGTGAGATTCAAAAGGTGCCTCGAGACGGCTTTGTTTTCGTCCCCTTACGGATGGTGTCCATTTTGGGTCGATATCAAGTTTGGATTCCGAGATGATAGGGATTCTAGATGTATCTTGTGAACTGACCTACCCTACGGCGGCACTTCACTTGTTAAGTCAAAGAATCCCGAAACGGCGAGTTACACTTAGAAAGGAATAATTAACTTTTAATGAAATTCCTTGATCAAATTAAACGGTAGTTGTTTAATATAGGAATAAGAGTTATTCCTCCATATATGTAAACAACTGAGATTGTCTCAATCTATCATGCGAGTACTTGACCTACCCTACGGCGGCACTTACTTGTGGGATGATAGATCTTCATGGCATAGTAATTCTTTTAGGTTTCTTATTCATTATTCATGGTTCATGCATCATGTTTAATTTTATGCCAAAATTCTTTGATGATTTTAATATGCGATGAATGAATGTTAAAATGCATGTTTATTTTATTTTCAGCCATGGTTTCTCCAATTATTTCCATACTCTCAAATGATAAATTGACGGAGAAAACTATGTTAAGTGGAAAAGTAACATGAACGCTATCCTGGTCTGTGAAGACCTTAAGTTTGTCCTGACGGAGGACGTCCTCCCGAGCCGGCCAGAAATATGGCCAAGCTGTGCGCGATACCTACCAGAAATGGGTCGCAGCAAATGAGAAAGCCCGCTGCTACTTGCTAGCAGGGATGTCTGAGGTTCTTGCTGCAAAGCATGAACCTATGGCTCTAGCATCTCAGATGATGGAGTCATTGCAGGGCATGTTTGGGCAGCCTTCGGAGCGTCAACGCCATGAGGCCATGGTCTCAGCATGACTGCTAGGATGAAGGATGGGACATCAGTCCGAGAGCAATTCTTAAGGATGATGACTTATCTCAATACTGCTGAAACCCATGGAGCTCGTATTGACGAGCGTAGCCAGGTGACCATGATTATGGAAACTCTTCCGAAGAGTTTCCTGCAGTTTAAAAGCAACTATGTTATGAACAAGTTGTCTTTACTTTGACCCAACTGCTTAATGAGCTCACCCATTACGAATCCATGCTGGTGGATCCTCGTAAGTCCAGTGCAGAGGCAAATATTGCGAATCTTCAAATCTGCAAAGAAGAAGAAGAAAGGCACTGGAAGGCTAAGGGTAAGCCCATGAAAAAGAAGAACAAGAAAGGCTCCAAGGATACCAAGCCCAAAGGAAAATGTTTCCATTGCGACAAGAATGGGCATTGGAAAAGGAACTGTCCTAAATACCTTGCTGAGCTGAAGGAGAAAAAGGAAACAGGTAAATATGATTTACTCGTTATTGAATCTCTATTAGTGGAGGATGAAATCCGCTTGGATTATTGATTCTGGGGCCACTAACCATGTTTGTTCTTCTTTACACTACTTGATTCATGGAGGGACCTTGCTGAAGGTGATTACACCATGAGGGTCGGGACAGGGGATGCCGTTTCAGCAAGAGCAGTGGGAGTTTCCAGTTTAAATTTTATTAATAATAGTTATTTAAGTTTGAACAATGTGTTATTCATTCCTGGTTTCCGCAGGAATCTGATTTCTGTTTCTAGACTTATGGATGATGGTTATTCATTTCTTTTAATAGCAATTCGGTTATTATTGGTAGAAATGGATTAACTATATGCACAGGAAACTCAGAAAATAACTTGTATGGTGTTAAGACCGTTAACGCATAAGTCACTGCTCAACACTGAAATGTTTAAGGTTGAAAAAACGGAAAAACGAAACGGCATCTTAGACTTGGTCACATCAACCTTGACCGATAAATAGATTGATAAAGGACGGAGCCTTAAACCGGTTAAAGCTCGAGACATTACCAGTTTGTGAATCCTGTTTAGAAGGAAAAATGACCAAGAGACCTTTTTCTGGAAAAGGTATAAAAGCCAGTCAACCACTAGAGCTAATACACTCGGACGTCTGCGGACCAATGAATGTAAAAGCTCGAGGTGGTTATGAATACTTTGTCACATTCATTGACGATTATTTAAGATATGGGTATGTCTACCTAATGCATCACAAATCAGATACCTTTGAAAAGTTCAAAGAGTATCGTGATGAGGTTGAGAACCAATTAGGTAAGATAATCAAATCTCTACGATCGGATCGTTGGGGGGAATACCTCGACAGAGACTTCGAGGAATTCTTAGTTGAGCATGAGATAGTATCCCAGCTCACAGCACCTGGAACACCACAACAAAATGGTGTTGCAGAAAAGAGAAATCGAACCCTACTGGACATGATGAGATCTATGTTTAGTTATAGCTCACTACCTAGTTCATTCTGGGGATATGCACTGCAAACCGCAATGTATATCCTTAATGTAGTTCCATCAAAGTCTGTTCCTAAGACTCCCTTAGAGTTTTGGAATGGTCGTACAGCTAGTTTATGACATTTCCGCATATAGAGGTGTCCAACACATGTACTGAAGAATTAGACTACGAAACTGGAACCACGTTCTCAGGTGTGCCTATTTGTAGGCTACCCGAAAGAAACTAAGGGTGGATTCTTCTATAGTCCTGATGATAACAAAGTATTTGTATCGACAAATGCCACGTTTCTAGATGAGATTATATGATGGAGTTCAAACCTCGTAGTAAAATGTTACTCGAGGAGTTACTTACTGGTTCGACCAGCGCGCCATCGTCAACAAAAGTTGACAAATACATAGCACCTTCGACATTTGATAGTTAGATACTTCCCAGTCAGAATGATCTACCACCTAGACGTAGTGGGAGGGTTGTATGACAACTTGATCGCTACCAAGGGGTTGGAGAGGCACAAGTTGTCACCTCAAGCGATGGCATAGATGATCCATTGACCTACAGTAGTGCAATGGATGATTCTGACAAAGAAGAATGGCTCAAAGCCATGAACCTAGAGATGGAGTCCATGTACTCCAACTCAGTCTGGGAACTTGTAGACCAACCTGATGGGGGTGAAAAACCATAGGTTGCAAGTGGATCTACAAGAGGAAGAGGGGATCAGATGGGAATGGGAAGGTACAGACCTTCAAAGCTAGACTAGTGGCCAAGGGTTATACCCAGAAAGAGAGAGTTGACTATGAGGAAACTTTCTCGCCAGTAGCTATGCTAAAATCCATCCGCACTCTTCTATCCATAGCCGCATATTATGACTATGAAATTTGGCAAATGGACGTCAAGACTGCATTCTTGAATGGCAATCTTGATGAAAATATCTATATGATACAACCAGAAGGGTTCATTGCCCAAGGTCAAGAGCAAAAAGTTTGCAAACTGCAAAGGTCCATTTATGGACTCAAGCAAGCATCTCGATCTTGGAATATAAGATTTGATACAACGATCAATCCTATAATTTTGAGCAGAATATTGATGAGCCTTGTGTATACAAGCGCGTCATTGATGGGAATGTGGTTTTCTTGTCTTATACGTTGATGACATCTTACTCATTGGGAATGATGTAAGGATATTATCAGACGTAAAAACCTGGCTAGCTGAATATTCCAAATGAAAGATTTGGGAGAGGTGAGTTATGTTCTTGGGATCCAGATACTTCGAGATCGCAAGAAACAATTGTTAGCTATGTCTAGGCATCCTACATCGACAAGATCCTTGTGCGATTCGGGATGCAGAATTCCAAGAAAGGCAATCTGCCTTTTCGGCATGGAATTCATTTGTCGAAGAACAGTCTCCTAAGACACCCAGGCATTGAGGAATGAGAGGAAATGAGACATATCCCATATCCTCAGCAGTTGGTAGTCTCATGTATGCCATGTTATGCACGAGACCAGACATCTGTTTTGCAGTGGGAGTAGTTAGTAGGTTTCAGTCAAACCGGGATTGGATCACTGAGGTGGCTGTGAAACACATTCTCAAATATCTTAAGAGAACGAGAGATTATATGCTAGCATATTCTGGTGAGGATATGATCCTAAGAGGATATACAGACTATGATTTTCAGACAGATGTCGATTCTAGGAAATCAACATATGGATCAGTGTCCACCCTAGGTGGTGGGGCTATTGTTTGGCGGAGCATAAAGCAATCTTGCATTGCCGACTCCACCATAGAGGCTGAATATGTAGCGGTTTGTGAAGCAGCTACAGAAGCAGTCTGGCTCCGTAAATTCTTGGGAGATCTGGAAGCTGTTCCAGATATGGATAAACCACTCACCCTCTATTACGATAATAGTGGAGCGGTGGCAAACTCCAAAGAACCAAGAAGCCATAAGAGGGGAAAGCATATAGAGAGGAAATATCATCTCATCTGGGAGATAGTGCAGAAAGGGGACGTTAGCGTCACAAAGATTGCATCCGCAGAGAACCTTGCTGATCCGTTTACAAAGACCTTCCTGGCTAAAGTGTTTGATGGTCACCTAGATGTTGAGTTTCAATCAAGTCCTAAGGATCATAAATCATGCATAAAAACGAGTTGAATACAACCAAGGAGTAAGGCGGAATACATACTCACATTGATGGGTTTGATGCTAGGAAGAACAAGATGCGTTTTCCTCCTTGTTGGTGCTCGGTTTGGCCTCCAAAAACAGTAGGGGCTGCTCGGTTTTGGTCCTCTTTACGTCTCTAAAAATTGGCATGAGTGGTCTCCATGGAAGCTCCAAGCTTCAAGCTCCAAAATTGATTCCAAGCTCATGAATTCGTTTTCCTTTCACTTGTGTATAACCCAAGGTGTGCTAGCACTTCTTCATCTTCCTTGCTTTTCCATTTGCTCTCGGTCAAACCAGAAGAAAATAGATGAAGAATCGGTCTAGAGAGAGACCGTGAGAGAGAGATAAGGTTTTGGCTCCAAAAGCCTAAAACCGTATATGTTCCAAGAGAGAGAGAAAAGCTTTTCATTTTTTTTTATATATTTACCAAGTAAACAATAAATAAAACATATATTACTTTTAATACAAAAGTCAAAAAGCAAGAAATAAATAATGTTATATTTCATTTCAAGCTTTTAAAAGCTTTTCACCAACTCAAATCAACTATTCACATCAAATCCATCTACTTTAATAAAGTGACAACATGTCATGTCATATCACTCAAAGTGACAAGTGACTTGATGATTGATGCGACTAGCGATTTGACGCTTGATGTGACTTGCGTGCCGCACTCGAATTCGAAATGCGAATGCGCTCGCAATCACTTTCGAGCTCGGGTTCGTTAATTCCAAATTAACGAATTTTCTGTTGCGTCGTAATTAAATGATTACGCCTAGCGAATTCACTATTCACGTCGCTAACGAATTAATTCTAAATTAATTCGTTCGCCCGAATTAAAATCTAATTTCAATTCCGCATCAAAATCTAATTTCGTTATAATATATCGAATATATTAATTTATCGATTAATTCCAAATTAATCGATCTCTCTCTTTAACGATATTTTATTCGAGATAAAATATCTCCGTAATTAATCCCAGATTAATTTTCTCTCTCATTGAATTAATCCCAGATTAATTAAAGTGCGAGTCATACGTCATCGGTGAATCTTCAGGAAGCGACCCATGAGATCTCCGGATATGTTAGCAGTAAATACGGTCGTCGGACTATCCGAACACGTAAGTACCTTGTACTACGTTTATATCAATTTACAAGACAAGGTTGGCCTCTAGCAAAGCGCCATGCCTACCCAATTCTCCAGAAATATTCTTACAGGAATATATAGATCTGTATCAAGCGTAGTATTACCGTAGTATTGTGTATATCGGCCTAGTATCGGATAGTCACGTGCTAGGGCTGGGGCTGGATAAGTGTCTGCCCCGTCCGAAGCACATGTCGGATGTCTGGTAACTAGTCTCTATAATCGGATATACATGACCTTGTCATAATATCCCGATGGCCGGCCAGCACTTAAGAGCACTAATACCGTATCCTGCGTGACATCATCTCCACTATGACTGAAGTGATACTTCCGTCTCGACATCACACCCAATACACTACGACTCTCTGATAAACCCAGAAGCGGTGTACGCAGACCGATTAAAGCCCTGTACCACCAAGACCAAAGTCTACCGATTATCGCAAGTATTAGCGATGCAAGTCTCAGGTTAAGACTATACACCTACCTTGATTTCGGCCTCCCATAGACACATAGTCATAATACCAATGGGATTCCGAGGGGTCTATCCAGAGCGAAGCTGTTTCCCGTACCATCGGTGAAACACAACCTCCTATCGCACTTGCATAAGTATCCAATACTTAAATATATATGAGAACTATGCCGTTGTGCCCTCACAACGCGCACAAGTGCAATACTAGCCTATTCCGCATTATCGATGTCATGTCTCGATAATACTCCGGCTAGGGATATTTAATGATTAATCCTTCGTGGACTGATACTGTCTCATATCATCTCAATCCAGGAACTAATCATATGGACCTCTCTTCATTTATACATATATGGTGATCTAATCACAAATGATGAGAGTGCAATTTCCTTGTCACATAGTTAATTTGTACAACAACACCGTGATCTGTACAAATAGTGACGCTATGGGTCATATTATCCAACACTAGATGGTCTAGGTTACGTGACATGTCTCATTTGCTCTAGTGCAAGTGGGAGATTGTTGGGATGTATGCCATAGAACTACATGTGATGTAAACGGTTTCATTTGTTTAGAAATAAAATGATGCATTATTCATTTATCGAATTGTTTGTTCAATATCGCATATTATATATCTTCATAAATACCGTAGATTACTTATGTACCTTCAGACTTGTTGTATGAATGTCATTCACTAGAGGATTTAAGACTGAAGTTAGTAATCTTAAATAGTCCATAGAGAGCAAACAAAATGGGTACTTTGTTTGTGGTTTATCTATAGCTGCGGTCCATTCTATATTTGGTGACGATATTAATCCGGATAATCCATGTAGAGACATGAGAATGGAGGCACCTTATATGATGTGATCATATAGGACTGGGCCTAGATAGAAATGACATTCTTATAATATCCGTTAAACAAAGAAAGTTATTTCGATCTACTTGATGGTCATATATGGATTGATCTTAATCCTGAGTGTACTACAAACTCCTGCATGGCGGGTTGTGTCATTTGATTTACAATGGTGAGGTTGGTGTAGCAATCCCAACCAATAACTACGTACTTTGGGGCATAGTCTGTTATGTAGCTGGGAACATTTTACATAGACATGGAATTCACTACTTCTTACGAGAAGTAGATGAGTATCTCTCTTAAGGGTTGATTCGGTACTTGAACGATTTAAGCGCTCAAGTCTTTCTATTACGAATAGAAAGATTAATATTCATAACGGTTGTGAATAAATCGTTCATTAGAGAATCAATGGTACTTATGGTAAAAATATTTAGAAGGGTATAACGGACATTATGACCCGGCTCTAATTACGAGATATTCATGAAGGATAAATTTTATGCAATGACTATATCGGTGGACACCGACTTGGTTCGACTTATTATTTCATCTATGGCAATGAGAGTGCAACTTCGGACTTTTAGTGGAATAATTCGAAGTTAATAATTCGAAATATTTAATTAAGAGCTTAATTAATATTTCGAGATTATTGGAGCTCGGAACCGTAGGTCCACTTGGTCCTCGTGCTAGCTCGATATACTTTAGCGGAGCTAATATAATTGGACAGTCCAATTATATACTCACAAAGAATAAATATTATTAATACGATTAATAATATTAATTAATCACACTTGAGAATTTATATTAAAAGTTAATATAAGGTATTAATAATTATATTATAATTATTTAAAATAGAACATTAAATTATATATGATACAATTTAATAAGGCTAAGAATTATTACCAAGGTAGGATTCCTTATTCGATAAGGAATAAGATTTTTTTTGTTTGAGAAACAAAATCAAATCCTAATTACCCACCATAGCCGTAATTCCTACATGGGTAAGGAATAGGATTTGTTTGTTTAAGAAACAAAATCAAATCCAAAATTAATTCCCTAGCTTGGCCGAAATTCCCTAGGTGATAAGGATTAGGATTTGTTTATTTTGGAAGCAAAATCAAACTTGGATTTCTACCCCTTGGCCGAATTTCACAAAGATGGGAGACTAGTGGTTGATTTGTTTTATGAAACAAATTAGCCATAAGTATAAAAGAAAAATTATGATTTAATTTTTCAGACCGAAGACTTAGAAACCTTGGCCTCCATCTCTTCTTCAAGCTCTCAAGAGTTGAGAAAATTCATTGAAGAACCTGAAATTATTTCGGTGTGTGATCTTTAATCTTTAAACCGTTTAGAGATTAATTTGTGAGTGTAGCCCACACTACCCTCCGTTGGTTTCCGAGACATAGTTCGGAAGACCTTGTGATGTCGAAAAGACCTTTTTACCCTCACATATACCTCACGGCAGTGGGCAAAATTCCAGCCCACTGCCGTACGCATATTGCTTCCCTTGGGTTCGGTTTTGTTTGATTTTAACTCGGGTTTTTGGGAAACACTTTTAGGGATTTTTAGGGCTGTGTTAGGATTGATTTTTATTGAAAAATCAGATCTGAAACATACATCAGTTCACGGAAATCACTGGTTCAAATTGGGTGCAGTTCGCACGTGTAATGAGTCCAAAACAGTCAACTAATTCACTGCAGTTCAAGGGGCTGTTCGGGGATTGTTTCGGGGATATTCCGGGGCTGAAATCTTATCCAAAATAGAAGCAAAACATCCATGAACTCACTGGTGTGGTTCGGACAAAGCGAAGGGAGAGCATAAAATTTTTACAAGTTCGGTCCGTGAGCCTAACCGCTTCCGCTGCGCAAGGGAAAATGTTTCTACAGAGGTAAGGGTATTTAAGAGAGTTCGCTCCACCCTCCCTCTGGGGAATTTTCAGTAGAGGAATCCATTTGATAGTTATTCATGCATCGTGATGTCATTTTCGCTCGAAGCGGCGGATCGTTATATGGTATCATCACTCATTGGCACGTACCTTATGGTATAAAAAATGTGCGCTCACTTGGTCACTCGAACCCTTGAGTTGGAAGACCTAATTGTGGGTAACCCTTCTCTGGTGGGAGCCTTTATCAATAATCCCATAAAAATGCATAAGAACCATAGTTATATGACCTATAGAAGCCATCATTTGTGCTTGTGTTTGGGACCATTGTCATTTGGATTCATTTGGACTTCTTGTCATGAGATGTGAACTTGTTGGGCCATTTAAACTGGGATGAGTTTGTGTCTTATGATGATTGGGCCGAAAGCTTCTAAAATACCGATGGGCCGCTTTGTGTTTGGGCCCCTCTATCATTTGAGGTTGTTTAGCCACGTTATTGCAAAAGTGTAAACCTGTTGGGCCCTTTTCATATGGGACAAGTTTACACCTCGCAGTGATATAATTGAATGCTTTGAAATGATAATGGGCCAACTTGTATGAAAACCTTGATGGACTTAGACAATCCAGTCGTAATATGAATATGCCAGAAGCATGAGTCCGATATCCACACTAGCTTTCATCCAGAAAGAATACGTCTTGTTATGACATATTTGTATACTTTTAGATGCTTCCAAGTTCATCCCTCAACCGTGATTACCGAAGGCCCAATTCGTCATTTCTAGACAATGGCACGGTCCCATATTAGACTTAGTCCATGTTGAAAGTGGGTGGTCTTTGTCTTTTACCGATAGAAAGGGACTAAGGTAGCCAAGGTTCACCCCTGTAGCATAGGAGAGATGATTTTGTGAACCCCACATTGGTGCATGGAATAAGCCATACCTAGGACAAAAAAAGACTTACCACGAGTGTGGGAGAAATAAGGTCGAAAGTATATATATTGTTTTGGTAACCACTTACTGTTGGAATTTCTACAGTCCCGAGGATTGATTATCAAGCAAGAAATAATGATGCGAATACATCAAAGAAGTCACAGAATACTTACATTGAGCTGTTGAGCGATGCGACGAAGAACAAAACTTTTAAGCCATTTTAAGTCCTACAAGGCTCTCGGCAATCACTATTTTGGCTCTCCAAAAATCGGTCCAAGCTCCAAGCTTTTGGGTGGTGATTCCAAGCTCACGAATGCGGTTCCCTATCACCTTCGCGTGACCCCGATTGTGTGCTAGCACTCGGTGATTTTTGCCGTAAAAATCACCTTGCTTCTCCTCTATTTTCACGGTAAAACCAGAAGGTTTTGGAGAAGAAATCTGCCCATTTGGGCGTGAGAGAAGGAAGAAGAAAGAGAAGAGAGAATGTGTTAGTTGTTGGAAAAACGTGTATCTAATACACTTATGAATTTCCAAAATTCATAATTTTTTTTTTATTTTTGCTTTCCAAAAGTCAAGCCATTAAAGGCTTTCAACCACCACATCAACTATTCACATCACTCAATCAATCAAGTGACAAGTTATCACATCACTCAAAGTGACTAATGATTTGACGCTTGATGTGACTAGCGAATTGACGCTTGATGTGACTTGTGTGCCGCACTCGAATTCGAAATGCAAATGCGCTCGCAAACACTCCCGGGCTCGGGTTCGCTAATTCCAAATTAATGAATTTTCCATTGCGACGTAATTAAATAATTATGCCTAGTAAAATCACTATTCACGTCGCTGACGAATTAATTCTAAATTAACTTGTTCGCCCGAATTAAAATCTAATTTCAATTCTGCATCGAAATCCAATATTGTATAATATATCGAATATATTATATTATCGATTAATTCCAAATTAATCGTTGTTTCTCTCTTTAGTTAATATTTTATCCAAGATAAAATATCTCCGTAATTAATCCCAGATTAATTTTCTCTCTCTACTAATTAATCCCAGATTAATAAAGTGCAAGTCATACGTCATCGGTGAATCTTCGGGAAACGACCCATGAGATCCCCGGATATGTTGGCAGTAAATTCGGTCGTCGGACTATCCGAACACGTACTTACCTAGTACTATGTTTTTACCGATTTACAAGACAATGTTGGCTTCTAGCAAAGCGCTATGCCTACCCAATTCTCCAGAAACATACTTATAGGAATAAGTGATCTATATCAGGCGTAGTATATGTAGTATTGCGTATCTCGATCCAGTATCGGATGTCACATGCTAGGCCTGGGGCTGGAATTATGTCTGCCCCGTACGAAGCACATATCAGATCTTTGGTAACTAGTCTCTATAATCGGATATAAATGACCTAGTCATAATATCCCGATAGCTGCAGCATTTAAGAGAACTAGTGCCGTATCCTACGTGACTATCATCTCCACTATGACTTGAGTGATACTTCCATCTTGACATCATACCCAACACACTATGATTCTTAATATACCCAGCAGAGGTGTACACAGAACCTGTTAAAGCCTTGGACGACCAATAACCAAACTACATTGATTGTCGCAAGTATTAGCGGTGCAAGTCTCAGGTTAAGACCAAATACACATACCCTGATATCGAAATTCCATAGACACACAATCATACTACCAATGGAATTCTGAGGGGTCTAATCAGAGCGAAGCTGTTTCCGTACTATCGGTAAAGACAACCTCCTATTATACTTGCATGAGTATCTTATACCCAAATATATGAGAACTATGCCATTATGCCCTCACAACGCGCACAAGTGTAATACTAGTCTTTTCCGCATTATCGATGTCCAATCTCGATAATACTCTGACTATGGATATTTAATGATTAATCCTTCATGTCTCATATCATCTCAATCCGGATCTAATCATATGGACCTCATATCATTTATACATCTTGGTGATCTAATCACAAATGATAAGAGAGCAATCTCCTTGTCACATAGTTAATTTGTACAACATCACCATGATCTGTACAAATAGTGACGTTATGGGTCATAACTGTCCAACAATCTCCCACTTGGCCTATAGCCAGTCACTCGAGTGTCCTACACCCGACCTATGTAAGGTTCGCTCAAACTGCTGAGAAAAGGCTTTCGTCTGCAGATTTGTATGATTATCATCTGATGCGATTTATACGATCATCACATCACCACGATGTATGATCCGAACGAATCAGATGAATATTTGAAGTATGTATCTGGATCGTTGATGAGACCATTAATTCTTTAGCCTGCGCTGTAGCCTAGCTCAGTTGTTAACAAAATTATATCTAATCTAATTAGATTTTTATCGACTAAAATGGCTTTTATTGCTGTCTCAGCTGCAGAAATGTTCCGCTTTTATTTTTTATTCGGTAACAGTATCTTGCTTGGAAGATTTCCAGCTCACTGTTCTGTTATTCAAACTATATAATACCGTTGTTTCGACTTATAGTCGTTTTTATCGGTTTGGAAACTTGCAGTAGTGATCCCAATCACTTCAAGTTCTCATTCTCCACAGTTTAAGACAGCATCCTTAGTTCTCTAAGATACTTAAGGATGTCATTAACATCAATCCAGTGACTATCACTTGGATTGGCCCGATTGTGAATCCATATGCTCAAAGCGTATGAGACACCAGGTCACGTACATTTTTCAATGTACGAGTTCTCGGAGACTGTCAACAACTTTAAATCTAACCCAGTAGATCTTTATTCCTAGAATAAAGGTTGTTTCTCCCAAGAATTCTACGGAGAATTTTCATGAAAGCCAAGCTTTCACCGATTGTTATTATGGGAATATCATTTCCAAGAAATGACATATTATCATTATTTTATAGGACATTTATTGTCAGTGCGCTCCCACTAACCTCCTTATATACACAAGAATCATTTTCGTTTTGAATTAAATCATAAACTATTACGATTACATCAAAACGATAATTCCAATAATATAATGCTTGCTTCAATCCAAACATAGATCGAATAACCTGCAAACCTAGTTTGCTTGTTTTGGTATGACAAAACCGACATGATGTTGTAAACATCCTCCAAAAGATTTCCGTTTAAGGAAAGCGATTTTGCTGTTCAGCTGTCATAGTTCATAAATGAAACATGCAGCATTAGCAAGCATTATCCAAATGGATTTACTATGACAACAGGTAAAAAGGTTTCATCGTAATCGACACAATATTGATAATGATACCTTTTCGCTACAAGTCTAGCTTAGTACGTTGGTATGTTGCCATCCATGTATGTCTTCCTTGAAGATTGATATAGTACCAATAGGCACAATGTCTTTCTGTACATCAACTAGTATCCAAACATAGTTGATATACATGGAATCCATTTCGGATTCATGGCACTTTTCCATAATAGGGAGTCGATACCTTGTATCACTTCCTCATACGTAGTCAATTGTTATTCCTCAAAAGATTGACATCTTTATGAGGTGAGATCAGAAACCCGTACCCCAGGTTATTTTCTGACTCTCTCCGACATGCGCAGTTCTTGTGTATTCGAAGATTAATGGTATAGTTTCATCCTTGATGAACTATTTGTGTTCTATTAAGGAATCGGTGCCAGGAACAGTATTACTAAAATTTTCATCGAGTTTTACTATCCTCACACTTACCACTGCATATAGGTATTCCTCTTAGGAAAACCACATGGTGAGCAACAATTAAATTGTTCTCTTGTTAGTTGTATAAGTACTATACTTTGGTTACCCTAGGATAACCTACAATTGGCACTTATCCAATTTGGGTTTTAGTTTGGTATCATCCAAATATATGCCCAGCATACCCAAATTTTCAGGAATGTGAAACTCGGTTTCTTTCCTGTTCATATCTAATATGATATCTGTCAAACAGATTTTTATGGAACCTTATTCAAAATAAGTTTTGCACTGTTTATGTGTATCCGTTGAAGGAAATGGTAGCTCAGAGCGACTCATGATTAACCTTATCATGTCCAATAAAATTCGGTTACTCTGTTCGGACACACCGTCGGGATGACATGTTCCGGGAAGAGTCTTATTTAAAAGAATACTATATTCTTTCAAGTATATTAGAAACTTATCACTTAAATATTTCCATTACGGTCTTACCGTGACGGTATAATACTTTAGCCGATCTGTTTGTCTATTTTGTGTCGAAACTTTAAAAGTTTCTGATTTGTGTTTCATAAGAAACACATAACCATAACGCGATGCCACATCCGTAAAGGTCACGAAATATTCATATCCACCTCTAGCCTAGCTAGATATGGGCCCACTAACTTCACTATGAATAAGGCTAACAGATCGGTGACATTTGAACTTTTACCAAGTAAAGATGTTATAGGTATTTTACCTAATAAACTAGATTCGTAGACTTTATTTGAATGAAATCAAATCAGTCCTAGTACCCACTCTTCAAAAGTATGGATATATGATTCTTGTTTAACTGTATCCCAGACAACAATGCCACTTATTAGTTTCTTCTGATCAAATCAGTTTGAGCTATTTGTTTGTCAAAATATAAATTTTGTTATTCACATCTAATGTGTTTATCTCAATATCATCTTTATATAATAAAACACTTTAGTGTTCTAGAATATAAAGGTAAATCAGCAACAGATTAAACACTGATATAGAGATAATGTTTCTAGTCAAACTAGTTACATTATAACAATTTCCTAATTTAAGTACACACCCGAAGGGTAGTTCCTAAACTTAGGTTTCTACGGTTAAAAAAATGACTTTCGTCCCGTTTTCAATTCGCAGATAAATCTCAATCTGAAGTTAGTATCCTGTTCAAACCAGATTCTGTACATCAATACATATTTATGTATCACATTAAGTATCTAAAATCCAATTTTAATACTAGTAATGAACATATTTATGACAAACATATTTGAAGTTGGAGCCTTGCCCCGTCTTCAGTTCCTTCATGTCTGCCTTGTCCATATGGCAGTCACGCTTCCGCGATTCCGTTTGCCATAATTTAGGTAGACATTTTGGGATATGTCCTTTATCTTCCCAGAAGATTATAATGATTTTGCCTTTGCCCTTTTCCCACACCCTTGAAGCCTTCGGCCTAGCCTTGGCCTTATTGGATGTCGAAATATGATGCGCCTTACGCTACTTCCCTTATTACAAACTTTGGCTTTGTCTCCTAAAGAATAGCCATTAACTCTCCAAGAGTCATGTATTGCAATATAGTACTTTTGAGATCTAAAAATAGATCTTTGAAGATCCTTCAATTTCAATATCATACTATAAGGATCTAATCCTTAGTTCTGATTAAGAAATTAAGGAGTCTTTGGAAAGCATAATGGATTAAGCACTAAAGTTATCATCACATGAATATTCCAAATATCATGTTCTACTATTTGCTTAACTTCAGGCTTAGGCCTAAGATGTTATTTTATCAAATAAAGTAACTTCTTAGTTTTCAGGACTATCATGAAATTATTCCCAATTTTGAAAATTAAAGTCGTTTAAATACATTTTCACCCATGATTATGTTTTAAACACTAATCTTTCAATTTTATCTTGATTCTAATAGTCCAACTATTTAATCAACGATTTCAGGTACTATTTATTATAATGATTACTATAGTCCTACTATATAATCAACTATAATTTAATTGGTTAAATTCAATTATATTGATTACTATAATCCAATTATAAAATCAATTATAAATGATCAATTAAATTCAAATATATTGATTACTATAATCCAATTATATAATCAACTATAAATGAATAGTTTGAATACAGTACAACTGTTTATTAAAAACAACGATTTAAATATTAGTCCAACTAACATTTAATTATTTGACGAATTGATTTGAATTGAGCGCGTATGGCAAGTTATTAAACGAATATTGCAAATTTAATACTTGCCTCCCACTATTTTTCGATGAGCCTCTAACCCTCTATTGAGTACTCGGAAAACCGTGTTTCCTATTGGGCTAGGATCCGGTAAATATCACACAATCTTGACTTTGGCCAACAAATTGTATGATAATTAACTAGGTAGATCTCTAAGATTAATTGGATCCCATCCAATTCCTAGATCCAGTAGGGGACATCCTAGTCCGAAACATATATCTTATATATGCCAATATATCCAATATGTTGCCTAACCTTTTCCTCTGAATCAACTAAGCCTTGGCTTTGGCACAACAAACTTAGTGATCCCAGTTAAGCGTGACCCATTGACCTTGGAAAGCTTCATAATTGATGTCGATGGATAAGAAATGATCTTGACTTTGGCCAAAAAATCACAACTTGGACAAGACACCGATATGGAACAAAGCCTTCATGATTCAAACACATCCTTGACGGACAAAGGCCTTGACTTTGGCCAATAAACCAATGCCAGTCTCGGATCTTGAGTAAGAATCACTCAATGGAAGGAAAAACGCTTAATATTATGTGAGGGTTTTTCGCGTGCAAATTGGCAACAAATTTATTATCTTTGTTAAGGTCTCATCATCATATAACCTTAAACATACATTCTAAACACATAATAAGGCGCGTAAATAAATATAATAATGATATGCAGATGGATACTTAACACATTGATCCTAGATCAATATCTCAATTTCCTCTCTTCAGCTAACACATGTATTACTTCTACCCGTTACATAACACTTCTAAAGAAACCTCATTTACATTGAGGGGAATAGGTGAAAAGAGAAATACACAGAGTTAAAGAGGTAATAGGCTGGACACGCAGTCTAATTAATAAATTCCAAATTTATTACAACAATTTCTAAAATTGCCACACCCATCTAATATCCATCCGATATACATTATTCATGCATCGCAACCATGTATTCACACAAGCATGTTATCAATCAATCTAATCCAATTAATTAATCTGATTATTAATGACCATCCAATGTTCAAACAACGATTTGATTTTGGCGCGAGTCAAACTCGTTTTGCGAATAAGTACTCAAAGTACGAATTCTTGAATTAAATTAAGCTACAACATTAAATCCAATTTAATATGTATTTAATACTAATTCATTTATTTAATTCCAAATTAAATATCACACTTTATTTATAAACCTTTAGCGACTTAAATTCCAAATTTAATCGTTACGGGTCGCAAAGCCTGATTAACATCCAATGTTAATTTAATTAAAGTCCAATGGGCTTTTAATTAATTTCTTAAGGCATGGACTTTTGGTCAACTTGGGTCAAACCCAAAGACTAAAGCCCATTTAAGGAATCACCCTTATTTGCCAAGAAACCAATTTAGGCCCATTAGGCCCAATTAAATATTAAAGGTCCATTAAGTCATAATTGTACTTTATGAATGCGGTTTTGGGCCCAATTAGATCCAACCAATTTAGCTTAAACCCATCTTGGTACAACCAAGCCCATTTAAGCCCAATAACAACTTTACAAGCCGAAATCCAATTTAAGCCCAATTTAATTAAACTACAAAAATTCCAAATTTCATATTTAATTAATCAAAGTGTATGTAATAATTAATTACCCAAATTAACATTTCCAAAACACAAATTTGTACAATTAATTATGCTCATTAACATTAAAACAAGTCCAACGCATTTTAACAAAAATCAAACCCAAATCATACTTATAAGCTCTCGGCAATTTGGGCATTTTTCAAATCGATTTCGATTTCAATCCAATTGAATCCACAATCAATATTAAATCAACATTCCCAATTGATACAAGTCATCCAATGATCAAAAATAAAAAATACCAAGACATTTAGGGCTATGATATTCTCGGCCAAGCCAATATTTTTGGGCAAAATTGTTCCAAACAATATTTCATGAAATTGATCCAATCAAACTTCAATTAATAATCATTTAAGCATACTTAATCAAACAATTTAACCAAATCATGCCCAAAATCAATTTACCCAATTTTAACCCTAAATTCAAGTTTCATGCTTTTACTCGCTCTGATACCATTGTTGGAATTTCTACGGTCCCGAGGATTGATTATCAAGCAAGAAACAATCATGCGAATACATCAAAGAAGTCGCATACTTACATTGAGCGGTTGACCGATGCGACGAAGAACAAAACTTTTTAAGCCCTTTGAAGTCCTTCAAGGCTCTCGGCAGTCCACTGTTTTGGCTCTCCAAAAATTGGTCCAAGATCTAAGCTTTAGGGTGGTGATTCCAAGCTCACGAATACGGTTCCCCATCACCTTCGCGTGACCCCGATTGTGTGCTAGCACTCTGTGATTTTTACCGCAAAAATCACCTTGCTTCTCCTCTATTTTCACGATAAAACCAGGAGGTTTTGGAGAAGAAATTCTGCCCATTTGGGCTGAGAGAGGGAAGAAGAAAAAGAAGAGAGAATGTGTTGGTTGTTGGCAAAAAGTGTATCTAATACACTTATGAATTTCCAAAATCCATTTATTTTATTTTTGCTTTCCAAAAGTCAAGCCATTAAAGGCTTTCAACCACCACATCAACTATTCACATCACTCAATCAATCAAGTGACAAGTTGTCACATCACTCAAAGTGACTAATGATTTGACGCTTGATGTGACTAGCGAATTGACGCTTGATGTGACTTGCGTGCTGCACTAGAAATCGAAATGCGAATGCGCTCGCAAACACTCCCGGGCTCGGGTTCGCAAATTCCAAATTAATGAATTTTCCATTGCGACGTAATTAAATAATTATGCCTAGTAAAATCACTATTCACGTCGCTGACGAATTAATTCTAAATTAACTTGTTCGCCCGAATTAAAATCTAATTTCAATTCTACGTCGAAATCCAATTTTGTATAATATATCGAATATATTATATTATCGATTAATTCCAAATTAATCGTTCTTTCTCTCTTTAGTTAATATTTTGTCCCAGATAAAATATCTCCGTAATTAATCCCAGATTAATTTTCTCTCTACTAATTAATCCCAGATTAATAAAGTGTGAGTCATACGTCATCAGTGAATCTTCGGGAAGCGACCCATGAGATCCCCGGATATGTTGGCAGTAAATTTGGTCGTCGGACTATCCGAACACATACGTACCTAGTACTACATTTTTACCGATTTACAAGACAAGGTTGGCTTCTAGCAAAGCGCCATGCCTACCCAATTCTCTAGAAACATACTTATAGGAATAAATGATCTATATCAGGCGTAGTATACGTAGTATTGCGTATCTCGATCCAGTATCGGATGTCACATGCTAGGCCTGGGGCTGGAATTGTGCCTGCCCCGTACGAAGCACATATCGGATCTCTGGTAACTAGTCTCTATAATCATATATACATGACCTAGTCATAATATCCCGATAGCTGCAGCATTTAAGAGAACCAGTCATGTATCCTACGTGACTATCATCTCCACTATGACTGGAGTGATACTTCCGTCTTGACATCACACCCAACACACTACGATTCTCAATATACCCAGCAGAGGCGTACACAGAACATGTTAAAGCCCTGGACGACCAATAACCAAAATACATTGATTTTCACAAGTATTAGCGGTGCAAGTCTCAGGTTAAGACCAAATACACCTACCCTAATATCGGACTTCCACAGACACACATTCATACTACCAATGGAATTCCGATGGGTTTATCCAGAGCGAAGTTGTTTCCATACTATCGGTAAACACAACCTCCTATTACACTTGCATGAGTATCCTATACCCAAATATATTAGAACTATGTCGTTGTGCCCTCACAACGCGCACAAGTGTAATACTAGTCTTTTCCGCATTATCGATGTTCAATCTCGATAATACTCTGACTATGGATATTTAATGATTAATCCTTTATGGATTGATACTGTCTCATATCATCTCAATCCAGATCTAATCATATGGACCTCCTATCATTTATACATCTTGGTGATCTAATCACAAATGATAAGAGAGCAATCTCATTTGTCACATAGTTAATTTGTACAACATCACCATGATCTGTACAAATAGTGACGCTATGGGTCATAACTGTCCAACAATTGCATCTCATACATCGCACGTATACACGCATCATGTTAACCTCTGTGTCTTAAAAGCCATCATAGATATCCGTTAGGTTAGAGAAGAAAGAGTTGTCAAGAAGAGTTTAACAAACATGGATATCAGGGAAAGGAAACTGAGAAACAGAAAACCTTACGGCAAGGATAGAAAGACCATTGGGGGGCCATAAAAAAAACAGAGGAAAAAATGGGAAAAAAAGAAAAATTGTTTGTTTAAAATCCTTAATAGTTAGACATAAGTCTAATGATGAAATCGTTTGCTTTAGGGTGAAATCATAGAAAAGATAAACTTTTGATATGCTTTTATCTGATGCTTTGAGTAGTTGATCTAAGTTATACTCGTAAGCACTTAATTATAGGTTTTTAACAGTGCAAACCTGAGTAGTCGACAATATGACTAGTTGAAACAATTGTAGGTTGGTGAATGACTATTTGCTTAGATGTCTATCTTGAATTTCTTATGTTATGATATGTGGTTGACCGGTGCATTCACACGGGTATAATGCAAGCGCACATATCGTTCAAGTAGTATAAAAATATCGATCCCACGATGACTAAATTTCTACCGTTGTTATAATTATTGAATCTATTTATTTACAGGTATCTAATTATAGGGAGAAATGAATTGATTGTTTTTGGTTGGTTGAATGTGGATTTGAAAATTAAAATAAAAATATACTCAAAAGAAAATACTAAGGAAAATAAAAAAAAAACTCAAGAATCTAGGGTCGTGACTCCACATAATATTATTCTAAAAATGAATTGATCATCTTGTATATGTGTAATAAATTAGTTTGCTAACCTTGAACACGATGATAGGAAAAAGCCTCTTCCGATGGTCAGACGCAAATATACAGTATAACCCAATTGAACCATATGTCTATGTCAACCAAATTACCTGGATTCGTTAAGGTCAAGTTCCAATTATGGCTACCCCCACCCGACAAGTATATTCTTATCATGTAAGGAAATCTATTAAAGAGTTATCTATCCTCAAGGAAGATCGTGAGCTATTGAATCTAAGACTGAAACCTAAAATCTCTTTTCCAAGTTCATTTTAAGTTTACCACATCAATCTTATTGGTGATCAGACAACAAGAAGCATTAAGCTTAAGACTCAATAAACAAACTAAAGAATTACCCATAAAAACAAAATCAATTATTAAGTGTGGATATTGTGTTTCATCACTTCCCTAGAATAAAAATAAAATAATGGGGGTTGGGGATCCACCTTTACTATTCCTAATTTAGAAATCTCCCTTATTATAATATAGAAATTATCTGTGATATTACCAACCGACCATATAGGTGGTATCCTCATTAAGTCAAATTTTAATTAAGTTCAACCAGCCAAAAAAGCGGTATTATTATTTGTCCATAAACCAGCCATATAGGCGGTAATTAACTGTCACCTAAAGACCGGCCATATAGGCGGTGTCACTTTATGTCAAATAAATAAAACCAGCCATTAAGGCGGTAAACCTTTTAGTTTGAATTATAATTTCCATATTATAATTGAGGGAGATTAATCTAAATTAAAATAATAAAAGTTTCACCCTTCCCTCAACGGAAATCTAGCAACTAAACATAAAAGAAAATAGAAGAAGAGGAACTACTACTATTACTGAAAATAAAAATGCATAAATTAAATTACTAAAAAAAACACACAAGATGTAATCCATAAATTCGTTACAAAAATCTAAGGAAAGCATGAGAATTACAAATGAAATGGCTTGGTATTTATAGGAAAATCTAAAGGCTTCCACCAATTTCTCCACCGATTGCTCCACCAATTACTCCACCAAACATGGCACCAAACAAGGCATCAAACATGGTACCAAACATAGCACCAAACATGGAAGCATGTTTGGTGGAAGTTTGACAATTTTTATTTTATTTTATTTTTTATTTTATTAATTTTATTTTATATTTTGAAAATGACTATAGTAGTTACACAAAATACACTGGCTTGTTCATCAATTTTGTCCATAGAAACATCAAGAATTTGAAATTATTTTGACTTTCAAAGTTGTAGATTCTTCAATCTGCAACTTGAATCAGCTCAATCGAATATCGGATGAAAACGTTACGGCCAAAATATGAAACTTGCGCAAAATTGGAATTTAGGACTGCACTTCGTGACGCGTACAGTAAATTTTCATTTTTTCTTTTTTCCTCCGAATTTCATCATTTTAGCCCCGAGTTGAGTCCATTAAGTTCCAATATTATTTTTATATGCAAAATAAACAAAAAAAAATCAAAACGTTCATAAAACCCGAGAAACTAAACAAAATATTAGGTTAAATGAGTGGGAAATAATGATATAATTACCACTCATCACACCCCCAAACCTAACATTTTACTAGTTCTCAAGCAAAATAACAAATTAAATTAAAATAAAAATAAAATTAACTAAGCCACTTTCATAGGGATCACAGTTGCATTTAGCGTATACAACAAGCCTTTAAACCCCTAGGTGTCCCTAGTGGATGAGTTATAGTCTCGTGAGGATTTACAGTAATGATACCCACAAAAATTTCCCAAAAGTAAAACGGAAGTAAAACTAATGCACACAAAAGCAAAATGACAAGAGAAAAGAGAATAAAGATGTTAGTGACTAATCAGGTGAAACTTCTACTCCAAGTTACCATTTGTTTTTTTTCTTTCTAAATTACCGAATAAGTAAATTCTCCGATTATAATTACCATTCTCCATATACACAGCCAACACAATATTAATCAATCTCATTTTTTCCCACAACAGTTACATGTGTAGTTGATAAGAGAGTAATATTTTTGTCCTAAAGTTTTATCAGAATTCACACCTTTTGTAGCAATTGAATAATTTTTTCAGATTTTTCTGAATTTTTGTTTCTTTTTCTGATTTTATTTTTTATTTATATACAATATCTTTCATATATTTAGCGAGCTTTGGGCCGATGGCTCCCAAACCAGTTAGCTTTAGGGCACAAGGTGTTAAGACACCCCTACAGACTTAATTACTCAGACTTCATATATATATATTTATTTTGTAACATCTTCGATCCATGTAACGAGCTTTTGGCAGTGACTCCCAAACCAGTTGGTTTTATGGCACTAGGTGTTAAAACACCCTTACAGACTTAATAACTCGGTTCTCAGACATTTTTTTTTGGCATTTTTTTACTCCATTGCCATTTATAGATGCTTCCTCCTCCAATTAAACTAGAGCACTGAATATTACATACTTTTCAATTACAACTCATGTCCGTATATTACTATGCATATTGATAGTATCTGTCAACTAAACATATGAAGATTCATTTTTAGTCAGTTTTATGGAGAATTCACAAATTAAATAATTCAAAAAGAAATAAAAAAAAATTAACTTGTTTCAAAAATGGGTTTGAGATACGTATCAGGAGTGGGAACTCCTTACACAACTATCTCTCACCAATTTCACCTGATTAATCAAGTTAAAAACAAAACAAAAAACAAAATATTTTTTTTTATTTTTGTAAAATTTTTCTATTTTTTTATATTTTTCGAAAAATTTTGGACTAAAAATCTAATAAAAATAACGCAAAATAAACAAGATACTAATCAACTATTCCCTCCCCCAAACCTAAATAAGACATTGTCCCCAATGTCTTAAACAGTAGAAGAAGAGTTTAGAAGATCATACTTGGTTAGCTGAAATTTTACAAAAAAGAATTACCGATTAAGATCTATGTCCCATTTATGCTTCTTAACACAATCGCTATCTGACCAGTTCAACTTGGAAAGAATAAGGTCGATTTTTGTTTCAAAGGCTAGGATTTGGTCAATTAATTCTGCGGCCTTTGTTGTAGTCAGGAAAATATCTTGTACTGATTTTGTGACGAACTCATGTCTCTTGGCTTCCGCAAGAATACAAACAGAAAATCGAAGAAATGCTCAATGTTAAGTAATCCAATGGGCTTCCGATGAATGTTCAAATGTGCCAATGATGCTACTGTGAATATTTCTTCAATTGTTCCAAGCCCACCTGGTAAAACAATGAACCCATCAGCAGTATTGACCATTTCAATGAGTTGTTCAGACATACATGATACGATGCGTTCATCTCCATTTGTTTGTGTAATTAAGTGTTCTTCCGCCAAAGTTCTTGGAATGATTCCCAAAACATAACTGCTACCCTCCTGAACGGCTTTTGAAATGCGTCCAATCAATCCAAGATTGCCACCGCCATTTACTAGGTGCATATTTTTCTTTGCTATGATTCTCCCTAATTCCTTTGTAGCCTCAATGAATTCTGGTTTATTACCAGAGTTGGATCTACATAAAACACATATTCGCTTGAATCGCTACTTTGAAGTTGCTTCTATTTTCTCTCTCTTATTTGGATGTATATTTGGATGTGTCGAAGAGAGAAATGTAGAACTGAATTTATAGAACCTGAAAATGGGTGAGTAATAGTAGCACTAGTACCTACCAAATGATAATTATTAGATGAACGTTAAAATAAATCGTGAAAAGTCAAAAAGTTTAGATCTTGTCGATAAAAGAAAATAACAAAAGAAAAGCAAATCAAAGTAATTATTAAGGCAACAGAATTGTGTACGCAATACGCCACTCGTTTGGTATATAAATCCATTAGGATGCGTCTCTAGAATCCATTCCTTACTCAGCCACCACTAATAAATTAGCTCTCATCTCTGTGATTGCCAAACACCATTCCTCATTAACTACTCTGTTTGTGCCTTTCCCTATAAAAATAACACACAAAATTTAAAACTCTACAACATGTATACACAAATATATAAAAACAGAAATTACAACAAATTGCATGGGTTTCCTCCCTACTAGCGCTAAATTTTTCATCATCAACCAGAAGTGACTGAAATCTATCTGTCAATGAGGTTTCAGCATTGTTTTGAATGTCCGATTAAAGAAAATCCCATGAGCATTGCTTTTGAAGTGTCTCTTCCAACTGTAAAGTGGCAAAAAGAATTCATTCAATGCTCGTGCCACCTTTTTAAACTTTGTCGCTCCAATGATTCTTTAATAGAAAGAAAGAAAATCAGAAGGTCTCGTATGGTGCTTGACTTGGAATGGGATTTCCATTCTGTCAAGCTTCTAGGTGATATCTTTGATTTGTACTCCCCAAAACAGTGATGTTTCTCTTGAATGCACTGGATCTTCAATAAGGTTAGACATTTGTTCATCCATTTGCTCTGCGTCTTGCTCCTTCTCCACCTTTTCTTCACATATGTATTTTAGGATTTCTGCGTTCAGTTCTTCATCTGTCATCGGTGAAATGCATGCTCCATACGTGTCAATTGAGGATGTAAAGATATGTCTGATTTCAGGTCTTAATCCTCTGATCTGAGTGAAATGATTGGCTCATGTAGATCTTCTTTAAACATTATTGTAAAGCATTCTCCAAGATCTACATTTTGAGGATGGAAAGTTTGATCCTCCCTTGTTGGTGCAGTTGGTATAAAGAGCTCAGCTTCTTCATCAGAATCAGAGTCTGAATAATAAAAGTCAAACAGAGACTTTGCTGATTTGGGCTCCTAAACTAATACCTCTGACTGTTGATATTGTTCATACTCATCTTCTGCTAGAGTGTCATCATGAAATTCTTGGTACTCGAAGGCTTTATTTGTGTCATCTGAAAATGCTCCTTGAGGTATGTAACTCTGGTTCTCTGTTAATTGTCTCGTTTGATCTGTAAGTCTCTAAATGGTTGCCTCTTGACTCTGAAGCATTGCATCCCACTTTTCATTACTTTTCTTGAGCATGTCCACCATTTCTCTTATCATCTGTTTTTCCTCTGGTGAATATCGTTCTGGTTGTTGATTAAAATCGTAGGTAGATGGTGGATAAGATGGAAAATATGGTTCTGTGAAATATACCGGTTGTTTGTACCTTGATTGATTTCGATAATTCTGCCACTCTGACATATTTATGCATTGATTGCTTGAGTGGTAACCATCGCATATCACACATCTCCCCATCTAATTCTATTGAGCAAATGTATTATTGCTTGATTCTGGCATCCAGTGATAATTGTTGGGCTGGACAACAGGCCTCAGAAAATCGGGCTATTGCTCCCTGAATTGGGGTGTATCTTTTTCTAGTAAAGCTCGAAATCTTTCAATCCCCAAATAATGTTCCATTGTTCAACCACCTGAAAATAAAGGAAAAAAATAAAAATTATAGATAAAAAAAAGAAAATTAGATAGAAGTAAATTAGATAGCTTCAAAATTAATAACTCAAGAAAAATAAGTCCCCGGCAACGGCGCCAAAAACTTGACCGGTGCATTCACACGCGTATAACGCATGTGCACGTATCGTTTAAGTAGTATAAAAATATCGATCCCACGAGGACTTAATTTCTACCGTTGTTATTAACTATTAAATCTATTTATTTACAGGTACCAAATTATAGGGAGATGGGAATTGATTTCTTTTGGTTGGTTGAATATGGATTTGAGAATTAAAATAAAAATAGACTTAAAAGAAAGTACTATGGAAAATAAAAGAAAAGACTCAAGAATCTAGGGTCATGACTCCACGCAATATTATTCTAAAGATGAATTGATCCACTTGTATATATGTAATAAATTAGTTTGCTAACCTGGAACACGATGATATGCAAAAGCCTATTCTGATGGTCAGATGCAAATATCCAGTATAACCCAATTGAACCATATGTCTATGTCAACCAAATTACCTGGATTCATTAAAGTCAAGTTCCAATTATGGCTACCCCCGCCCGACAGGTATATTCCTATCTTGTAAGGAAATCTATTAAAGGGTTATCTATCCTCAAGGAAGATCGTGAGCTATTGAATCTAAGGATGAAACCTAAAATATATTTTCCAAGTTCATTTTAAGTTTACCACATCACTTTTATTGGTGATCAGACAACAAGAAGCATTATCTTAAGACTCAATAAACAAACTAAAGAATTACCCATAAAAATAAAATCAATTATTAAGTGTGGATATTGTGTTTCATCACTTCCCTAGAATAAAAATAAAATGCTGGGGGTTGGGGATCCACATTTACTACTCCTAATTTAGAAATCTCACATATTATAATATAGAAATTATCTGTGATATTACCAAGCGACCATATAGGTGGTATCCTCATTAAGTCACGGTTCAAAAATGAGTGATCTCTCATCAAGTAACGGTTCAAAATGAGCCATCTCTCATCAAGTAACGGTTCAAAATGAGCCATCTCTCATCAAGTAACGGTTCAAAATGAGCCATCTCTCCTCAAATAACGGTTCAAAAATGAACCATCTCTCATCAAGTAACGATTCAAAAATGTGTCATCTCTCATCAAGTAACGATTAAAAAATGAACCATCTCTCATCAAGTCACGGTTCAAAAATGAACCATCTCTCATCAAGTCACGGTACAAAAATAAACCATCTCAACTCAAGTCACGGTTCAAAAATGAACCATCTCTCATCAAGTAACGGTTTGGGAATGAACCACCTCAACTTAGTAATGGTTCAAAATGAACCATCTCTTATCAAGTAACGGTTCGGGAATGAACCACTCAACTCAGTAACGGTTCAAAAATGAACCATCTCTCATCAAGTAACGGTTCGGGAATGAACCACCTCAACTCAGTGATGGTTCAAGAATGAACAATCTTTCATCAAGTAATGGTTCGGGAATGAACCAGGGGTCAAGCACCTCGTCATCAAATCAACTCAATTCGAAGCATCGCGAAGCAGCAGGTAAGTATGACAGCCGACAAACTAGGTAAGTAAGTAAAAATGCATGCATGAGATTGATAGAATTGTCACTGTCACACACTGCACAAGTCCCATCAAAGTGGAGGCGACTGTAGACACTATATTTTTACATAATGCCCAATGATGAGCCTCGTATTGGGGCATTACCCGATAAGTTACGGAAGTCACGGGAAACGGACGTCGGAAGGGAAAAATTTAAAACTCCCCTCCACTAACCGACACAATAAGCCACAGACCAAACGCAGCCCTTCTCACACCGACCAAACAATCACCAAATTAAGCCACGAAACAGTAACCTCCACCAAACAAAATAATGAAGAAAATAGCCCTAAAACAGCCCCTAAACCAATAAAGCAGTGACTAAAACCAGCAGCCCCAAACAGTCAATCGAATCAGCCAAAAATAGTCCAAAACCAATCCCTCGAATCACCCAAAATAGTCCAAAATGGTCCCAAAAATAGATAAAACAACAAGTATAAACATTGAACCAGCGGGTGGAAACAATGAACCAACGAATAAAAAAAATAGTAAAAACATTAACCCTTACGGGGATGTCCCAACGCACTCCCAATAAGCGACTTAAAAGGTAAGACCTGAGGGCACCCTTTGTTATATTTTATTTTGTCGTCCTGGAAACGGCATGCTTGGTTGGACGTGGAATACGTCAAACCGGGCATGTGAAGTCCTACATTAAAAATAGCCAAATAATTTGGTCACATATGTAGGACACATAAATCGGCAACGCTGTTCTAGGCTCGCGGCCTAGTTGGGAGTACGAAATAACATGGAGTCGCCACCCAGTGTGAACCGGGACAAAGATTTAAGGCCGCACTCACCCCTTGCAAGGGAAGACCTCAAACCGTTGGGTTCTGAATGGTCCCTTACTTATGTCTCTTGTGATGATATGATTTGTGCAATAAATTAACAGAGTCTACTCAATAATCATGCTCAAAGGTATTTAGATCTAACATGCATTCGCTAAATAAATCATATTCTAAGTTTGCATGCTTGAAAGTAAGTCTTTGAATGGCAAACACGATATCACACAATGAGCATATTGAACCATTAAATAAACGAATCACTATTCAAACATAAACCTAAACTAATCAAAATAACATGCTTAAAAATAACATAATCATGATTAGAAATTAAATAACAAAACTAAATTAAATCATGCTTAAAATAATAAATGAACGACCTATAAACTACAACATACTCAAATACAAATTTGGATGAGATGAGATATGTGTATCTTAAATTGTACGTGGCGTTGTATCCCGAGTGCAGACCGCAATACCATCCATTCGGAATCGGCTACGGAATTTATGTTCGGGTTTCCATTCGATATACCACAAAAGAGAACACACATCCCGCTCATCCAACAATCACATCATGCCTCAAACGACTCTCATGCAATAATATTTTAAAATAAATAAAATAAAACGAAAGAAGATAAGTAAAAAGGTTTCCTCAGGTCTAACCTCTTTTGTCGTCTCAAGAAAGGGCGTTACACGTCCGTTGGAAGGGTAAATGATCCACTACTTTTCTGATTTGTTTACTCAACGTCTTTCCTCGTTGTTTAGATGTCCGGGCTGTTGTTTTTGGTTCCTTTCACTGCTGTTTCGCTGATACTTTTCAGGTCACTGTTTTGGTCGTTTAAATAATTGTTTTGGTGAATTTTGGAGGCTAAGGAGGTACGGTTTTGGGGGATTTTCTGGGCTGTTTTGGGGGCTGCAGTGCAGGGCTGTTTGTAGGGTCTGATGTGCGAAGCCTTGAATGTGTGGGTTAAAGGTTATTTTTTGGTGTGTTTGGTGTGTTTATTGTGAGATTCATCCAGGGTTGAATGTGTGGGTTAAGGGTTATTTTTATAGGCCAAGGGATGAGGGTTTACCTTGTTGGAGAAGGAATAGGATTTGTGTGTTTAAGGGGGATATCTTTTAATTTAGTATGTGATAAGGAAATCCTTTGATTTGGGGAAGTGATTTATGTATTTTAGGAAAGGAATTTAATTTAATTTAGGAAGGTGATTTAATTTGTGACATGTGTTTTAATTTAATTTCATTTAAGTTTAATTTAATTTGTGAATGTATTTTAAATGTTTTAATTATTTAATTTGTGAGATGTGTTTTAAATGTTTTAATTATTTTTGGATGTGATTTAATGGGTTTGGTGTGTTTTAAAACAGAGGTCCAACAAGCGAACCCGTAGCGAAACAAGCGAGTTAAATCTGACAAAATACTAATTCCCAACTTTACCCTTCCATCGTTCGTTTCCCACGGCTTTCACAACTAAAGAGGTAGTGTCTCCATACGAGACTCATCATCGGGCTAATATGCAAAAATGCAATGCCTAAAGTCGCCCCCACTTTGATAGGACTTGTGCAGTGTGTGACAATGAAAATCCTATCAAAGTACGTGCAATGCATTTTTACCTACCTAGCTCGCCAGCTGCCACCTGGTCTGCCTGCTGCTTTGAACTTAGTTGATATGGTGACAAGGTGCCTTGACCCCTGGACTTTGTTCCCGAACCACCGAATGTGAACTGTGCTGATGATGCAGTGGGCCCTCGACCATAGGACGCATCCCGGAACTGCAACTGATGTGTGGGCCCTCAACCCTGGGACACATCCTAAAAGTGATGATGAATGAATTCTTGGCTTGCCAACTGCCACCTGACTACATGTTTTTTTAAACTGAATTGATATGATGGCGAGGTGCCTCGACCTCTGGGCTTTGATCCCGGACCACCGAATATGAACTGTGCTGATGATGTAGTGGGCCCTCGACCTTGGGACACATCCTGGAACTGCAACCGACAATAGGGGCACCTCGACCCTAGGCTCCTCGACCCAACACCGCTGACAATAGGGACCTCACCCTCGAACTGATGATGTAGTGGACACCTCGACCCTGGGCACCTCGACCCAACACCGCTGACAACATGGACCTCGCCCTCGAACTGATGATGTATTGGGCACCTCGACCCGGAAGTACAACCGACAACGAGGGCACCTCGACCCTAGGCACCTCGACCCTACAATTCTGACAATAGGGACCTCACCCTCGAATTGATGATGTAGTGGGCACCTCGACCCTGGGCACCTCGACCCGGAACTACAACCGACAACGGGGGCACCTCGACCCAACACCGCTGATAATAAGGACCTCACCCTCGAACTAATGATGTAGTGGGCTCCTCGACCCTGGGTACCTCGACCCGAACTAAAACCGACAATGGGGGCACCTCGACTATGGGCACCTCCAACCGGAACTACAACCGACAACGGAGGCACCTCGACCCTGGGCACCTCGACCCAACACCGCTGACAATAGGGACCTCGCCTTCGAACTGATGATGTAGTGGGCACCCCGACCCTGGGCACCTCGACTCGGAACTACAATCGACAATGGGGGCACCTCGACCCTGGGCACCTCGACCTAACACCGCTAACAATAGGGACCTCGCCCTCGAATTGATGATGTAGTGTGCACATCGACCCAATACCATTGACAAAGTAGGCCTCGCCCATAAGCTGATGATGTAGTGGGTCCTCGACCCTGGGACGCATCCCGGAACTACAACTGATGATGAAGTGGGCCCTCGACCCTGGGACCCATCCCGGAACTGCAACTGACAACGGAGGCATCTCGATCCTGGGAACCTTGACCCAATACAGCTGACAAAGTGGGCCTCACCCTCAAACTGATGATGTAGTGGGTCCTCGACCCTAGGACGCATCCCGGAACTACAACTGATGATGCAGTGGGCCTTCGACCTTGGGACGTATCCCGGAACTGCAACTGACAACGGAGGCACCTCGAACCTGGGCACCTCGACCCAATACCGCTGACAAAGTGGGCCTCGCCCTCAAACTGATGATTTAGTGGGTCCTCGACCCTGGGACGTATCCCGAAACTACAACTGATGATGCAGTGGGCCCTCGACCCTGGGACGCATCCCAGAATTACAACCGACAACGGGGCACCTCGACCCTGGGCACCTCGACCCAATACCGCTGACAAAGTGGGCATCGCCCTCAAGTTGATGATGTAGTGGGTACTCGACCCTGGGACGCATCTCGGAACTACAATTGATGATGCAGTGGGTCCTCGACCCTGAACCGGTACTAATGTGGGCCTCGCCTCAGATTAATACTGATATGGGCCTCGCCCCCAGACTGATACTAACGTGGGCCTCGCCCCCAGACTGACAATGACGTGGGCTCACCCCAAACTGATCCTGACGTGGGCCTAGCCCCAAACTGATGTGGACCTCACCCCAAACTGATACTAATGTGGGCCTCGCCCCCCCCCAAACTGATACTGATATGGGCCTCAACCCTGGATTCATCCCCAAAACTGATGCTAATGTGGGCCTCGACCCTGGGACTCATCTCTGAAACCAATACTGATGCGGGCCTCAACCCTGGGACTCATCCCCAAACTGATACCGATGTGGGCCTCAACCCTAAACTGATACTGATGTGGTACTCGCCCCTGAACTTATACTGATGTGGGCCTCGTCCCCAACTGATACTGATATGGGCCTCGCCCCTATCCTGATACTGATATGGGCCTCGCCCCCATGCTGATACTGATGCTAATATGGGCCTCGCCCTCAGACTGATACTGATATTGGCCTCATCCCAAACTGATACTGACATGGGCCTCATCCCATACTGATACTGATATGGGCCTCGCCACCATACTGATACTGATGTGGGACTCATCCCAAGCTGATACTGATGTGGGCCTCGCCCCCGAACCGATACTGATGTGGGACTCACCCCCAAGCTGATACTGATGTGATGGTTCATTCCCGAACCGTGTTGTGAGGTGGTCCATTCCCGAACCGTGCTGAATGTGGGCTTTATTCCCTGGGCTTCATTCATGAAACTAGTGATAATGTGGGCCTCGACTCTCTGGGATTCAGTCTCGAAAACTGTTGATAATACGGGCCTCGCCCCTTGGGATTCATTCCTAAAACTGATGCTGACAACGCGGGTTTCAACCCTGGGACTCATCCCTAAAACTGATATCAATGCTGGTGCGGGCCTCGCCCCCGGGACTCATCCCTAAAACTAAAACTGATATGGGCCTCAACCCTGGGACTCATCCCCAAAACTACTACTAATAAGTTGTTGATTCTGGTTGGCTTGTCTTTGCCGCTTTCTCTTTTTCTTCTTTGAAACCTGTGAATACAAAACAAAACAAACACAAAAAAAAATGCAAAATATGTTATGTGTATGCATGCATGCATGAATGAATTTCCTATTCCGTTGGTTTAGGTCTTCCACCAATTCTCCATGTGATTGCTCGGTCTTCTTTCTGCTCTCATGACTCAATATCTTATTATGTCCCTGATTCGCTATGTGGTAGACTGGCCGCCCTGAGTCTTGGTTTAGCTTTCTACTTTTCGCTGTTTTATTTGGTCAAGATGAACCACATGGCGGGGCCTTCCATATCATCATACTATAGGCTATGAACTAGTCTCAATAGTTATACATATCATTCTACTCAAAGAATGCTCAGTAATGAAACCAGAGAACCTTCAAAACACTCAATGCAACTCAAATCTGAGTTTTTGAATAAATGATCTATGCCAGACTCAAAGTGTGTGTGTGCAAAAGTTCTTTCACAGCTTAATCCTTAGGTAAACTAACTCGATGATTTCGTTTTAAAAATCGGGATCGATGGGTCAAACCAACCTAGATGTCTCAGTTATGCTCTGCAATTGCTTTTCCGTGCTCAATGTGGTATGGTTTTATCTTTCTTTTCCTTTGTCTTTTTTTTTTCTTTTCATTTTGAACTTCATTTTTTTCTTTTCTTCTTTTTTTTCTTTTTCTTTTTTTTTTCAACACACCTACCATTTAAGGTAGCATTTCTCCTCATGGTGGTCCTAATACTCGTCCATGGGTAGCTTCACGCTTATCGATTATAGATGGTTCAATTCTTTTCCTTTGAGACTTTTCTTTTATTTTCAATCATACCACACATCATGACACAAGCAAATCAGGATAGACATCTAAGCAAACAGTCATTCACCGACCTATACTCAAGTTTTCACACGCTAAGAACCTATAGTGAAGTGCTTACGAGTCTAACATAGATCAATCACTCAAAGTATTAGATAAAAGCACATCAAAAGTTTATCGTTTCTAAGGTTTCACCTTAAAGCAATCAATTTCATAATCGGACTTATGTCTAACTACCAAGGACTAAAAACAAACAAAAATTTTTTATTTTTTTCTTTTTTTTTGTTTTTTTTTTAATTTTTTTTTTTTTTTTTTTGTTTTTTTTATTTTTTTTTCTTTTCTTTTTTTTTTTTTTTTTTTTTTTCTTTTTTTCTTTCTTTTTTTCTTTTTTTTTATTCTTTTTTATTCTTTTTTTTTGGGCCCACCATGGTCTTTCTATCACCGCCGTAAATTTCTCTGTTTCACGGTTTCCTTTTCCCCAATGTCCATGTTTGCTAAACTTTTCTTTGACAAGTCTTATTTTTCCTAACCCAACGGATATCTATGATGGCTTTTAAGACACGGGGTTAACATGATGCACGTATGCATGAAATGTATGAGATGCGTGTGATGCATGGAATATGTAAGTTGGCCCATTATCATTTTAGAAACTTTTGGCCCGATTGCCATAAAGCACAGACTTGTCCCAATTTAAATGGCCCAACAAGCCCATACTTCATGACAACAAGTCCAACTGAATCCAAATGACAAGGTCTAAAACATAAAGGAATAGTCTCTACTGATCCTACAAGTATAGTTCATACGCGGGTTTACAAGGGGTATAGACAAAAGCTCCCATCGACGAAGGATTGCCCACAACTAGGTCTCCCCACTCAAGGGTCCGAGTGACCAAGTGAACGCACCTTTTTTATACCTTAAGGTACGTGCCAACGAGTTATGGTGTGTGACTGACTGTCAAATGGATTTCCCGTTGTAGATTCCCCAGAGGGAGGGTGGAGCGAGGCTCTCTTAAGTACCCAAGCCCCTTAGGCTCTTATCGCTTGGTGTCAGGAATAAACAATGAGTACTCCAAATTAGTCTATCACGGTAGGCTACTAGTACATGATTATCTAGGTGCCTTCACAGCTTTTCCTTATAGAAAGGTAGTGAATGAAGGAAGACACCAAACCATTACCTAGCCTTAAAAGTGCCTTTGATTAAACCCCTTTCAACCTACGGTAGACACAGTTAACTAAAGCACAAATTATAATCACTACAAGATATTATTTCGGGGCCAATTCTCTATCCCCAGTGGAGTCGCCAGACTGTAGGAAACAGAAATCGGCGATGCTGTTCTAGGCTCACGGCCTAGTTGGGAGTACAAAATAACATGGAGTCGCCACCCGGTGTGAACCGGGACAAAGATTTAAGGCCGCACTCACCCCTCGCAAGGGAAGACCTCAAACCGTTGGGTTCGGAATGCTCCATTACTTATGTCACTTGTGATGATGTGATTTGTGCAATAAATTAACCGAGTCTACTCAATAATCATGCTCAAAGGTATTTAGATCTAACATGCATTCGCAAAATAAATCATATTCTAAGTTTGCATGCTTGAAAGTAAGTCTTTGAATTGCAAACACGATATCACACAATGAACATATTGAACCATTAAATAAACGAATCACTATTCAAACATAAACCTAAACTAATCAAAATAACATGCTTAAAAATAACATAATCATGCTTAGAAATTAAATAACAAAACTAAATTAAATCATGCTTAAAATAATAAATGAACGACCTATAAACTACAACATGCTCAAATAAAAATTTGGATGAGACGAGATATGTGTATCTTAAATGGTACGTGGCATTGTATCCCGAGTGCAGACCGCAATACCGTCCATTCAGAATCGGCTACGAAATTTACGTCCGGGTTTCCATCCGATATACCACAAAAGGGAACACACATCCCGCTCATCCAACAATCACATCATGCCTCAAACGACTCTCATGCAATAATATTTTAAAATAAATAAAATAAAACGAAAGAAGATAAGTAAAAAGGTGTCCTCAGGTCTAACCTCTTTTGTCATCTCAAGAAAGGGCGTTACACGTCCGAATGAAGGGTAAATGATCCGCTACTTTTCCGATTTGTTTACTCAATGTCTTTCCTCGTTGTATAGATGTACCGCCTGTTGTTTTTGGTCCGTTTCACTGCTGTTTCACTTCTACGTTTTAGGTCACTGTTTTGGTCATTTGAAGGACTGTTTTGGTGAATTTTTGAGGCTAAGGAGGTACGGTTTTGAGGGATTTTCTGGGCAGTTTTGGGGACTATTTCGGGGGCTGCAGTGCATGGCTATTTGAAGGGTCTGATGTGTGAAGGCTTGTGTAGTTGGCGAGAGGGCTTCGAGTGGTGTATAGGCGTGAGAGTTGTGTAGTTGGCGAGAGGGCTATTTGGTTTTGGGGTGTGTGAGTTTGTGGAAGGAAGGTGGCGTGAATTTGTGGAAGCTATGTGGTAGTGTTTTAAGGTGCAGGTGGCGTGGAGGCTAGGTTAAGTGCGTGAATTGGCGAGTATAATGTAGGGGCTGATGAAGGGCCTTTTTGTGTGAAAGGGGCAAAGCGTGAGTGGGGTGGCAGAATTCGCAATGTGAGTGGAACTTGTGCGTGTAGGTGACCAAGCATTAGGGCTTGAGTGAAGGGCAAATGGTGGGGCAACGTGTGAAGCAAACTTATGGACGTGTGGGCAAGCAAGCGTGAGGCGTGATCAGGTTACGTGAATTGGTGTTGGTCACGCGTGAGTGCTGAAGGGGGGCGTGCTGAGGACGTGTTGCGCTGAGGGTGCTATGTGGCGTATTGGTAGCAGGGTATGTCGTGAGGTATTGAGGCGAGAGTTTGTGGGCTTGGTCGTGTGGTGTGAGGGCAAGGGCGTGAGAGCAGTGGTGTTTTCTTTCCGTTTTATTTTTTGTGAGTCTCTGCCGGGGAGTTTTTTGGTGTGTTTATTGTGAGATTCAGCCGGTGTTGAATGTGTGGGTTAAGGGTTATTTTTATAGGCCAAGGGAGGGGGGTTTACCTTGCTGGAGAAGGAATATGATTTGTGTGTTTAAGGGGGATATCTTTTAATTGAGTATGTGATAAGGAAATCCTTTGATTTGGGGAAGTGATTTATGTATTTTAGGAAAGTGATTTAATTTAATTTAGGAAGGTGATTTAATTTGTGACATGTGTTTTAATTTAATTTAATTTAAGTTTAATTTAATTTGTGAATGTATTTTAAATGTTTTAATTATTTAATTTGTGAGATGTGTTTTAAATGTTTTAATTATTTTTGGATGTGATTTAATGGGTTTGGTGTGTTTTAAAACAGAGGTCCAACAAGCGAACCCGAAGCGAAACAAGCGAGTTAAATCTGACAAAATACTAATTCCCAACATTACCCTTCCAACGTTCGTTTCCCGCGGCTTTCACAACTAAAGAGGTAGTGTCTCCATATGAGACTCATCATCGGGCTAATATGCAAAAATGCAATGCCTACAACATATTTATTATTCCGCATTTATTTTACATTACTTATCTTCCTTGTTATTTCACATATTTGTCTCTTCGGTTATTTATTGTTATATGCATTATCATATTTCACGTATGTCAACATTGGGTTAAAGATCGCGTTGTGTTAATGCTTGAGTGTTGCCTTTCGTGGTATTTATCGGATGGAAACCCAGGCATAAATTCCGTAGCCGTATCCGAATGGACGGTAGTGCGGTCTGTACTTGGGATACAACTCCACATACCGCCTGAGAAACATTCACGCATGTGTTTTTGTCATCTTAGACACCGCTTTAGTAATCTCATTCGAACGCGTTTAAGAATGCTATACGAATGTATGCATCTGCCTCATTTCGTTCGAACGTGTTCCAGAACGCTACACAAACGTATGCATTCAGCCTTATCCCGTTCGAACGTGTTTCCAAAATCTACTCGAACGCACATGCATTCTGTCCTGCCATACATGATATCTCGTCCCGTTTAAATGTGTTTACGAACGCTACTCGAACATATGCATTCAGTTTTATCTCGTTCGAACGTGTTTCTGAACGGTACTCGATTGCATGTATTTTTTTTTACCATGCGTCATATCACATACTATTCAAACACGTTTTCGAACGCTACACGAACGCACATACAGTGAACATACCTTTTTCAAATATTTTGTGTATGCTTGCCTCTTTAGTTATTTCTTTTACATTACGTACTTACTCATCTCTCTCTGTTATTAGTACTTTTATCGTTATTATAATTTACATTACTGCACTTCTCTGATTAACATGCTTTTCGAATCATGCATTCACTTTCATTTATATTTCTGTACATGGGTATGCAAATTCTTGTGTTTATTTGAATTATCTTGTGTGTTGCATAAGACTTGGTTATATTATTGCATAAACCCGTTCATTACAATCAGCATAAGTAAGGGACCATTACGAACCCAGTGGTTTGAGGTCTTCCCTTGCGAGGGGTGATTGTGGTTTTAAATAATTTCCCAATTCACACTGGGTGGCGACTCCATTATTCTCCAGTTTAGTCCCATGTGGGCTACTCCGTACTCTCGATGGGCCGCGACCCCAGACAACATTGCCCATCTCTGTACCGTGTCTACATCTATATCAACCAAGTTACCTAAATTCATTAAGATTAAGTTACAATTGCGGCTACCCCTGCCCGACAGGTATATGTCTATCCTGTAAGGAAATATATTAAAGGGTTATCTATCCTCAAGGAAGATCGTGGGCTATTATGTCTAAGGCTGAAACCCAAAATTCTTTTGTCAAGTTAATGGCTAGTTAACAAGAAGCATTAAGCTTAAGACTTAATAAGTAAACCTTTATATTACCCAAATCGTAAAATAATCTCTTATAAACCGGTGATATTGGAATTCCTCACAGCCCCAGATAACGGACGTAGTTACAACACATATCTAAGGCTATTAAAAGCTTAAATAAAATAAAAGATATAAAGTAAATGCTGGAAATTAAAAATATAAAAGTGCAGTAAAAGAAAATGTTACGGTTAAATGATAAACTTTTATCACTACTATTTTAGATATATCTCTTAATATGATATATTAACTTTGCGTGATAATTACCAACCGACCATATAGACAGTATCATGCTTAAGTCAAATTTATAATTAATTACCAACCGACCATAAAGGCAGTATTCACCTTAGTCAGGTTAAAACTAATTTCATTAAGTCCAACCAACCATAAATGTAGTATCCTCATTAAGTCAGGTTTTAAATAGTTTATATAATATAATAAATGGAGACTAAACTAAATATTAGCAATAAAAGCTTTACCTTTTACCCCAACCGGGGGAGTTACCTCTTCATTACTGAAAAGTAAAAGCTAAAAAGTAAAGAAAATAAAGTATTGTTTGTAAAAGTAAATAAATTAAAGACAGAACTATAATTAAACAAACAAGATACAATCTTCTTAGAAGAAAGTATGAAAATTCAAATGTAATCAAGCTCAATTTATTGGAATCTTTAAGTCCTGCGCGTCGCGATGCGTACAACCTTGCGCGTCACGACGCGCGGTTGATTTCTGCCACTTTGCACGCTGGTTATGGAGATGATGACACGTGTACACGGCTGAATTATTATCTATATTATTGGCTCGTTGTGGCAACACCTAAGAATGTGCTTGCGTCGTGACGCTGACATCAGCAATGATGTGTTCTATCGGTAGCATGTGATGTGACATGAGTCCCGCATATTTTAGCAGATTTCCTATGACGTTGACACGTGGTAGGCACACGTTAGCAGACGATGTATTTTAGCAATCTTCTCTGATTGTTACATGTGTCTAGCGCACGTTAGAAGTGCATTTTAGCAAGCAACGCACATTAGCACGACGTATTTTACCAAATGTCACATTTTAGGAGGAGATTTACATTTTTGCCCTTTTTATCCATTTTCCACTGTTTTGGGGCCAAAGCACCTCTAGAGAGTCCTGTTATTTTATTTATCTAAAAAATAACACAAAACACATCAAAATATTCACAAAACTCAAGAAACTATACAAAATATTAAGTTAAATGAGTGGGAAATATTGATCTATTTACCACTCATCACACCTCCAAACCTAACATTTTGCTAGTCCTCAGTGGATTAATATTGCCTCATATCTTATTAATCCGGAACTAATCATAAGGACTTTTATCATTTATATATCCAGGTAATCCAATTACAAATGATAAAATAGCAATTTCCTTTGTCACTTAGTTAATTTGTACAACAACACCATATTCTGTACAAATAGTGATGCTATGAGTCATAATTGTCCAACAATCTCCCACTTGGCCTATAGCCAATCACTCAAGTGTCTAACACTTGAACTATATACGGGTCGCTCAAACTTCTGCTGAGAAACAGCCTTCATCAGCGGATTTGCAAGGTTATAATCTGATGCGATTTATTTGATCATCATATCGCCACGATGTATGATCGAGCGAATCAGATGAATTAGTCAAAGTACATACTTAGATCAATGATGAGTTCGTGGTTCTTTAGCCTGCGTTGTAGCCTAGCTCAGCTGCTAATAGAACTACTCCTAATCCAATTAGGGATTTTATAGATCCAAGAATGCTTCTTTTTCTGCCTCAGCTACATCAATTTTCCGCTCTTGTTGTTTATTTGGAAACAGTATCTTGCTTGAAAGATTTCCAACTCACTGTTCCGTTATTCAAACTATATATGTACCCATATTACGACTTACAGTTATTTTTATTGGTTTGAAAACTTGCAGCGGTGAACCTAGTTACCTCAAGTTCTTCTTTCCCCATATTTAAAGAAAGCATCCTTAGTTCGTCTAAGATACTCAAGGATGTTCTTTACATCAATCTAGTGACCATCACTTTGATTGGTCTGATTACGTCTACATATGCTCAAAGTATATGAGATATCAGGTCACGTACATGTCAAAATGTACGAACACTGAGAGAATGTCAGCAGCTTTCCAAATCTATCCCAGTAGATCTTTATTCCTAGAATAAAGCCTGCTTCTCCCAGGTATTCTATGGAGAATTTTTCATGAAAGCCAAGCTTTCACCAATTTTAGTATGGGAATGTTATTGCTAAGAAGCAATACATCATCAACTTGTAAGACATTCATTGTCAGTGCGCTCCCACTAACCTTCTTATATACACAAGAATCATTTTTGTTTTGAATTAAATCTATACCATTATGATAACATCAAAACCTCGGTACCAAGAACGCAATGCTTGCTTCAATCCATAAATGGATCGATTTAACTTACAAACCTTATTTGCATGTTTTGGCACGACAAGACCGTCAGGATGTTCTTTACATCCCCTAAAAGGTTTCCGTTAAGGAAAGCGGTTTTGGCGTCCAGTTTTCATATTTCATAAACGAAATATACAATTATAGCAAGTATTATCCAAATGAATTTAATCTTGGCAACAAGTAAAAGAGTTTCATCATAGTCGATACTATGCCGTTGACGATACCCTTTTCTGTACAAGCCTGGCTGTGTACATTTTTATGTTGCTATCCATGTATGTCTTCCTTGAAGACTTATATAGTACCAATAGGCACAATGCCTTCTGGTACATCAATCAGTATACAAACTTGGTTGATGTACATGGAATCCATTTCGGGCTTCATGACACTTTGCCATGAAAAAAAGTCGATACCTTATATCACTTTCTCATACGTATGTGGTTCTTCTTTCTCAATAAGATTGACATCTCCATGAGGTGAGATCAGAAACACATACCTCTCAGGTTGTTTTCTGACTCTCTCAACCTACGCGGTTCTTGTGTATTCGAAGATTGTGGTATAGTTTCATCCCTGATGAACTGTTGGTGTTTCGTGAGGACTCGTGCCTGGAACAATATTACTCTGATTTTCATCGAGTTTTACTTTCCTCCCACTTACCACTGCATATAGGAATTCTTCTTAGGAAAATCGCATGGAGAGCAACAATTACATTGTTCTCTTATGAGTTCTATAAATATTATACTTTGGTTTCTTTAGGATAACCTACAAATAGGCACTTATCCGATTTGGGTTCTAGTTTGGTATCATCCAAACATATGCCCAGCATTCCCAAATCTTCAGGAATGAGAAACCCAGTTTCTTTCTTGTTCATATCTAATATGAAGTCTGTCTAACATATTTTCATGGAAACTTATTCAAAATAAGTATTACACTGTTTAATGTGTATCCTCAGAAGGAAATTGGTAGCTTAGAGCGACTCATATTTTTAAGTATTGTCCATCATGGTCTGACTACAATGTTCTAATACTTTACCTGTCTATTTTCTTACTCCGTGTCGAAACTCTATGAATTACTCAAAAGTTTCTGACTTGTGTTTCAAAAGATACACATAACCGTAAAGCGATACCACATCCGTAAAGGTTACGAAGTATTCATATCCACCTCTAGCCTAGCTAGACATGGGCCCCACCTAGGTCACCATGAACGAGGGCTAACAGATCGGTGGCACATGCACTTTTACCAAGTAAAAGGTGTTTTAGGCACTTTGCCTAATAAACTAGATTCATAGACATCATTTGAAATAGAATCAAATATGTCATTGTATCCACTATTCGAAAGTGTGGATATACGAATCTTGTTAATGCATCCCAGATGACAATGTCACAAATAAGTCTCATTTGATTTACTCAATTTGAGCTATTTTTTGTCATGTTATATGTTTGAGATTCATTTATATTCAAAATATAAAGATCATTATTTACATCTAAAGTAGATATCTCAATATCATCTTTATAAACAAAAACACCCGGTGTTTCGGAATATAAAGGTATACCCGTAAAGGGTTAAACTAGATACAAAGATAATTGTCCTAGTCAAACTAGATACATTTTAACAGTCTCCTAATTTAAGTACATGCCCAAAGGGCAGTTCCAAAACTTAGGTTCCTACGGCCAAAACAGCGACTCTCGATTGTTTCCAACTTTTAGGTCGATCTCATATGAAGCCAGTTTCTGCTTATCAGCAGATCCCGCACATCAGTACATATATTCATGTACCACATCTAGTATCAAAAATTCAATTTTAAAAACAGTAGTGAACATGTTTATAATGACCATTCTTGTAGCCGGAACCTTTTCCCGCCTTCAATTCCTTCATGTCTGCCTTGTCCATACGGCAGTCACACTTCTAGTGACCCCGTTTGCCACAATTTAGGCAGACAACTTGGGATATGTCCTTTTAAGAAGCTTTTGCTGTGTATAACTGATTGAGCACTTTAGGCACTGCATTTTGCATGAGTCCCTGTGATGAGTCTCATTGGAGACACTACCTTTTAAGTCATAGGAAACGGATGTCGGAAGGGGAAATTCAGAATGAGTATGTCATCAGATTCATTTCACATGTTCATTGTTTTCGTTCGTGCTACGTTCGTGAACATATTCGAACATCAAGCAGATTGCGGGCGTTCGTGTCACGTTCGAATAGGCGTTCGAACGGTGTCGGTATTTCTGGTTTTGCTGCTAGCTTCATGACCCAAGCCCAATTAGCCCACCAAAGCCCACAAAACATATCCAAAATAATAAAACACATATTTAACACATGGTGAAATTAAAATAAAATCTAAAAATCATATACCAAATTAAAATAAACATCAAATAAAATCATGCCTAATTAAAATCAATCAAGATTATTATAATCCTAACCAAACAAATCTCATGCCTAAACAAAACAAATTAAATATATCATATTCCTAATCTAGCCAAGACATGTCCCCCAATCAAATATTAGACTTTCCTTGTAAGACACTAATTGGTCTCTTTCCTTTTCAAGCACATGGAAACCCCAACCCTTGTCTATAAAAGAAACCAAATTCCAACACTTCCCCCTCCCTGACTCTCACGCATACAAAGAAAACAAAAAGCTCTCTCAATTCACGCCATACACAAGAAAAATCACAGCCCTTAAACACTCTCCATAACTGAAAACAGCAACCCCCTAAACACCCTTGCATTACTGAAATTGCACAGCCCTAAACACCATCCACCCACGCCAACAAACCACCTAAAACAGTAACTAAAAAACTGCACTTTTGATCCCTAAAACAGTAACCAAAAATCTGCATTTTAAGCCTTAAAAAAACACCCAAAACAGTAGCCAAAAACACCAAAAAACAGTGACCAAAATACAACAGTGCATTACAGTAAACAGCAGCAAAACAGAGGGAATGATGACTCAAGACAGCGAGACAACCAGTGAACCAGTGAACCATTGAACCAGTGATCCGGAGGAGTTGCGGAGCATCCATCCTTCCGACGACCGTGTACCATACTTCCGAGAGACGATCTAAAAGGTTAGACCTGAGAGCACATTTTTTATTCAATTTTAATTATTTTATTTATTTTTCCGCATGAGAGTCATTTATTGATGCATGTTATGGCCCTTGAATGAATGAAAAATGTATCGCCTCTCGTGGTATATAGGATGGAAACCCGGACATAAATTTAATTGTCGATTCCGAATGGACGGTAGTATGATCTGTACTCGGGATAAAACTCCACGTACCACTTGAGCAAACAGCACATGTTTCGCTTTGTTTTATCTTGTTTGTTTATTATCTGTATTTTTCATCTCGCCATTTAATTTCCGTAAGATTATTTATTTGTATTGTTGATGTGATGCGCACGGGCTTAGTATATTGGTCTAAAGGTTTTCCATTTGAAGGAAGAAAAAGCCAAAAGGCTAGCTTTACGCCAATACTTTGTCGCGCCTTTTACATCATGTCTTTTACTTTATGTACATCGGATGTTTATGTAATTGGTGATAAAGCGCATGGGCTTAGTAAGTTGGATCAAAGGTTCTCTATATTGAAGGATTAAAAGCCTTTGTCGCGATGCTTCGCCGTGCCGGATGACGTATATTTGATTGAATGTAAGATGGGTTCAATCGGGTATACGAAGTCCAATATTATTGTCTTTACTCTTTATATGCATTATGTTATTAGCGTATGGGCTTAGTAAGTGAGATTAAAGGTCCTCTATGTCGAGGGGTTAAAATCTTTTACTATGATGCTTTGTCGCACCGGATAAGGTATGCTCGATTGAATATGAATGAGTTCAATCGGGCACACGGGGTCCTACATTGCATTCGTGTATGAGTTTGTGTCGTCTATCTTGCATCAAGTCTTGTTCCATTCGAACGCATTCTCGAACGCTATACGAACGGTATACGAACGCGAACCTTCTTTTCCTATTTGAACGCGTTTTATAAATGCTAGTCGAACGCGCATATGTTTTGTTTCATTAGGTCTTATCCCGTTCGAATGCGTTATCAAACACGACACGAATGTGAACCTTCTGTTTACCATTCGAACGTGTTTATGAACGCTACTCGAACACGCATGTGTTTTGTTTCACCAGGTCTTATCTCGTTTGAACACGTTAACAAACGCCACACGGACGTGAATCTTCTGTTTACCATTCGAATGCGTTTACGAACGCTACTCGAATGCGCATGCATTTTGTTTCATCAGGTCTTGTCCAGTTCACACGGGTCCTCGAAAGCCATACGAACTCGAACCTTTTATTTACCGTTCGAACGTGTTTACGAACGCTACACGAATGAGATTTCATATGTTTCATCACATTTCAAGCATGATTATTTCTTGGGTGTTTCCTCTTGTATCTGGCAATTGATCATACTATTCTATTATTGATGTTTTACTATTATCATTCCCGTATTTATCTATTTGACGTGTTCATGAGATGGTGTTCAAGCATGATATAGCCTATTTAGTTGTTTGTCTTTAACCATGATTAGTCATTTATTTTGCGTTGGGAATTCGCATTATGTTTAGTTTGTTCTTTATTTTCCGCATTATATAATTGAAGTATGTCATAAGATTATTGTATGATATTGTCGTTATAATGGTTTATTTTATGCATGCGAACTTAGGAGTAAAATTGTCATTGGAAATATGCTGCTTAGGCTTGGTTAGACTATTGTACAAATTATTTCATTACAAGTGGCATAAGTAAGGGACCATTCCGAACCCAATGGTTTGAGGTCTCCCATTACGAGGGGTGAGTGCGGCCTTAAATCATTTTCCCGATTCACACCGGGTGGTGACTCCATTATTCTCCGGTTTAGTCCCCCGCGGGATACTCAGTACTCCCAACCGGGCCGCGAGCCTGGAACAGCGTCATGGTTAAAAGGGGTTTAATCAAAGGCATTTTGAGGCTAGGTAATGGTTTGGTGTCTTCCTTCACTCACTACCTTTCTAGAAGGAAAAGCTGTGAAGGCACCTAGATAATCATCTACTCGTAAGCTACTGTGATGGACTAATTTGGAGGACTTGTTGTTTATTCCTGACACGAAACGATAAGAGCCTAAGAGGCTTGGGTACTTAAGAGAGCCTCGCCCCACCCTCCCTCTGGGGAATCTACAACGGGAAGTCCATTTGACAGTCAGTCACACACCATAGCTCGTTGGCACGTACCTTAGGGTATAAAAAAGGTGCTCTCACTTGGTCGTTCGAACCCTTGAGTGAGAAGACCTAGTTTTGGGAAATCCTTCGTCAGTGAGAGCTTTTGTCTACACTCTTACGAACCCACACGTAGACCGGAGTTGTATGACCTATAGCAACTATTTCTTTGTGCTTGTGGGCCATCCTCATTTGGATACAGTTGGACTTCTTGTCAAAAATATGAACTTGTTGGGCCATTTAAACTGGGACGAGTTCGTATCCTATGACAATTGGGCCAAAAGCTTCTGAAATGTCGATGGACCGCTCTGTAGAAATTATTGCTTTGTGACTGGATTATCCATTGTATGCTTGTGTTTGGGAACATTGTCATTTGGATCCATTCGGACCTTTCGTCATGGGATATCGGCTTGTTTGGCCATTTAAACTGGGACAAGAACGTATCTTATGGTGATCGGGCCAAAAGCTTCCAAAACGCCAATGGGCCATTATATGTTTGTGTTTAGGAACATTATCATTTGGATACGGTTGGACTTCTTGCCATGAGATATGAACTTGTTGGGCCATTTAAACGGGGACGAGTTCACTCCTATGAGAGTTAGCCCAAAAGCTTCTAAAATGACGATGGGCCAATTTGTGTGAAAATTTTAATGAGTTGATATATTACTTGTATCGCATGCATCTCATTCATCTCATGTATACATATATCCTGTTAACACCCTCCATGTCTATAAAAGACATCATAGATTCTTGTTGGGTTAGGGAAGAGGGAAGACTCACTAAAAGATCGGTAATAGATATGAGTACATTCCATAACGAGGTATCCCGGATAGATCAGTTGGAAAACGGTCTCGCCAAAATTACTGAACAGTTACAAGCCTTGACTACTGCTGTGGCTGGTATAGATGTACCCCATGCTGGGGGAATTTCTGAGAATGTGAGGCACGAGGAGCCTCCAAATGGGTCGGGGGATGATATCCCCACTTTTGATGACCACATGGCAGAGTATGCAACATGCAGAGTGATTGGGTCTCAGGCAGAATTTCAGAAGCTTCGGGATCAGGTTGAGATAGTTACCCACAAAATGAGGGGTAAATATGAAGAGTTGTTAGAATATAAGGCAATGACCTTCGAAGAATAGTTGCCTGCTCAATTCAAGATGCCGGATAGTTCATTGGGAATGGGGATCTGAGGGTCCATCTCCGTCAGTATGTTTCAGTCATGAGTTCAGTGGGTTTATCCAAGCGTCAGGTGCAGAAAATGTTTGAGATGTCACTCGAGGGAGCGCCGGTAGTTTGGTATCACAGCCCTGAGAAGAATATTAGGGAAGATTAGAGGGAACTGGCTGATGTTTTTTTGAAGCAATATATTACAGATTTGGAAATTGATTTGTCACTCCATGATTTGGAGAACACTAAGCAGAAGCCGGAGGAAAGCTTCAAGGAGTATGTAGACCGCTGGAGAAGCCAACTTCTGAAAATGCAGACTTGGCCCTCTGAGAATGACCAAATTAAAATGATCATTAAGGGCACCAAGCCCTCGATTTATGGCAAGCTGAGGAGGATGACCTCCATGATTACTGATTTTCGGCAGTTGAGAGAAACTGTCATGGATATTGAAGAAAAAGAGGCAGAGAACAGGAAATTTTATGGCCTAAGTAGGAGGCCTATTGGGGGAACATCAGGTGCCAAACCTGTTTCTGTGGAGATTGCTGCCATCCGGAATCGGAGATTCTCCAACTTAGGGAGACCATTGTCTAAGGTGCTAGAGAAATTAAATCGACAATGACTTCTGAAACCCCTGGAAACCAAACCACTTCCCAACCCTCCACCACCACATCTCAATCTGAGCCAATACTGTCACTTCCACCAACAGAAAGGCAATGACACTGATAATTATGCCCGCCTCCGCCATGAAATCCAAGACCTTATAGACTCCAAAAAGACACCCGAACCTGAAACAGAACGCCCCAACACACACCAAAATCCCCTACCAAATTACCACTATGTCCCCCCACCGACCTATATGATAAACTCTAGCCTACCTGAAATGTTTGTCCTCAAGTCCTTTGGTCATCAAGCCTTTTTCCTAGGTATCTAGGATAGTAACATTGAAGATGAGACAGAATGGGGGCAGAATTTCTGGGAAGACTGCTCCAGTAGTGATGAAGAAGAAGTTAGGGGAATGACACGTAGCGGTCATTTCTATAATGATATGGCGGAAAAGAGGAATGAAGTATTAACAGATGGCAGAGAAGTGATTGAGAATGCAGAGATTACTGAGAGAGATAAAGTGCTGAGGCAGTTGAAAAAGACCCGGGCACAGGTTAGCATCTGGGAATTGTTGTGTTCATCACAGGAACATAGACGGGCCATGGTTGAGGCCTTAAGTAAGATAATGGTGCCAGAAGACGCCAACCCCGCAATGTTTGTTGGGTCAGTCCAGAAGGAAACTCTGCCCATATTCTTTTCTGAGGAAGAACTCCCGGCTGAGGGGAGAAATCATAATAGACCCTTTTTTTATCAGAACTGAAGTGAGGGGTAAAAGGACCTCTTGTGTAATGGTGGATGACGGCTCATCCATTAATGTGTGCCCGTTAAAGATTTTGGCCAAGCTGGGTATGAAGGCAACTAATCTAGACCCCTCTAGTATGACTATCAAGGATTATAATGATAGTAAGCGAGGAGTTGAGGGTACATTTATGGCAGCGGTCAAAGTTGGCTCTATTGAGGACGAAGTTGTGTTCACAGTGCTGGATATCCCAGCTACCTTTGCCTTGTTGTTGGGAAGGCCTTGGTTTCATAAGCTTGGGGGCGTACCCTATACTCTGCACCAGATGATTAAGTTCCCATGTGAGGGAGAGATTGTCACCATTCGAGCTGAGGCGGACAATATTGTAGCTGCTTTGGAGCTATAGCCTTTCACGAGGTTCCAAGTGTCAGCGACTTTTGAGGAGTGGGTAGATCCTAGGGTGGCTAGGATTATGAAAAAAAATGAAGTTCGAGCCGGGTGAAGGCTCAAAACTGCCAAACTTTAGAGGATAAACTACTCGGAGGGATCTGGGATACAAGTTTGATGAGGAAAGGCCGAGGGCTAAAAAGAAAGGGTTGAAACTAGCAGATTATTTTGTGAAGGCTTAAGGGTATCAATGAGAGCCCGAACCAATAGAAGTTAATGGGATTGTGGTGCCTGGATTCGAGACCTTCCAAGATATGTTGGGTGAAAAGCCGCTGACAGAAAAGATTGTAAAAGAGGAAGAAAATTGGGAAGAAGAACTGATGAAGTTGGAGAGCCTGACTCTCGAGGAGGAAAAGAAGCCAGATAAGAACCCGGTTGCAGAGGAAGAAGTGTCTATAGATGATGAAGACATTTTCCTTCCTGATTTGTTTGAATGTACTTCCGCATTATCCAATAATAAAGATATTTCTTTTGCTTACTTGCCTGAGTCATTTCCATTTGCTCTACACGAATCAAGCATATTTGATATTAGTTTGGCCAGAACTACTGCATTTAACTTGGGTCCACCAAGGAAATTCTGATTGCAAGTGAAGTTACCTCCGATGAGAGGGAGAAATTAGCAGAAGTATTGGCCAGATATGCCAAAGTATTTTCTTGTTCCTACGAGGACATGTTTGGGGTAGACAGAAGCATTGCCCAACACACAATACCAACTTATCCAAATATGATGCCAGTGAAACAGAAACTTCGACGGATGAGACCTGAGTGGGCTGAGAAGGTTAGAGAAAAAGTCAAGAAACAGATAGATGTGGGGTTCATGTAAGTAGTAAAGTATCCCGAGTGGTTAGCAAATATTGTGCCAGTACCGAAGAAATACGGGAAATTCAGAATGTGTGTGGATTACAGAGATCTCAACAAGCCCTGCCCGAAAGATTATTTTCCTCTACCATATATAGATGTTCTGGTTGATAGTGCGACTTTATCCGCTATGTATTCATTCACATATGGGTTTTCAGGGTATAATCAGGTTCTTATGGCTGAGGAAGACAAACACAAGACTGCCTTTGTTACCGAGTGGGGTACTTATTGTTACAGAGTAATGCCGTTTGGGCTCAAGAATGCTGGAGCTACTTATCAGTGGATGGCCACTATATTATTCCATGACTTGATGCACAAAGAGATTAAAGTGTATGTGGATGACATGATGGTGAAATTAGAGACAATAAGTGGGCATATAGAAGCACTGGAGAGGTTCCTTCATAGAGTTGACAAGTACAACCTGCGGCTGAATCCCAAGAAGTGTGTGTTTGGGGTAACATCAGGAAAATTGCTGGGACATACAGTGGGAATGGGAGGAATAGTGGTAGACTCTGAAAAGATCAAAGCAATCACATAGATGCCAGCACCGAAGACTGAGAAGGAAGTCAGAGCATTCCTGGGGAAGATTCAGTACATCAATCGGTTCATCGCCAAGTTGACATCAGTGTGTGAGCCTATCTTTAAACTGTTGAGGAAAGATCAGCCGGTGAATTGCAATGAGTAGTGTCAAGCAGCCTTCGACAAGATCAGAGAGTACTTGGTAAAGCCTCATGTATTGAAACCTCTGAGATTGGGTAAACCTTTGATATTGTATTTGGCCATAGAATCAGAAGCACTGGGGGCGATGATGGTTCAGACAGATGAGACAGGGGTAGAACATGCAGTTTACTATCTGAGTAAGAAGATGCTCCCGTATGAGGCTCAATATGAGGAAGTATAGAAGATCTGTCTTGCAGTGGTATGGGCTTCCAGAAAATTGCGACATTACTTCCAGTCTTACCATATCCAGGTAGTGGCAAAGGAGAATCCCCTGAAATACCTGCATTCAGTGCCTTCGCTAGTGGGGAAATTGGGCAGATGGTTAGTATTGCTAATAGAGTTTGACATTGAGTATCTCACCACCAAAGTGATCAAAGGGCGAGCAGTAGCGGAGTTACTGGCATTACAACCTATTGAAGGGGATCAGTGCAAGTTTGAATTTCGAGATGAAGAGATCCAAGCAATAACAGTTCAGAGATGGAAAATATATTTTGACGGAGCAGTGAATTACAAGGGAGCTGGAATTGGGATCGTGATAGTGACCCCCGAATGAGAGACTTTGCCTTTGGCCAAGAGGTTGACGTTCAAAGTGACTAACAACATGGCCGATTATGAAGCATGTGCTTTTGGTTTGACTGCGTTGATTGCCTTGAAGGCTGAGAGTGTGGAAGTCTACGGAGATTCTATGTTGGTAGTCCAGCAGATGCGAGGATAATGGGAATTGAAAGAATAACCGTTGAAACCTTACCTTTTCCACCTCAGAAAGTTGGCACAAGTTATCCCCGATGGTAAGTTTCAGCACTTGCCGAGAGAAGAGAATCAAATGGCAGATGCATTAGCTACACTTGCAGCAACTTGGGAGAATCCGGAAAAGTTAGTAATGAGACCATTCATACTGACAACAGCAAGCAGACCTGTTTGTGAGATAGAAAGAGTCTTGGAAGTGGAGATCAATGATGGTAAACCTTGGTATCATGACATTCAGAGGTATCTGGAAAATGGGGAACTCCCTGAGGGAGCAGACAGAAAAGACAGAATAGCCATTCAGAAGTTAGCTTCCCAGTATGTGATTTTGAAAGGGGAACTGTACAAGAGGCAAGCAAACGGTATTCAGTTGAAGTGTTTGAGAAAATAGGAGGCTCAACAGGTAATGGAAGAAATACATGCCGGGGTATGTGGTCCGCACATGAACGGGTTGAATCTATCCTGCAAGATATTGAGACAAGGTTTTTATTGGTCGACCATGGAGACAGACTGCGCTAGGATGGTAAAGCACTATCATGATTGTCAAGCATATTGTAATTTGAATCATTTGCCGCACACAAAATTGCACGGGCTGTCAGAGCCGTGGCCTTTCTCAGCATGGGTAATTGATATAATCGGAGAGATTCGACCAAATGCATCGAATGGGCATCGCTTTATAGTAGTGGCAGTAGACTACTTCTTGAAATGTGTGGAAGCCGAATCATTCTGTAATGTTACAGCTAAGCAGATGGCAAAGTTTATAGCTCGAAATCTCATCTGTCGGTACGGTATGCCACATCATGTAGTGACAGACAACGGAGTTCAGTTTCAATGAGAGACGAAGGCGATGCTACAGAAATATGGGATAGGCCATCACAAGTCATTACCATACAGGCCGCATGCCAATGGGGCAGTTGAGGCAGCCAACAAGACTATAAAGACGATTTTAGCCAAGATGACAGAAAATTACGGAGTTTGGGCCGACAAGATACCGTATGCCTTGTGGGGGTACATAACATCAGTAAGAATAGCAACAGGGGCCGCACCTTTTTCTCTAGTCTATGGAATGGAGGCAGTATTGCAAGTGGAAGTGGAAATACAGTCTATGAGGGTATTAGCAGAGGCAGAGTTACCATAACAAGAATGGGCCGCGCAGAGATTTGATCAGTTAGCACTGCTGGATGAGAAGAGAATGAAGTCTTTACATCACATGCAGTTGTATCAGAAGAGACTAGCCCGAGCATTCAACAAGAAAGTGTGCCCCACCAAAATCAGAAAGGGCGATTTGGTACTTAAACAGTCGAGGCCGTCGACGACAGACCCAAGAGGAAAGTTCAGACCTAACTAGGAAGGACCTTACATTGTGCAGAAAGTAATTGGAAATAGAGCAGTGAGACTGTCAGATTTAGAAAGGAATGAGTTCACTGAGCCGATCAACTTAGACAGGTTGAAGTAATATTTTACATAAGAAAAAGAAGACTTGGCAGAAGGCCTAACCCGACGGGATAAGGAAACTCATGCATGCATGCATACAAGTAACACATTTTGGCATTCGTTTTGTTTTGTTTTGTATTCACTGGTTTTTGAAAAAGGGAAGAGAAGGCGACAAAGACAAGTCGATCAGAAGCATCAACATACCAGCAGCAGTTTTGGGGATGCATCCCAGGGGGCGAGGCCCACATCAATACTAGCAGTAGTTTTGGGGATGCGTCCCGGTATGAGGCCCACGTCAACACACATACCAGATGCAATTATTGGGATGCATCCCAGGATCGAGGTCCACTGCATCATCAGTTTCAGGTTGCGTCCCAGGGTCGAGGCCAACTTTTTTGTCAGCGGTATTGGGATGCGTCCCAGGGTCGAGACCTACCTTTTGTCAGCGGTATTGGGATGCATCCCAGGGTCGAGGCCCCCGTTGCCAATTGCAGTTATTGGGATGCGTCCCAGGATCGAGGTCCACTGCATCATCAGTTTCGGGATGCGTCCCAGGGTCGAGGCCCACCTTTTGTCAGCAGTATTGGGATGTGTCCTATGGTCGAGGCCCCCGTTGTCGGTTGCAGCTATTGGGATGCGTCCCAAGATCGAGGTCCACTGCATCATCAATTTAGTTCGAGACAGCAGGCAAGTCAGGTGACAGCTGGCGAGCCAGGCAATTAAAAATGCATTGCATAACTTTGATAGGATTGTCACTGTTACACATTACACAAGTCCCATCAAAGTGGGGGCGACTGTAGGCACTGCATTTTTCATGAATCCCTATGATGAGTCTCATTTGGAGACACTACCTTTTAAGTCATGGAAGTCGCGGGAAACGGATGTCGAAATGGGAAATTTAGAACGAGTATCATCAGATTCATTTCACATGTTCACTGTTTTCGTTCGTGTTGCGTTCGTGAACACGTTCAAACGTCAAGCAGATTATGGCCGTTCGTGTCACATTCGAATAGGCGCTCGAACGGTGTCGGTATTTCTAGTTTTGCTGCTAGCCTCATGACCCAAGCCCAATTAGCCCACCAAAGCCCACAAAACATATACAAAATAATAAAACACATATTTAACACATGGTGAAATTAAAATAAAATTTAAAAATCATATACCAAATTAAAATAAACATCAAATAAAATCATCCCTAATTAAATTCAATCAAGATTATTATATTCCTAACCAAACAAATCTCATGCCTAAACAAAACAAATTAAATATATCATATTCCTAATCTAGCCAAGACATGTCCCCCAATCAAATATTAGACTTTCCTTGTAAGACACTAATTGGTCTCTTTCCTATTCAAGCACATGGAAACCCCAGCCATTGTCTATAAAAGAAACCAAATTCCAACACTTCCCCCCTCACTGACTCTCACGCATACACAGAAAACAAAAAGCTCTCTCAATTCACGCCATAAACAAGAAAAATCACAGCCCTTAAACACTCTCCATACACAAACAATCAATAATTGCATTATAAATCGCAACACCAGGTTTTGGTCCTTTAGCCTCCATTTGGTCAAAAATATCTAATGCTGAATTTAGACTGCCCAATTTACAGTCTCCCTCCACCACAAATATTAGACTTTCCTTGTAAGACACTAATTGGTCTCTTTCCTATTCAAGCACATGGAAACCCCAGCCATTGTCTATAAAAGAAACCAAATTCCAACACTTCCCCCCTCCCCCCTCACGGACTCTCACGCATACACAGAAAACAAAAAGCTCTCTCAATTCACGCCATAAACAAGAAAAATCACAGCCCTTAAACACTCTCCATACACAAACAATCAATAATTGCATTATAAATCGCAACACCAGGTTTTGGTCCTTTAGCCTCCATTTGGTCAAAAATATCTAATGCTGAATTTAGACTGCCCAATTTACAGTCTCCCTCCACCACAAATATATAAGTTCTCATACTTGCAACAATACCAATATCTCGCATAAGTTCAAATATGGCTTTAGCCTCCTTGCAAAGACCCACCTGGTAGAAGCACTTTATCAAAACATCACAAGTACAAACCAAAGGCTTGCATCCAAAACTAACCAATTGAGACAAGCAAACTAAAATTTCTTCAATTTTTCCTCCCTTGCACAAGGCACTGATATAAATTCCAAATGTCACGTTAGCAAGATTTGAGTCAGTTTTCACAATTTCCCCAAGCAGAAGCTCAATCTCTTTATTCAAATTCCCAGTATGATTTAGAGTAGTGGACTTTGAGAGAATCAGAGGATCAATACCACATCCAATCTTGGCAAATTCACGCAACAACATCAGAGCAAGCTGAAGCTCCTTCCCCTTATGGCAGCGCTTCAAGAGGATAAAAGATAGTACATGGTTAGGAGCAACACCATTGGCCAGCATATTTTTGTACAATTCATCTACGTCCACTAGCCTATTCTGCTTGTAAAGAGCATCAATCAAAACTGTGTAATAGTAAACATTAGGAGCTAAATTGCTACTTGCCATGCTATTCAAAAGAATCAAAGCATCATCTACTTCCCCTACCCTGCAATAATAACTGATCACAATATTATTAGTCACTACATTTGGCTGCAATCCCCAGTCACTCATTTGTTTGTACAACACCCATCCTTTATCAAACAAACCCATCTAAAAAAACCCATGAATCAATGTGCTAAAGTATAAGCATCAGGTTCACAACCTGTCTTGAGCATTCTGAAAAAAGTCGCATTCCATTTTCATCTTCTTATGCCTCCAATACCCACAAATCAAAGAATTATACATCACCTTATCCACAGAGAAACCTTATGACTCCATTCTCTAGCACATGACTCAGCTCCACAAACCATTCTCTCTTACAAAAACAAATAAAACAAAGACTTGTACTGATGACGATTGGTCTCCAACCCTTTTCTCTTACGCATTATATCAAAAACTTCCATAACTTCATTTACATACCCTTGTAACACAACCCATCAACCAAAACATTATATGATCGACCATCCAAATCTACACCACCATTGCAAATTTTAATGAAATAATGAAAAGCCTCTTGAAACTTTTCTTCTGCAAATAAACCTCGGAGAATAGCAACACATGCAGGTTTACTAGGAACAAAATTCATTGAAATAAGCCTATCAAAATGTCTGATTACATACTCTAAATTCCCTAGCTCACAAAAGAAAACTACGAGAGAATTCAAAATAGACAGGTCAGGATCAACACCTAAAGCAACAATATCATTTTGATAAAGCGAAGGAGCCGACTGGGATTGACCAAATCTAATCAGTTTCCCCATAAGAACACCATAGATACCCAAACCAACGTTGATATCACCATAGGAGCAAAGCAATTTCTGGTCACTTGAGGTCGATTGTGAGGCTGAGATTGCGTTTGCTGGCGGCTCTACTTCAAGTTTACAACTTGTTACTGCTCTTCTACTAGTATTAAATAAGAAGAAGCAGCAAGATCTAGGCTTTCTGATTATCATGCTTTTGAAAATTGCAACACTACGAGGGCTTTCAATTAGCCAAAAATAATTCATTTTTGACACTGACCCAGAAGTCAAGACGGATTTTTTTTTTTAAAGAGAAGGATTTTGAGCGATTACTTTTGACTATTTTGTGGTGCTCAATCGTTGGCGGCGTACGGTAACGAAACTAAACCCTAGGTTGGGTATATGAGTTGTTTGATTTAAAACCCTAGGTAACCAGATATGTACTTATGTAGGTGACTGGAGAGGGTTTCACGGCTTGAACCAGATTATTAATTAGATTAAAGATTCAAATATTAACCCTTTTCCAATTCGGATTAGTCTCATGGGTCAGAGCAACTCACTTAAGGCTTGCAATGCGATGGGCCATTAATTTGTTAATTTTGATATCGTTTATTTATATAATAATTGAGATAAAAAAAATTAATCAAAAAAAATAATCAGTTTTATATTATTAATTTTGTAATTTGTAGTGTTGAATCAATTGATGTGCTTGTAGCATTACACTTCAGTTTCATACCAAAGCCATTGCATAGGAGAAATGGTTTTGGGAGCAGGAAATGCACTTAGAGCTTCGTCGTCTTTGGAATCAGTTAGGTCAATTGCTCCGATTGCTCCATTTCAGTTGGAGTCACCGGTAGATCCGGCTGGCTAGGTTCGGTTCCGAATCGAAACTGAACCAGCACGGTTCGGTTAGTGTAACGACCCCAAATGTTTAGCTCGATTTGAGGCGCTTGGAATTTTTATTTCTTTCCCGAGTTAGTAAGTAATTTTCGAAATCAATTAGAAATAATGAATATTTATCTTTATCAAGTCCAAATTTCCATTGTTTTATTTTAGGCCCAACATTAAGGAATTGGAAAGGATAAGAAAGAGAGAAGCCCAAGCCCAACTAATGAATTGTCTACATTATTCTAGAAATTTGTTAAGTTAAGAATAATACAACAAAAAGGAAAATGCTCCATTTTTTCCTTGCTTTCGCCGTGGAAGTGGGAAGAGAAAAAGAGAGAGGGTTTGATTTTTTCTTGTCACAAACTTAAGATAACACAAGGCAATCCATTTAAGCTAAGTCAAGAAGGAGGATAAAGGTGATCAAAGAGCTTTGTTGGGGTAAGAAGAAGATAGAATTAAGGTAAACCATCAATAACCCAAAATCTTGATGTTTTGAGTTGTAATGAATTGATGATGGTAGTATATTGTTGGTTGATGGTCATTGTTCGTTGAGGATTATTTGATTAAGAAACCCATGTTTGGGTAGATTTTGGTTACAATAATTTAGTTAAGGATGTGATGAAGATATGATATTTAGTTGGTGATTGAGTGGTAATGAGATATTGGGTGTATCTTTTGATGTTAAGGATGTGATGAAGATATGATATTTAGTTGGTGATTGAGTGAAATAGGATTTGGGAGTTTGTAATGGAGAAGCAGAACTGCCCCTGTAATCGACGTCGCATTGTGATGCGCCAAGCTCGCGTCGCCACACAGACGAGGCAGAGAGGTGCACTAATTTAACAAGGGTGCGTCGCGACGCGAAAACCAAAGACCAAATTTTTTTTTTTTTTAGGAAATGCGACTCGTAACCAAGAGTCTGGATTTTTGTTTTACAATTCGTTTGAGGAATATAAATGTTCTAATGGGGGTAATCCAATTAAGGAATTTTATGTGATTACGAATTATATTTTATAACTGATGATTCTAGCTTCATCTATTCTATATAGATACTCATCAGGAGCCGCGCTGGCCCCTAGCGACGTGAAGGGAACTTGATTGGACTTCAAATCTGTGAGTGGATGTTGTTTCTTTTAAATTGATTTGTATACACATTCTATTTGTTTCAGTTTTATCTTTTAAAAGTTTTAGGGCGTTACCCTTATTTAATTATTAGTTACGTTTTAAATGGGATTTGATTTGAAAGTTTTAACGTTTATCAGCGATATTTTGATGTTTTTTGATGCATGGGGAAAAACCCACCTCAGCTATTACTTATGGAATTGACGGACCGAGACTGTGTGCACACATAGTTCAGGGCTAGGGGGACGGCGATACGTAACGCCCCTAGACCCTAGTTTCAGAACTTGGAGGGTAGCATAGATCCGCACCCCCAGATCTAGTTTGCGGCTTGGGGGATGACGATACGTAACGCTTCAAGACCACTAGTTTCAGGGTCAATAGTGGCATGCTTTGGGGAACGACGATACGTAACACCCCAAAGTCATGAATTTACACTTCTAGCTCTAGTTAGGCATGGGGGGGACAGCGATACATAACGCTCCCATAAGTCAAGTTTTTCTATAGTACTGGAGCTATTTCTCTCAGAAGATTTCAGAAAGATTTTTCTAGTTTTAACGAAAAAGAATCAGTTTTAAAAGGAGTTTTCAGAAACGTTTTAAGTATAAATGGTTTCATATGATGTTCTAATTCAGTTTCTTAATTTGTAGCTCCACTCAATGGGATCCTCTGGACTCACCCCACCACTTCCTAGTTCTTTTACAGGATACTTCTTTTGGTGAACCATATGCCATTTTTAGAGACCTAGTTCGAGGATATGTGTTACACTGCAGTCACTAGTTGTCGGGTGCATCATTCCAGAGCTATCACATATAGAGTGTAATCTTCTGAGATGTCATTTTGTTGTATTACTGACATGTGTTTGACACTGTATACATATTGTAAATACTATTGATCTTGTATATATGTATGTGTTTCTATTCATGATCTTGCATTCTAAATTATTTAAATATTTAAAATTGCATGTGTGGTTTAGTGAATATTGTAAGGTATAGAGATATAAAGCAAGTGTCCAAGTTCATGTGTTAGAGGCTTAGGCGACAGTAGGATCTGTTGCCTGCCGGTAACATCTCGTATCGGAGATGTTACAAAGATGGTATCGGAGCATGGTCTAGGGAGTTAAGACTACAGTAAGGGAGTAGCAGTGGCTTATATATGTGGTATACCCGGGGTACTACTATATAGGAGTGGCTGTTTACTCTTGTAACCTTGTCTCAGGATATGTCTCATTCTAATTACTTTTAATTCCTTTACATGTAAATGATTATTTTCTCTCTTATTTCTTAGATTTCATGCCACCCAAGGGAAGAATCGGAGTCAGGGGTTGACCCAGGCGTGGTAGGGCGCCTCAAGGCATAAATCTATATTAGAGATCAGTAGTACCTCCCCCTGAGCCAGATAGGGAGCAGAGAGTGAAGTCTGTTAATGAGAGTGTTATGAGGGAAGGTAGAGTTGCGCCAGTAGTCCAGCCCAATGACCCAGTAGTTGTAGGTTTACAGCAGATTCAACAGTCAGTAGCATCTTTAGCCTAGCTGATTACCCGTCAGCCGCAGCCACCAAGCCCAGAGCCTATAGTTGTAGAACCCACTGTTCTAGTTCTACAACCAGTAGAAGTATCCATGGCTCACCAAATAGTAGTTCCTCCAAATATACCAGACCCTACTACATACCGAGTCGGACCTTCTGATATGCCTCATGAGCCACCCCTAGTGACGGTTCAGGTCATACATTGATAAGAGCTACTTGTATCATTACATGACTTCTAGAAGCTTCATCCTCCTATGTTCTCGGGAGTAGAGGCCTCCCCTGATCCTTGTGGTTTTATTGAGGAGTTGGATATGATATGTATAGCTTTGGGATGTTCTTTGGAGAGAGCAGTGGAGTTAATTAGTTTTCAGCTGATAGATGTTGCTAATACATGATTTTTATCATTTCGGTTCGGTGACAGGACGTTCTTCCTTTGGCATAGGCTGAGTTCAGTACGACCTTTCTGTCTAGATTTTTTCCACAGAGTATCAGGGATGTTAGAGCCCGTGAGTTGAATAGCTAGTACTGAACGAGCAGATGATAGTTACTGAATATGACATACGGTTCACACAATTGTCTCACTATGCCCCACATCTGATCAGTACGAAGGAAATGAAGGTGAGAGTTTTGTAAATGGGCTTCGGGACTACTTATTCTGCTCCATCCATTTTACAGTGACCACTATCTACACCTAAATTTTAGATGCGTTTGCGATTTGAAGCATGAGTTAGAGAAAGACAAGTAGAAAATGGAGTCTTGAAAGAGACCTAGATCAGAGGAGAGGGTGAGGCCTCAGCAGATGTCAGCTCCGCCTACGGCACGTAGAGACATGGGTTCAGTTCAAGGGGGTCAAAACTGTAGGCCGGTTCAGAGTGTCGCTTCTCGTGCAGTTTCTTCTCCCTCAGTAGCCTAGCTTGGTCAAACCTTCCCACAGTGTCCTATTTGTGGACGAGCTCATACATGGACTTATGGATTTGATAGTAGAGGTTGTTATCACTACATATAAATTGGTTATTTGAAGAGAGACTGTCTGGTATCAGTAGAGCAGTTTCCATCTTACAATGCCGCCCTATCTACACCTCAGCCACAGTCTAGTAGAAATGTTGGAGGAAAAGAGCAGGGGCTAGTGAGTAGAGGATAGACAATTGGTAGAATGGGGCAACCAGTTGGTGATCGAGGACAAGCTTCCTCCAACAGAATATAGGGCAGAGAGTATACCCTCAATCCCCAGGAGGTGCAGGCATCCAAAGCGGTGGTCACAGGTATATTATTGATTGATTCTGTGCAAGCATTAGTATTATTTGATTCTGGAGCTACATATTCCTTTGTATCACCGTGTTTTTTCACTCATATGGGTATGGACATTGAGCCTTTAGACTCCCCTATCATTATAGCTACACCAATAGGAGACCCCTTAGAAGCTACATAGGATGTGAGGCAGTGTTCTATAGACATTGACAGATACATTTCCTATGTCGATTCAGTAGTGTTGGGTATTTTGAACTGCGATGTCATTTTAGGGATGGATTGGCTAGCTAAGCTGTTGGAAATTATGACCCATAGCATCATTATTTGTACAGAACATGGCGTTGTTGTACAAATTAACTATGTGACAAAGGAAATTGCTATTTTATCATTTGTAATTGGATTACCAAGATACATAAATGATAAAAGTCCATATGATTAGTACCAGATTAATAAGAAATGAAACAGTATTAATCCACGTAAGGTTTAATCATTAAATATCCCTGTCGTAGTATTATGGAGCCTGAACATCGATAATGCGAAATATGCTAGTATTACACTTGTGCATGTTATGGAAGTGTAACATCATAGTTCTCATATATTTGGGTATTGGATACTCATGCGAGTGTAATAGGAGGTTATGTTCACCGATGGTACGGAAACAGCTTCGCTCTGGATAGACCCATCGGAATCCTATTGGTCGTATGACTAGGCATCTATGGGAATCTGAATCAGGGTAGGTGTATTTGGTCTTAACTTGAGACTTGCATCGCTAATACTTGCGACAATCAATATACTTTGGTTTTGGTCGTCCCGCGCTTTAACAAGTTTTGTGTACGCCTCTTCTGGGTATACTGAGAATCATAGTGTATTGGGTGTGATGTCAAGACGAGAGTATCACTCCAGTCTTTTGGAGATGATGATCATGTAGGATACAGAACTAGTACTCTTTAGTACTGCAGTCATCGAGATAATATGACTAGGTCATGATTATCCAATTATAGAGACTAGTTACCAGAGATATGATATATGCTTCGTACGGGGTACACACAATTCCAGCCCTAGGCCTAGCATGTGATATCGATACTGGATCGCAATACGCAATACTACGTATACCACGCCTGACATAGATTACATATTCTTTAAAAGAATATTTCTGGAGAATTGGGTAGGCACGGTGCTTTGCTAGAAGCCAACCATGTCTTGTAAATCGGTAAAAATATGGTACGGGGTACGCACATATTTGGATAGTCCGATAACCTGATTTACTGCCAACATATCCATGGATCTCATGGGTCGCTTCCCGAAGATTCACCGATGACGTATGACTCGAACATAATTAATCTGGGATTAATTATAAGAGAGAGAGAAAAATTAATCTAGGATTAATTACGGCAATAAGTTATCTGGGATAAAATTCCAATAGAAGAGAGAGAACGATTAATTCGGAATTAATCGGAAAAATAGTATATTCGATATATTGAATGAAATTAGATTTCATAAAGGAATTAAAATTAGATTTTAATTCGGGCGAACGATTTAATTTAGAATTATTTGCGAGCGACTTTAATAGTAATTTTGCTAGGCATAATTATTTAATTTAAATTTGATTTAATTACGTCGCAACGAAAAATTCGTTAATTCGGAATTAACGAACCTGAGCTCGGAATGTCTTTGCGTGCCCACTCAGATTTTGAATCAAGTGGGGCCCACAAGTTACATCACAAGTCACATCACTAATCAACTTTGTCACTTTAGGTTGATGGAAGTTGTTAGTAGTTGATTGTGTGTAAAACACACAAGTGTGAAAGGCTTGAAAGACTTTTACCAAACTTTGATTTGGTATATGTCTTTTAATTTTTTGAAAATTAAACAAGTCAATACAATTTCTTCTCTCTCTTTTTCCTTCACTTGGGCGTGAACTTCATACATTCTTTTCTCTTCCAACTTGGCTTGGCCGAGAGTTTCAAAGAACAAAGGAAGAATTGTTGCAATTTTTTCAAGTGCTAGCACACTCAAGGAATCATACAAAGGTGTTAGTGAAACCTTTCCCATTGAGCTTGGAATCAAAGATGAAAGCTTGGAGCTTATTCAATCATACAAAGAAAAGCTTGAGTACTTCACAATGAGCAAATTTTTTGTTCTCTACACATCCTATAACCGTTCAAAGTGAGTATATTTCCGCTATACTTCTTTCCGTATTCACATTATTTTATGCTTAAAATGATCTTGGTTTGACCTTAGAAACCCAACAATGGTATCATTGCCTATTTAAGCATGAAATTAAATTTGGGTTCTTAATATAAAATTTGGGTATTTTTGATTTGAGCATGATTTGATCAAATTATTTGTTTGAGTATGCTTAGATAATGTTAACTTAGAGTTGTGCATGATCAATTTGATGAAAAATTTATGGATTAATTTTCCCCAAATATTGAGGCTTGGCCGAATTTAGCATGAACCCTAATGTCATGGTGATTTTGATTGTAAGCCATTGGATGTGTTTAGAATATATTGGATATATTGATTTGTGATTTAATTGGATTGAAATCAAAATCAGATATAAAAATCCCTTAATTATCGTGACTTATAGAGCATGTATATGAGTTGATTTTGTTTCAATAATGTTGGACATGTATTGATAATAATAAAGAATGATTAATTATGTAAATTGGTATTTTGGAAATGTTAATTTGAATAATTAATTTTGGCTATACACTTTAATTAATTAAATTATGAAATTTGGAATATTAGAATTTAATTAATTATGCTTAATTTGGAATTGGGCTAAAATTACTGTATTTGGGCCTAATGGGCTTGGTTGGGCCAAGTTGGTTTAGGACAATTGGATTGGATCCAAATTGGGCCTAAACCATTCCATTAAGTCCAAATATAACAAATGGGCCTTTAAATAATTAATTGGGCTTAATGGGCCAAAATTAATTTTGTGGCAAAAGGTGATTCCTTATTGGGCTATGGTTGCGAAAGTCCATGCCTTAATAAATTAATTGAAAGCCCATTGGACTTTAATTAATTGACATTAGATGTTAATTGGGCTTTGAGACCCATTAAGATTAGATTTAGAATCTAAGTCGTAAAGGCACATTTAAAAGTGTAATTATTTAATTTGGAATTAATATAGAATTATTATTGAATACAAATTAAATTGGATTTAAAATTATAGTTCGATATAATTCAAGAATTCGCACTTTGAGTACTTATTCTTAAAACGAGTTGGACTTGCGCAAATCAAATCGTTGTTTGAACATTGGATGATCACTTAATTCAAAGATTAATTAATTTGATTAGATTGATTGAATAACATGCTTTGTGTGAATACATGGATGTGTTGTATGAATAATTTATATCGGATGGATATTAGAAGAGTGAGGGCAATTTTGGAAATTGTTGTAATAAATTTAGAATTTATTAAATTGGACCTGCGTATCCAACCTTTATCTCTCGATTCTTTGTAATTCTCTTCTCACAAATTCCCCTCAATGTAATGAGGTTTCTTTGATGTATTATGTAATTGGGTAGAAGTTAGAATAGTGCTAGCCGGGGAGAGGAAAGAGAGTGATTTGTTCTAGGAACATTTTGTGAGATATCTATCTGCATATTATTATTAATTTATTTATCGCACCTTATTATGCTTTTAGAATGCATGCTTAAGGGTGTATGATGAGACCTAATCAAAGATAATAAATTGGTTACCAATTTACGCGAAAAACCCTCAACAAATATTAAGCGTTTTTCCTTCAATTGAGTGATTCTCTCTCAAGATCCAAGATTGGCACTGGTTTATTGGCCAAAGTCAAGACCTTTGTCCATCGCGGATGTGCTTGAATCAAGAAAGCTTTGTTCCATATCGTATGCCTTGGGCAAGTTGTGATTTGTTGGCCAATGTCAATGTCATTTCTTGTTTATCGGCCTCGATTACGAAGTTTTCCCACTGTCAATGGGTCACGATTAACTGGTTTCATTAAGCTTGTTGAGCCAAAGCCAAGGCTTAGTTGATACAGAGGAGAAATGTTAGGCAATATATCAGATATATTGCCATATATTGGATATATGTTTCAGACTTGGAGGTCCACCTACTGGATCTAGGAATTGGATAGGATTCAATTGATTTTAGAGATCTACCTAGTTAAGTTTCATATAATTTGTTGGCCAAAGTCAAGGTTATATGTTATTTAACGGGATTCTAGCTCACTAGGAAACTAGGTTTCCCGAGTACTCCACAGAGGATTAGAGGCTCGCCGAAAAATAATGGGAGGCAAGTATTAAATTTTCAATTTCGTTTAGATACTTGCCAATACGTGCTTATTTCAATTTTTCGTCATTAAAAGATTTTAAATATATTAGTTGGACTAATATTCAATTGTTGTTTTAATTAAACAGTTGGACTGTATTCAAACTACTTCATAGTTGAGTATATAATTGGATTATAGTAATCAAATATATTTGAATTTAACCAATCAAATAATAGTTGATTATATAGTTAGACTATAGTAATCATTATATTGTACCAGAAATCGTTGATTGGATAGTTGGACTATTGGAATCAAGATAACTGAAAGATTAGCGTTTAAAAACATAATCCTAGGTGAAAATGTCTTTAAGCAGCTTCAATTTTCAGATTGGGAATAGAAACTCAGGATAGTCCTAGGAACCGAGAAGTTACTTTATTTGATAGAGTGACATCTCGGGCCTGAGCCCGTAGTTGAGCACATAGTGGAGCATGAGCTTTGGAAGACTCATGTTGATGATAACTTTAGTGCTCAATCCGTTATGCTTGCCGCAAAGACTACTTAATTTCTTCGTCATAACTAAAGATTAGATCCTTATAGTATGATATTGAAACCGAAGGATCTTCATAGATCTATTATTAGATCTTAGAAGTACTAATTTCAAAAGAAAACTCTTAGAGAGTTAATGGCTATGCTCAAGGAGACATAGCTATAGCTTGCAAAAGGGCAAGAAGCGCAATGAGTATCTTACTTCAACATCCCAGAAGGTCAAGACTTGACCGAAGGCTTATAGGGATATGAAAAATGGGCAAAGGCAAAATCATCATAGTCTTCTATGAAGACATAGGACATATCCCAAGATGTCTACCTAAACTGTGGCAAACAGGGTCACTGGAAGCGTGACTGCCGTATGGACTAGGCAGACATGAAGGAAGTGAATACGGACAAGGGTCCAGCTTCAGGTATGTTTGTTATAAACATATTCACTACTAGTTTCAAAATTGGATTTTTAATACTAGATGTGGTACATAAATATGTACTAATGTGCATAATCTGCTGATTAGCAGGAGACTGAGTTCATTTGAGATTGACCTACGAGTCGGAAATGGGACGAGAGTCGCTGATTTAACCGTAGAAAGCTAAGTTTTGGAACTGACCTTGAGGCATGTACTTAAATTAGGAAACTATTATAATATACCTAGTTTTACTAGAAATGTTATCTCTATATCTAGTATAACTCGTTGCGAGTATACCTTTATATTCTAGAACACTAAGTGTTTTATTTATAAAGATGATATTGAGATAAACACATTAGATGTGAATAACATTATTAATATTTTGAATATAAATGAATCTCAAACATATAACATGACAAACAAATAGCTCAAACTGAATTAATCAGATGAGACTTATTTGTGGCATTGTTGTCTGGGACACATTAACAAGACTCGTATATCCACACTTTCAAAGAGTGGGTACTATGACGAATTTGATTCTAATTCAAATGATGTATACGAATCTAGTTTATTAGGAAAAGTGCGTAAAATACCTTTTACTTTGTAAAAGTGAAAGTGCCATTGATCTGTTAGCCCTCGTTCATTGTGACGTAAGTGGGCCCATGTCTAGCTAGGCTAGAGGTGGATATGAATACTTCGTAACCTTTACAGATGTGGCATCGCATTACGGTTATGTGTATATTATAAAACACAAGTAAGAAACTTTTGAGTAATTCAAAGGGTTTCGACACGAAGTAGAAAACAGACCGGTAAAAGTATTAAAAACATTACGGTCGGACCATAGTGTAAAATACTTAAACATATGAGTTTTAAGATTACTTGAAAGAGTATGGTATTCTTTCACAGTGAACTCCTCCCGGAACACCTCAATTTGACAGTGTGTCCGAACAGAGAAACCAAACTTTGTCGGACATAGTAAGGTTAATGGTGAGTCACTCTGAGCTATCAATTTCCTTCTGAGGATACACATTAAATAGTGCAATACTTATTTTGAATAAGGTTCCATAAAAATCTGTTGGACAGACTTCATATTAGATATGAACAGAAAAGAAATTGGGTTTTCTCACTCCTGATGATTTGGGAATGCTGGGCATATGTTTGGATGATACCAAACTAGAACCCAAATCGGCTAAGTGCCTAATTTGTAGGTTGTCCTAAGGAAACCAAAGTATAGTACTAATACAACTCACAAGAGAACAATTCAATTGTTGCTCTCCATGCAGTTTTCCTAAGAGGAATTCCTATATGCAGTGGAAAGTGGGAGGAAAGTAAAAACTCGATGAAAATCAGAGTAATACTGTTTCTGGCACCCACTCCTTTACGGAACAGAAAAAGTTTATCAAGGATGAAACTGTACCATAATCTTCGAATACATAAGAACCGCGTAGATCGGAGAGAGTCAGAAAACACCCGGAGAGGTATGGGTTTCTGATCTCACCTCTTGTAGATATTAGTCTTATTGAGGGTAACTGAACCGACTACGTATGAGGAAGTGATACAAGGTATCGACTCCTTTTATGGCAAAGTGCCATGGTTTCCGGAATGGATTACATGTATACAACCAAGTTTGGACACTGGTTGATGTACTAGAAGGCATTGTGCCTGTTGGTACTAAATGAGTCTTCAAGGAAGACATACATGAAACATGACAACATAAAAATGTACACAGCTAGGCTTGTACTGAAAGGGTATCGTCAATGACATAGTGTCGACTACGACCAAACTTTTTCACCTGTTGCCATGATTAAATCCATTCGGATAATGCTTGCTAATGCTGCATATTTCATTTATGAAATATGGCATATGGACGTCAAAATCGCTTTCCTTTAACGGAAACCTTTTGGAGGACGTTTACAACATCCTGACAGTTTTTTTGTACCATAACAAGCAAACAAGGTTTGCAAGTTAAATTGATCCATTTATGGATTGAAGCAAGCATTGTGTTCTTGGAACTAACGTTTTGATAAGATCATAATGGTATATGGTTTCATTCAAAACGATAAATATTCTTGTGTATATAAGAAGGTTAGTGGGAGCGCACTGACAATGAATGTCATATATATTGATGACATATCATTTCTTTGAAATGACATTCCCATAATACAATCGGTGAAAGCTTGGCTTTCATGAAAATTTTCCGTAGACTACTTGGGAGAGGCAACTTTTATTCTAAGAATAAAGATCTACTGGGATAGATCTAAATATTTTTGGCACTCTCTGACAACTCGTACATTGAAAAGATGTACGTGACCTGGTGTCTCATAGGCTTTGAGCATATGGAGTCACAATCAGGCCAATCCAGATGATGGTCACTGGATTGATGTTAAGAACATCCTTAAGTATCTTAGATGAACTAAGAATGCTTTCTTAAGCTATGGAGAAGGAGAACTTGAAGTGACCGGGTTCACCGTTGCAAGTTTCATAACCAATAAAATAACTATAAGTCGTAATAAGGGTACTATATAGTTTGAATAACTGAACAATGAGCTGGAAATCTTCCAGGCATGATATTGTTGCCGAAAAAACAACAAAAGTGGAATATTGCAACAGTTAAGGCAGTAAAAAAAGCAATTTTGGATCTATAAATTCCTAATTAGATTATGAGTAAGTCTATTAGCAGCTGAGCTAGGATACAATATAGGCTAAGGAACCGCAGTCTCATCAACGATCGAAGTATATACTTCAACTATTTCATCTGATTCGTCGGATCATACATCGTGGCGATATGATGATCGAATAAATCGCATCAGATGATAACCTTGCAAATCCGCTGACGAAAATTGTTTCTCAGCAGAAGTTTGAGTGACCCATACATAGTTCAAGTGTAGGACACTTGAGTGATTGGCTATAGGCCAAGTTGGAGATTGTTTGACAATTATGACCCATAGCATCACTATTTGTACAGAACATGGCGTTGTTGTACAAATTAACCATGTGACAAAGGAAATTGCTCTTCTATCATTTGTAATTGGATTACCAAGATACATAAATGATAAAAGTCAATATGATTAGTACCAGATTAATAAGATATGAGACAGTATTAATCCACGTAAGGTTTAATCATTAAATATTCCTAGTCGTAGTATTATCGAGACTGGACATCGATAATGCGGAATAGGCTAGTATTACACTTGTGCATGTTATGAAAGCGTAACAGCATAGTTCTCATATATTTGGGTATTGGAAACTCATGCGAGTGTAATAGGAGGTTCTGTTTACCGATGGTATGGAAATAGCTTCGCTCTGGATAGACCCCTCGGAATCCCATTGGTAGTATGACTATGTGTCTATGGGAATCCGAATCAGGGTAGGTGTATTTGGTCTTAACCTGAGACTTGCACTGCTAATACTTGTGACAATCAATGTACTTTGGTTTTGGTCGTCCAGGGCTTTAACAGGTTCTGTGTACGCCTTTTCTGGGTATATTGAGAATCGTAGTGTGTTGGGTGTGATGTCGAGATGGAAGTATCATTCCAGTCATATGGAGATGATGATCACGTAGGATACGGAACTGGTACTCTTTAGTACTGCAGTCATCGGGATAATATAACTAGGTCATGATTATCTGATTATAGAGACTAGTTACCAGAGATCCGATATATGCTTCGTACGGGGCAGACATAATTCCAGCCCTAGGCTTAGCATGTGATATTGATACTGGATCGCAATATGCAATACTACGTATACTACACCTGACATAGATTACATATTCCTTAAAAGAATATTTTTGGAGAATTGGGTAGGCACGGTGCTTTGCTAGAAGCCAACCATGTCTTATAAATCGATAGAAATATGGTACGGGGTACGCACGTATTCAGATAGTCCGATAACCTGATTTACTGCCAACATATCCAGGGATCTCATGGGTCACTTCCTGAAGATTCACCGATGACGTATGACTCGAACATAATTAATCTGGGATTAATTTTAAGAGGGAGAGAGAAATATTAATCTAGGATTAATTACGGTAAGAATTTATCTTGGATAAAATTCCAATAGAATAGAGAGAACGATTAATTCAGAATTAATCGGTAAAATAATATATTCGATATATTGAATGAAATTAGATTTCATAACGGAATTAAAATTGGATTTTAATTCGGGAGAACGAATTAATTTGGAATTAATTTGCGAGCGACTTTAATAGTAATTTTGCTAGGCATAATTATTTAATTTAAATTTGATTTAATTACGTCGCAACGGAAAATTCGTTAATTCGGAATTAACGAACCTGAGCCCATAATATGTTTGCGGGCCCACTCGGATTTTGAATCAAGTGGGGCCCACAAGTCACATCACAAGTCACATCACTAGTCAACTTTGTCTCTTTAGGTTGATGGAAGTTGTTAGTAGTTGATTGTGTGTAAAACACACAAGTGTGAAAGGCTTGAAAGACTTTTACCAAACTTTGATTTGGTATATGTCTTTTAATTTTTTGAAAATTAAACAATTCAACACAATTTCTTCTATCTCTTTTTCCTTCACTTGGGCATGAACTTCATGCATTTTTTTCTCTCTCAACTTGGCTTGGCCGAGAGTTTCAAAGAACAAAGGAAGAATTGTTGCAATTTTTTTCAAATGCTAGCACACTCAAGGAATCATACGAAGGTGTTAGGGAAACTTTTCCCATTGAGCTTGGAATCAAAGATAAAAACTTGGAGATTATTCAATCATACAAAGAAAAGCTTGGAGCACTTCACAAGGAGTAAATTTTTTGTTCTCTACACATCCTATAACCGTTCAAAGTGAGTATATTTCCGCTATACTTCTTTCTGTATTCACATTATTTTATGCTTAAAATGATCTTGGTTTGACCTTAGAAACCCAACATAAGTACCATGCGGTACTTGATTGTATGGAGTAGACCGTTACGCTGTATTTTCCCAATGGACAGGGAAAAGTTTATCAGGGGGATAGAACGGTAGCACCTCACAATTTGATATCAGATATGCAGGCATTTAAGCTACTTCAGAAGAGGAATATGGTTACTTGCCTTATACGACAGATAGCAGAGCGGGAAATATTGATTTTGAGCAGATTCTGGTGGTGACTGAGTATCCTGACGTGTTCCCAGATGAGTTGTTTGGACTACCCCGGGATAAAGAGATTGATTTTTGTATAGACGTTATGCCAGAAACTCAGCCTATATCAATTCCACCATAAAGAATGGCCCCTGCAGAACTCAGAGAGTTAAAGAGGTGTTCCCATATAAGGGCTTTATTCGCCCTAGTGTGTCTCCTTGGGGTGCTCCGGTGTTGTTTTTGAGAAAAAAAAGATGGAACGTTGAGATTGTGTATAGATTATCGGCAGCTGAATAGGGTAACAATCAAGAAGAAATATCCACTGACAATGATTGATGATCTATTTGATCAGTTGCAGGGGGCGCAGTGTTTCTCAAAAATTTACCTACGCTCGGGTTATCATTAATTGAATATTAGGGAGAGTGATGTCCCGAAGATGACTTTTCAAACTAGATATGGGCATTACGAGTTCTTAATGATGTCATTTGGTCTGACCAATGCCTCTGCACTATTTATGGATCTGATGAATAAGGTGTTTAGATCTTTTCTAGATTGGTTCGTGATAGTCTTTATTGACGATATTATGGTGTATTTGCTTAGTGAGCATGAGCATGTGGAGCATTTGCATCAGATGTTGCAGACACTGAGGGAATAACAATTATATGCTAAATTCTCGAAGTGTGAGTTTTGGTTGAATAGTGTGGTATTTTTGGGGCATGTGGTGTCCAATGAAGGGATTGGAGTAGATTCTCAGAAGATTGAATCTATTCAGAATTGGCATTGACCAAAAAACATAACAGAGATTCGCAGCTTCTTGGATTAGCAAGTTATTATAGGAGGTTCGTAGAGAATTTCTCTAGACTAGCTTCACCATTAACGCGGGTGACTCGGAAGAATGTAAGGTTTGAGTGGTCTAATGCTTGTGAGAAGAGTTTTCAGGAGCTCAAGCACCAATTGATTACTACTCCTATTCTTGCACTGCCAGTGGGATTATGAGGATTTACGGTATACAGTGACACTTCTAGAGTGGGTTTGGGTTGTGTATTGATGCAGAGGGGAAAAGTGATTGCTTATGCTTCCAGAAAATTGAAGCCTTATGAGCAAAATTACCCCACACATGATTTTGAGATGGGTGCAATAATTATTGCTCTGAAGATATGGCGGCACTATTTGTACAATGAAAATTTTGAAGTTTTCACCGATCACAAAAGCCTTAAATATATCCAGAGCCAAAATGAGCTTAATTTGAGGTAGGGGAGATGGGTAGAGCTGTTGAAAGTCTATGATTGCTCCATCCAGTACCATCCAGGTAAAGCTAATATTGTAATGGATGCCTTAAGCAGGACATCTATGGGAAATTTAGCTCATTTGCCGATTGAGAGATGGCGTTCAATCAAATAGATGCAGAGTTGTATGCTGGATGAAGTGATTTTTCAGGTGAAGACACAATGAGGGTTGTTGGCACAGATTCAAGTTAAATCCATCCTCGTTGAAGAAATCAGAGATGCACAAGAAGTAGATCCTGAGGTGCATCAGATTAGATGTCGATTATAGAAAGGTACATACGATGAATATTATTTAGATAATGAAGATCTCATAAGAAAGAAGAATAGAATTCTTGTTCCTTTAGTTCCAGAGTTGAAAAGTTCGATATTGGAGAAGGCCCACTTCATCTTACACCATGCATCCCGGGATCACCAAGATGTATCAGGACCTTAAGGATCTATATTGGTGGGATGGCATGAAAAAGGATGTAGCTGAATTTATCACCAGGTGTCTCACTTGTCACCAGGTTAAAGCTGAACATCAGATACTAGTAGGAAAGTTACAGAGTTTAGAGGTTCCAGAGTAGAAATGGGAGAAGATCTGTTGGACAATTATGACCCATAGCATCACTATTTGTACAGATCATGGTGTTGTTGTACAAATTAACTGTGTGACAAAGGAAATTGCTCTTTTATCATTTGTAATTAGATTACCAAGATGTATAAATGATAAAAGGTCCTTATGATTAGTTCTGAATTGAGATGATATGAGACAATATCAATCCACGAAGGTTTAATCATTAAGTATCCCTAGTCGTAGTATTATCGAGAGTGGACATCGATAGTGCGGAATAGACTAGTATTACACTTGTGCGCATTATGGGAGCACAACGACAAAGTTCTCATATATTTGGGTATAGGATACTCATGCAAGTGTAATAGGAGGTTGTGTTTACTGATGGTACGGAAACATCTTCTTTCTGGATAGACCCCTCGGAATTCCATTGGTAGTATGACTATGTGTCTAGGGAAGTCTGAATCAGGGTAGGTGTATTTGGTCTTAACCTGAGACTTGCACCGCTAATACTTGCGACAATCAATATACTTTGGTTTTGGTCGTCCAGGGCTTTAACAGGTTCTGTGTATGCCTCTTCTGGGTATATTGAAAATCGTAGTGTATTGGGTGTGATGTCAAGACGGAAGTATCACTCCAGTCATAGTGGAGATGATGATCACGTAGGATACGGAACTGGTGCTCTTTTATGCTGCAGTTATCGGGATAAAATGACTAGGTCATGTTTATCCGATTATAGAGACTAGTTACCAGAGATCCGATATGTGCTTCGTACGGGGCAGACACAATTCCAGCCCCAGGCCTTACACGTGACATCTGATATTGGATCGTATTACGCAATACTACGTATACTACGCCTGATAAAGATCACATATTCCTTTAAGAATATTTCTGGAGAATTTGGTAGGCACGGTGCTTTGCTAGAAGCCAACCATGTCTTGTAAATCGGTAAAAACGTAGTACTAGGTACGTACGTGTTCGGATAGTCCGACGACCGGATTTACTGCCAACATATCCGGGGATCTCATGGGTCGCTTCCCGAAGATTCACCGATGACGTATGACTCACACTTTATTAATCTGGGATTAATTATAAGAGAGAGAAAATTAATTGGATTAATTACAGAGATATTTTATCTGGGATAAAATATTATTTAAAGAGAGAGAATGAATAATTTGGAATTAACCGATAAAATAATATATTCGATATTTTATACGAAATTGGATTTCGACGCGGAATTCAAATTAGATTTTAATTCGGGCGAACGAGTTAATTTAGAATTAATTCGCAAGCGACATGAATAGTAACTTTGCTAGGCATAATTATTTATTTAAATTTGATTTAATTACGTCGCAACGGAAAATTTGTTAATTCGGAATTAGTAAACTCGAGCCCGGGAGTGTTTGTGGGCCCACTCGCATTTCGAATTCAAGTGCGGCCCACAAGTCACATCATGCGTCAAATTACTAGTCAACCAAGTGATGGAAGTCATATCACTTTGAGTGATGTGATGTCTAGTCACTTTTGAGTGATTGATGGTGGTGGTTGGAAGGCTTAATTTCCTTGTACCTTTTTGGATTTAGAAATTCAAATTTTGGTATATCTTTTATTTTATTTTGGAAATCAAAAACCAACCAACACAATCCTTCTTCCTCTCTCTCTCACACTCACGGCCCAGGGCCATTTTCTCTCAAAATTGTTTCTCTTTGCCGAGAAAAAACAAGAAGGAATGGAAGATTTGTGGCAAATCTATCCAATGCTAGCAAATGAAGAGTCATCCAAAGGTGATAGGGAAACAAACCCTTCAGCATGGAATCTCAACGAAAATCTTGGAGCTTGGAACACACTAAAATGGAGCTTAGCCGAACATCATCCATGGAGGAAAAGCTTGAAGAATTTTTTTTTTGTGTTCGTCGCATCGCAAAACCGATCATTGTAAGTATGATTCCGCCATACTTCTTTTGAGTATTCACACATGATTTCTATGTTTAATTGATCTTGGGACTAACTTAGAAACCCAACAATGGTATCAGAGACTTGTTTGAGCATGAAATTGAAATTAGGGTAAAATTGGGTAAAATTGATTTGAGCATGTTTGGTTGAAATTGATTGTTTGAATATGCTTGAATGATGATAACATAGTGTTTTGCATGATCAATTTGATGAAAATTGAGTTGGATCAAATTTCCCCAATTACTTGGCTTGACCGAAAGTTGGACTACCCTAAATGTCATGGTGATTTTTGTTTTTGATCATTGGATGAGTTGAAATCATTTGTGAAATGTTGATTTAGGATTTAATTGGATTCAATTTGGAATCAGACATAAAACCCTACAATTGCCGTGAGTGATAGCATGGAAAATGATTGATTTTTGATTCAATTGTGTTGGACATAAATTGATGGTGATAAGCATAATTAATTTAGTAAATTGGTGTTTTGGAAATATTAATTTGAGTAATTAATTATGGCTATACACTTAGGTTAATTAAATTATGAAATTTGGAATTTAATTAATTTGGGCAAATTTGGAATTGGGCTTGTAAAAGTTGTATTTGGGCTTAATTGGCTTGGTTGGGCCAAGTTTGGTTTAGGATAATTGGTTCGATCCAATTGGGCCCAAACCATATCCATAAAGTCCAAATATAACTAATGGACCTTAAAATTTTAATTGGGCCTAATGGGCCTAAATTGGTTTCTTGGCAAATAAGGGTGATTCCTTAAATGGGCTTTGGTATTTGGGTTTGACCCATATTGACCAAAAGTCCATGCCTTATGAAATTAATTGAAAGCCCATTGGACTTTAAATAAGTTGACATTGGATGTTAATTGGGCTTTGAGACCCGTAAAGATTGGATTTAGAATCCAAGTCGTAAAGGCACAATAAAAAGTGTAATTATTTAATTTAGAATTAAATAAAGAATTAGTATGAAATACAAATTAAATTGGATTTAATGTTGTAGTTTGATATAATTCGAGAATTCGTACTTTGAGTACTTATTCTTAAAACGAGTTGGACTCGCGCAAAATCAAATCATTGTTTGAACATTGGATGGTCATTAATTTCAGATTAATTAATTGGATTAGATTGATTGATAACATGCTTTGTGTGAATACATGGATGCGATGTATGAATAATGTATATCGGATGGATATTAGATGGGTGAGGGCAATTTTGGAAATTGCTGTAATAAATTTAGAATTTATTAATTGGACCTGCATGTCCAGCCTATTACCTCTTGACTCTTTGTATTTCTCTTCTCACCTATTCCCCTAAATATAAATGAGGTCTCTTTAGAAGTGTTATGTAATTGGGTAGAAGTAATAATTGTGCTAGCGGGAGAGAGGAAAGTGAGAGATTTGTTCTAGGAACAATGTGTTTAAATATCCATCCGCATATCATTATTATATTTATTTACGCGCCTTACTATGTATTTAGAATGCATGTTTAAAGGTGTATGATGATGAGACCTTAACAAAGATAATTAATTGGTTGCCAATTACGCGAAAAACTCTCAACATATATTAAGAGTTTTTCCTTCCATTGATTGATTCTTACTCAAGATCCAAGATTGACACTGGTTTGTTGGCCAAAGTCAAGACCTTTGTCCATCGCGGATGTGTTTGAATCATGAAGGCTTTGTTCCATATCGGGGTCTTGTCCAATTTGTGATTTGTTGGCCAAATTCAAGATCACTTCTTGTCCATCGACATCGATTACGAAGCTTTCTAAGGTCAGTGGGTTCTGCTTAACTGGGATCATTAAGTTTGTTGTGCCAAAGCCAATGATGAGTTGATTCAGAGGAAAAATGTTAGGGAATATATATTGGATATATTGGCATATATAAGATATATGTTTCGGACTTGGATGTTGTAGACAACAGAAATCGGCGACGCTGTCCTAGGCTCGCGGCCTAGTTGAGAAGTACGAAATAACATGGAGTCGCCACCCGGTGTGAGCCGGGAAAATGAGATTTAAGGCCGCACTCACCCCTCGCAAGAGAAGACCTCAAACCTTTGGGTTCGGAATGGTCTCTTACTTTATGTCATCTTGTAATGTTTGTGATTTGTGCAATATTAATCAAAACTACTTAACATACATGTACAATGATAATTCAACCTAATTCACATTCATAAAAATAAATCTTACATTTAAATTTACATGTTTCGAAAATGAGTTTTCATAACATAACAAATACAAAAATAAACATGTGGGCCAGTAACTTGGCCACTATTAATGTAGGACCTCGCATACCCGATTAGACGTATCTGACGTCAACCGAATACGCCGCGTCCGTAACAGTAAAGTAACAAAGGGTGCCCTCAGGTCTTACCTTTTAGTCGCTGTCCGGGAGTGCGTTCCGCGGTGCCGGAAGGGGTTATCATTCCACTGTTCTCACTGATGCGATTTTTCCGCTGTTTTGTCCGGGTTCACCGTTTCTACTGTTTTTTGCTATTTTCGACGGGTCCACTGTTTTTACTGTTTTTTCTGTTTTCACTCGAGGTTTCCACCCGCTGTTTTCTCTCCGTTTATTGTTAGTTTCTGCTCTGTAATTGGCTTACTGGTTTCGGTGGATTGGGGACTGTTTTGTGGTATTATGGGCTGAAATGTGCGTGAATGATGGGAGCTGTAATGGAGGCTAGTTGGCGTGAATTAGAGGCAGAAATGGAGGGCTGCTTTGGCGTATTTCAAGGGCTGCAATGAGGGGCTGGTTCAGGGACAATGGGCGTGAATCAGAGGCTGAAATGAGGGCTGTGTGGCGTGAGCAATGGGGCTGAAGTAAGGCAGATTTGGCGTGAGTGTAAGGGGCTGAAATGTGGGCTAGTTCAGGGGCAGAAGAGGGCTGATTTGTGATATCTTTGTGCTTTGTCTATGCTATCAAAGTGCTGGCCGAGAGAGTGAGCGTATGTGCTGGTGCGTGGAGGGCTGTTCAGTGAGGGGGTTATGCGTGAAGATATAGGGCTGTTGTGAGGGGGATTTGCGTGGATATGGGCAGCGTGAGGGGTAATTGCCTGAGGTGAGGTTTGCTACGTGAGGGCTGCTTTGAGGGTAGTTAGTGTGCGTTGCCGAGTAGGGTGAGAGGGGAGCTTTGTGCGTGAATTGTGAAGGCAATATTGAGGGTAGTTTCCTAATCAATGTGGGACAAAAGGGAATGAAGGTTTGCAGTGTTTTTGGCACTTTGGGGGTTAATTTGGTGGCTATTTTCTTGGTAGTTAGAGGCAGTTTTTTAGGTAGTTTTTGACAAGATTTGCTGGGCTGTTTGGGAGGCAGAATTCGGTGATGGATGAGCTGCAGTGGAGGGTAAGTTTCGGTGATACAAAGGGCAGTCCAAGGGCAATATTTCAGTGGCAATTTGGGCGTGAAGTCTGGCCAATTTTGGGGCTGCAGTCACGTGAAATTGGGGGTAGTTCTGGGGTGTTTTATGCGTGAGTTGAGGGTTGTTTTGTGAGGGCTATATGTGGCTAGACAGGGGGAATTTCAGGGGCTGTTTGGGATGTTTGTGGCGTGAAGGCTTGTGAGGCTCTTGGTGGCTAGGGTTTAGTGGTGAAGATCAGTGGGCTGTGAAGGTGATGATGATGGTCGTCTGGGGTGATGAAGTGGTGAGATGATGATCATGATGAAGGGTGATTCATGCGTTGAGGGGCTGATGAAGTTAGGCGCTGTTGGTGAGTGAATCCCCCCTGAATTTGGAAGAATGAGGCGTTAAGAAGAGAGCAGGGGTAGGTGGTTTTTTTTTGTTGTCAAAATGGGCGGCTGAAAGGTTGGTGATAAGGTTTGAAAATGGTGGATTTGGTTTGTTGAATTGTTTGGTAGGTGAGGCAGTTGTCATTTGTAAATGAAGAAAAATGGTGTTGTTGGCTACGTGGGGTATGCTGGAGGGAATTATTTTGGTGTGCGTGTTGTGCATTACGTGAATGGTGGGGCTTTGGTTTGTTTATTATTTTTGTTATTTGGTGTTAGAATTAATTTAATTGGTTGGTGAATTTTAATTTTACATGGAAGTTAGAGATAGAAAAGGTGTGAAAAAGAGTGAGGATAAAGGTTCCCTGAGCAAACCCGAGGTTAAGCGAGCGAACAAAAATCCAACAAAACGTTAATTCTTGACATTTCCCTTCCGTCGTCAGTTTCCCGCGACTCCCGCGACTTAAAAGGTGGTGCCTCCGTACGAGGCTCATCATTGGGCTGATATGCAAAAATGCAATGCCTACAGTCGCCCCCACTTTGATGGGATTTGTTCAGTGTGTGCCAGTGACAATCCTATCAAAGTTCGTGCAATGCATTTTTACTTACCTGGCTCGCCAGCTGCCACCTGGCTTACCTGCTGCTTCGAACTGAGTTGATGATGCAGTGGACCTCGATCCTGGGACGCATCCCAATACCTGCAACCGACAACGGGGGCCTCGACCCTGGGACGCATCCCAATACCGCTGACAAAATGGCCTCGGCCCGGGGACGCATCCCCAAAATGGAATATATGATGCAGTGGGTCTACGACCCTGGGACGCATCCCAATAACTGCAACCGACAACGGGGGCCTCGACCCTGAAACGCATCCCAATACCGCTGACAAAATGGGCCTCGGCCCGGGGACGCATCCCCAAAATGGAATATATGATGCAGTGGGTCTACGACCCTGGGACGCATCCCAATAACTGCAATCGACAACGGGGGCCTCGACCCTGGGACGCATCCCAATACCGCTGACAAAATGGGCCTCGGCCCGGGGACGCATCCCCAAAATACTGTTGATAATTGAGAATTGAGTTGGTCGTGTCGTACCTGGCAGAACTAATATGATACCGAATTGTGGGTTTCGTCTCCATGGGTCATGTTCCCGAATCTGATGTGAAGGTCTTGTTCCCCTTTTGTCCTGAATGGTGGGTCTTGTTCCCGTGGGTCTTGTTCCCGAACTGAGTTGAGGGTCTTGTTCCCTGAATTGAGTTGAATGATGGGTCTTGTTCCCGTGGGTCTTGTTCCCGAACCGAGCTGAGGGTATTGTTCCCTGAATTACGGGTCTTGTTCCCGATTTGTTGAGATAAGGGTCTTGTTCCCTGAATTGAGTTGTGGGTCTTGTTCCCGTTCTGAATTGTGTTGAGGGTCTTGTTCCCTGAACTAAGTTGTGGGTCTTGTTCCCGATCTGAATTGTGTTGAGGGTCTTGTTCCCTGAACTGAGTTGTGGGTCTTGTTCCCGTGGGTCTTGTTCCCATTTTGAGCTAAGGGTCTTGTTCCCTAAATTGAGTTGTGGGTCTTGTTCCCGATCTGAATTGTGTTGAGGGTCTTGTTCCCTGAACTGAGTTGTGGGTCTTGTTCCCGTGCTGAATTGAGGGTCTTGTTCCCGTGGGTCTTGTTCCCATTTTGAGCTGAGGGTCTTGTTCCCTGAATTGAGTTGTGGGTCTTGTTCCCGATCTGAATTGTGGGTCTTGTTCCTGATTTGATACTGATATGGGCCTCGCCCAAACTGATACTGATATGGGCCTCGCCCCAAACTGATACTGGTATGGGCCTCGCCCCCAAACTGACACTGAAGCTGATGTGGGCCTCGCCACCAGGATAATATGGGCCTCGCCCTCAAACTGATATTGAAGCTGATGTGGGCCTCAACCCTGGGACTCGTCCCAAAAACTGATACTGATGCCGATGTGGGCCTCAACCCTGGGACTCGTCCCAAAAACTGATACTGTAACAGATTTGATGTAGGCCTCGGCCCTGGGACTCATCCCTGAACTGCTGATAATGATGTGGGCTTCAACCCTGGGACTCATCCCCGAAACTGATACTGTGTCTTCATACTCGGAGTGTCGTACCTGGCAGAACTGATCTGATGTCTCCATACCCGGAGTGTCGTACCTGGCAGAGCTGATCTGATGTCTCCATTCCCGAAGCGCCGCACTCGGCAAAACCGATTCTGACTAAGATACGGGCCTCGCCCGTAAAGTGTCATACCTGGCAAAGACTGATAGTGATGTGGGCCTCAACCCGCAGAGTGTCATACCCGGCAAAGACTGATAATGATGTGGGCCTCAACCCGCAGAGTGTCATACCCGGCAAAGACTGATAATGATGTGGGCCTCAACCCGCAGAGTGCCATACCTGGCAAAGACTGATTATGATGTGGGCCTCGCCACAAGGATGTCATACCCGGCTGATACTGATCCGAACTGGTGTGGGCCTCGACCCCAAAGTGCTGTATCCGACAGATACTAATCATGAACTGATGTGGGCCCCGCCCCCTGAGTGCCATACCCGGCGAATACTGATCATGAACTGATATGGGCCCCGCCCTCACAATGCAATACGCGGCGGATACTGATACTGAATCGATGTGGGCCCCGTCCCCAGGTTGAGATAGGCCTCGCTTTCAAACTGATACTAATGTGGGGCTTCGCCCCCAAGCTGATATGATATTCTATTTCACACATTACATCACTTCTCACGAGATAATCTTTGATAGATAAACATATCTTATCCTCAACGAATGCTTTCACGTCGAAATCGAAGAACCTTCAAAGTACTCGACATACTCAAACCCAATCATCTGAACGGGTGATCTGAGCTAGACCTCATGTGTGTGTGTGCCAAGGCTCTTTCGCAGCTTATTCCTTAAGTAAGCCAACTTGGTGATTTCGTTTCAGAGAATTGAACCAGTGGGTCTAACCAACCTGGATGTCTTAATCACATTCTGTGATTACTTCAGCATATTCAATATGATATGGTTTTTGTATCTTTTTTTTCTCTCTTTTTTTTTTTTTTTTTTGACACACCTACCCTTTAAGGTAGCATTTCTCCTCATGGTGGTCCTAATACTCGCCCATGGGTAGCTTCACGCTTATCGGTTATAGGTGGTCTATTTTTTTTTTTTTTTCTTCAGAGACTCTTTTTTTTCTTTTTTTTTTTTTTTTTTTTTAAACCATATCATATATCATAGCATCAGCAAACCAGCGTGGACATTCAAGCAAACGGTCATTCACCGATACCTCATCCCTTCAACTAGTCACCTAACTAACCACTCAGGCTTCCACTGCTAGGATCTCGTAATCAAGTGCTTAGGAGTCTAATCTAAGATCAATCCATTCAAAGTACTGGATGAGAGCGCGTCTCGCACTTTTTGTTTCTAGGGTTTCTCCCTACAGCATGCAATGTCATCACAGGACATATGTCTAATTATCAAAGGCTTCTCTCACTCATTTTTTTTTCTCTCTCTCTTTTTTTTCATCTCTTTTTTTTTCGTTTTCTTTTTTTTCTTTTTGTTTTTTTTTTCACACTCATTTTTTTCAACAATTAAAATAAAATACAAACTTTTCAAATAAAACACAAACTTTCAAATAGGCATTGGAATACCTGGTCAGGAGGGAACCTCATCAATTCAGATCAATGTCCATTCTGCGTTTCTTGCTTGGATCACTGTCAGTCCAGTCCAACTGAGAGAGTATGGGGTCAAGCTTTGGCTCAAAAGCCAGGATCTGGTCAATCAACTCTTCGGTATTTGTTGCAGTCAAGAAAATGTCTTCCGCATATTTGGTGACAAACTCGTGTCTCTTGACTTCTGGTAATTCAATGAAAGCATCTGTTGTACTTTGCCACAACTAATAAATTAGCTCTCATTCTTGTGATTGCCAAGCACCAATTTCTCTGTCTTAACTTGCTCCGCCTTTGTTTTTACCTGCAAAAATAACATAGAATTAGAAATTCCAAAAAACACGAAACAGCAATTACGGCAACTTGCATAGGTTGCCTCCCTTTTAGTGTTGACTTCATCGTCTTCAGCCAGACATGGCCGAAATTCTTCTGTCAGTGTGGCATCACCATCGTCTTTAGTGCTTGCCGCTTCTGATTCTTGCTGTTTTCCTTGTTCCGCCTTTGCTTTTTCCTGCAAAAATAACACAAAATTAGAAATTCCATAAAACATGAAACAGAAATCACAGCAAATTGCATAGGTTGCCTCCCTTTTAGTGTTGACTTCATCGTCCTTCCCTTTGTGTTTCATCGTCTTCAGCTAGACATGACCAAATTCTTCTGTCATCGTGGCTTCACCGTCGTCTTTTAGTGCTTGTGTCACCTTTTGATCTTTGTCGTTTTCTTTTTCTTTTTCTCTCTTTTTTTTTTTTCTTAGAACCTGCGAATACAAAACAACAGAATAAAGATGTGTGCATGTAATGTATATGTATGCAAGTGTAGAGATACTCCCTTTTCGTGATGGGCGAGACCCTCATTGTGCTCCTCGGCGCTATATGTCCCTGGTCGCCCCTTGATGGTTCCCATCTGTTTGAAATCTGTAAAAACAAAACACAAAACAAGAATGCAAGTTACGTGTATGCATGTATGTATTTCCTATCCCGTTGGGTTAGGTCTTCTGCCTGTTCCCTCGGCGACCGCTCAGTTCTTTTTTTTTCTTCAGGAAAAATGCAGCTTCAATCTGCTTACGTCGGCTGACTTGGTAAACTCATTTTTTTCAAATCTCGTAATCTCCTGGCCTTGTTTCCAACTTTCTGTCTTTTCTGCTTATTTCTTCTGAGAATTCTCTGTGTTCCAGATATCTCTGAATTTCGTGATACCAAGGGTTCCTGTCATCGACTTCCACATCCAATATCCTTTCTGTCTCATACAATTGATTGCTTGCAGTTGTCAGCAAAAGTAGTCTCATCATCGATTTCTATGGATTTTCCCCAGTCGCGGCGGGTGTCGCCGATGCATCAACATCATCTGATTTTATTTGGCATGTGCTGAAATTTGCAATCAGGGATAGTCTGTGCCAGAGGTAGAACAGGTATGGCGTCAACCATTCTTCCTTTAACTCTCATTCTCCTTGCATCTTCAATTTTTCAAACACTTTTGACAAAAATTTACCCAGGCTGGAGAATTGTCTGTTTCTGATAGGGGTGATCTCTGAGGAAGTATGTTTGATCCTTGAAGGTTCCCCAATGGTCCTTTCGTCATGGTTGCACAAGTCTCTGTTATTGGCTATATGGGGCACGGTCAAACTGGTCACAACATTGGTCAAAACTTGCAACTGTTTAGCAATTTCAGCTACCTTGGCTTCCAATCGATCTAGGTGGGATTCCCCGTTGACTGACACTCATACTGGTTGATGATCCCTTGACAAACCTTTCTTACTTCCCAACCCAACGGGAGTCTATGATGGCTTTTAAGACACAAAGGGTTAACATGATGCATGTATGCATGACATGTGTGCAATGCAAATAAACAAGCTCTTAAAATATTTACACTAATTGACCCGTTATCATTTTAAAGTATTTAATCACACTATTGCGCAGTGCAAACTTGCCCCAGTTGAAAAGGCCTAACATGTTTGCATTTTTGCGATAGCATGTCTAAATAACTTCAAATGATAAACGCCCAAACACAAACTGGCCCACCGTCATTTCAAAAATTTTGGCCTAATTGTCAAAAAGGACATGAACTTGTCCCGGTTTAAACGATAACGAGTTCATATCTTTTAACAAAGAGTCCAAATAAATCCAAATGACAACAGTCCAAAACACAAACATAAACACAAATGACAACAATCTAAAACACAAGCATAAACACAGTAGTCATGATTAATTAAAACACAAATCAAACACAAGCATAAACACAATAGTCATGATTAATTAAAACACAAATCACAAACATTACAAGATATCATTTCGGAGCCAATTCTCTATGTCCCCAGTGGAGTCGCCAAACTGTAGACAACAGAAATCGGCGACGCTGTCCTAGGCTCGCGGCCTAGTTGAGAAGTACGAAATAACATGGAGTCGCCACCCGGTGTGAGCCGGGAAAATGAGATTTAAGGCCGCACTCACCCCTCGCAAGAGAAGACCTCAAACCTTTGGGTTCGGAATGGTCTCTTACTTTATGTCATCTTGTAATGTTTGTGATTTGTGCAATATTAATCAAAACTACTTAACATACATGTACAATGATAATTCAACCTAATTCACATTCATAAAAATAAATCTTACATTTAAATTTACATGTTTCGAAAATGAGTTTTCATAACATAACAAATACAAAAATAAACATGTGGGCCAGTAACTTGGCCACTATTAATGTAGGACCTCGCATACCCGATTAGACGTATCTGACGTCAACCGAATACGCCGCGTCCGTAACAGTAAAGTAACAAAGGGTGCCCTCAGGTCTTACCTTTTAGTCGCTGTCCGGGAGTGCGTTCCGCGGTGCCGGAAGGGGTTATCATTCCACTGTTCTCACTGATGCGATTTTTCCGCTGTTTTGTCCGGGTTCACCGTTTCTACTGTTTTTTGCTATTTTCGACGGGTCCACTGTTTTTACTGTTTTTTCTGTTTTCACTCGAGGTTTCCACCCGCTGTTTTCTCTCCGTTTATTGTTAGTTTCTGCTCTGTAATTGGCTTACTGGTTTCGGTGGATTGGGGACTGTTTTGTGGTATTATGGGCTGAAATGTGCGTGAATGATGGGAGCTGTAATGGAGGCTAGTTGGCGTGAATTAGAGGCAGAAATGGAGGGCTGCTTTGGCGTATTTCAAGGGCTGCAATGAGGGGCTGGTTCAGGGACAATGGGCGTGAATCAGAGGCTGAAATGAGGGCTGTGTGGCGTGAGCAATGGGGCTGAAGTAAGGCAGATTTGGCGTGAGTGTAAGGGGCTGAAATGTGGGCTAGTTCAGGGGCAGAAGAGGGCTGATTTGTGATATCTTTGTGCTTTGTCTATGCTATCAAAGTGCTGGCCGAGAGAGTGAGCGTATGTGCTGGTGCGTGGAGGGCTGTTCAGTGAGGGGGTTATGCGTGAAGATATAGGGCTGTTGTGAGGGGGATTTGCGTGGATATGGGCAGCGTGAGGGGTAATTGCCTGAGGTGAGGTTTGCTACGTGAGGGCTGCTTTGAGGGTAGTTAGTGTGCGTTGCCGAGTAGGGTGAGAGGGGAGCTTTGTGCGTGAATTGTGAAGGCAATATTGAGGGTAGTTTCCTAATCAATGTGGGACAAAAGGGAATGAAGGTTTGCAGTGTTTTTGGCACTTTGGGGGTTAATTTGGTGGCTATTTTCTTGGTAGTTAGAGGCAGTTTTTTAGGTAGTTTTTGACAAGATTTGCTGGGCTGTTTGGGAGGCAGAATTCGGTGATGGATGAGCTGCAGTGGAGGGTAAGTTTCGGTGATACAAAGGGCAGTCCAAGGGCAATATTTCAGTGGCAATTTGGGCGTGAAGTCTGGCCAATTTTGGGGCTGCAGTCACGTGAAATTGGGGGTAGTTCTGGGGTGTTTTATGCGTGAGTTGAGGGTTGTTTTGTGAGGGCTATATGTGGCTAGACAGGGGGAATTTCAGGGGCTGTTTGGGATGTTTGTGGCGTGAAGGCTTGTGAGGCTCTTGGTGGCTAGGGTTTAGTGGTGAAGATCAGTGGGCTGTGAAGGTGATGATGATGGTCGTCTGGGGTGATGAAGTGGTGAGATGATGATCATGATGAAGGGTGATTCATGCGTTGAGGGGCTGATGAAGTTAGGCGCTGTTGGTGAGTGAATCCCCCCTGAATTTGGAAGAATGAGGCGTTAAGAAGAGAGCAGGGGTAGGTGGTTTTTTTTTGTTGTCAAAATGGGCGGCTGAAAGGTTGGTGATAAGGTTTGAAAATGGTGGATTTGGTTTGTTGAATTGTTTGGTAGGTGAGGCAGTTGTCATTTGTAAATGAAGAAAAATGGTGTTGTTGGCTACGTGGGGTATGCTGGAGGGAATTATTTTGGTGTGCGTGTTGTGCATTACGTGAATGGTGGGGCTTTGGTTTATTATTTTTGTTATTTGGTGTTAGAATTAATTTAATTGGTTGGTGAATTTTAATTTTACATGGAAGTTAGAGATAGAAAAGGTGTGAAAAAGAGTGAGGATAAAGGTTCCCTGAGCAAACCCGAGGTTAAGCGAGCGAACAAAAATCCAACAAAACGTTAATTCTTGACATTTCCCTTCCGTCGTCAGTTTCCCGCGACTCCCGCGACTTAAAAGGTGGTGCCTCCGTACGAGGCTCATCATTGGGCTGATATGCAAAAATGCAATGCCTACAGATGTCCACCTACTAGATCTAGGAATTGGATGGGATCCAATTGATCTTAGAGATCTACCTAGTTAATTATCATACAATTTATTGGCCAAAGTCAAGATTGGTGTTATTTAACGGGATCCTAGCCCACTAGGAAACAAGGTTTCCCGAGTACTCCACATAGGGTTAGAGGCTTGCCGAAAAATAGTGGGAGGCAAGTATTAAATTTGCAATATTCGTTTAGTTACTTGCCAATACGCGTTCATTTCAATTTTTCATCAATTAAATTAATATATTAGTTGGACTAATATTTAATTGGTGTTTTAATTAAACAGTTGGACTGTATTCAAACTACTTCAATTATAGTTGATTATATAATTGGATTATAGTAATCAATATATTTGAATTTAACCAAATAAATTATAGTTGATTTTATAGTTAGACTATAGTAATCATTATAATTAGTAGTACCTAAAATCATTGATTAAATAGTTGGACTATTAGAATCAAGATAATTGAAAGATTAGTGTTTAAAACATAATCCTGGGTGAAAATGTTTTTAAGCGACTTTAATTTTCAAATTGGGAATAAAACCTCAAGATAGTCATGGAATAAAAGAAGTTACTCTATTTGATAGAATAACCTCTTGGGCCTAAGCCCGGAGTTGAGCAAATAGTAGAACATGATATTTGGAAAATTCATGTAATGATAACTTTAGTGCTCAATCCATTATACTTACTGCAATGACACTTTAATTCTGTCATCAAAGTTAAGGATTAGATCTTTGTACCATGATGATAAAATTAAAGATCTTCATAGATTTACTATTAAATCTTAGAAGTACAGATTGCATAAGAAGCTATTTAGCTCGTGTATGTTAGAGGGTACGTCTGTCGAGCACTTGGTGTCGCAGATGATTGCTGACATCGATTAGCTAGGTTAGTTGGGCGTTACCTACGTGGCTGAGACTACCAAAGATTTGATCTTATAGTCTATACCCGAAAGCTGGGGCAGGTTCATTATGAACCAATAGTAAATTCTTAGAGAATTGATGGCTATGCTCTAGGAGACAAAGCCAGAGCTTCTAAAAGGGGCAAAGGAAAAATCATCACTGTCTTCTGGGAAGACAAAGGACATACCCAAGATGTCTGCCTAAACTGAGGCAAACGGGGTCACTGGAAGCGTGACTGCTGTACGGACAAGGCATACATGAAGGAATTGAAGACGGGGCAAGGCTCCGACTTCAAATATGTTTGTCATAAATATGTTCACTACTAGTATTAAAATTGGATTTTAGATACTGGATGTGGTACATAAATATGTACTGGTGTGCAGAATCTGCTGATAAGCAGGATACTGACTTCAGTTGAGATCTTCTCTGCGAATTGAAAACGGGACAAGAGTCGCTGTTTTAACCATAGAAACCTAATTTTAGGAACTACCCTTTGGGTGTGTACTTAAATTAGGAAACTGTTACAATGTAACTAGTTTGACTAGAAACATTATCTCTATATCAGGGTTTAACCCGTTGCGGGTATACCTTTATATTCTAGAACACTAAAGTGTTTTATTTTATAAAGATGATATTCAGATAAACACATTAGATGTGAACAACAACATTTATATTTTGAATATAAATAAATCTCAAACATATAATATGACAAACAACTAGCTCAAACTGAATTAATCATTTGAGATTTATAAGTGGCATTGATGTCTGGGACACAATTAACAAGACTTGTATATCCACACTTTCGAAGAGTGGGTACTACGAAAAATTTGATTCCATTCAAATAATGTCTAAGAATCTAGTTTATTGGGCAAAATGCCTAAAATATCTTTTACTTTGTAAAAGTGCAAGTGCCACCGATCTGTTAGCCCTCGTTCATAGTGACAAAAGTGGAGCCATATCTAGCTAGGCTATAGGTGGATATGAATACTTCGCAACCTTTACGGATGTGGAATCGCGTTATGGTTATGTGTTTCTTTTGAAACAATAATCGAAAACTTTCAGAAAGTTTCGACACGAAGTAGACAAACAGATCGGCTAAAGTATTAAACACCATGATTAGACCATGATGGAGAATACTTAACCAAAAAATTTCTCAAATACCTGAAAGAGTATAGTATTCTTTCAATGAGGACTCCTCCCGGAATACGTCAGTTTGACGGCGTGTCTGAATGCAGAAACCGAATTTTGTTGGACATGATAAGGTTAATCATGAGTCGCTCTGAACTACCATTTCATTCAAAGGATATACATTAAACAGTGCAAAACTTATTTTGAATAAGGTTCCATAAAAATCTGTTTGACAGACTTCATATTAGATATGAACAGGAAAGAAACTGGGTTTTCTAATTCCTGAAGATTTGGGAATGCTAGGCATAGTTTGGATGATACCAAACTAGAACCCAAATCGGATAAGTGCCTAATTGTAGGTTATCCTAGGGTAACCAAAGTATAGTACTTATATAACTCACAAGAGAACAATGTAATTGTTTCTCGTGATGCGGTTTTCCTAAGAGGAATACCTATATGCAGTGGTATGTGGGAGGAAAGTAAAACTCGATGAAAATCGGAGTAATACTATTCCAGGCACCGATTCCTTAATGGAACACAAATAGTTCATCAAGGATGAAACTATACCAATAATCTTCGAATACACAAAAACCGCGTAGGTCGAAGAGAGTCAGAAAACAACCTAGGAGGTATGGGTTTCTGATCTCACCTCATAAAGATGTCAATCCTATTGAGGAATACGAACTGACTACGTATGAGGAAGTGATACAAGGTATCGACTCCCTATTATGAAAAAGTGCCATAATGTCCGAAATGGATTCCATGTATACCAACCAAGTTTGGACACTAGTTTTTATACCGGAAGGCATTGTGCCTATTGGTACTATATAAGTCTTCAAGGAAGACATACATGGATGGCGACATACCAACGTACAAAGCTAGGCTTGTAGCGAAAAGGTATCGTTATCAACATTGTGTCGATTACGACGAAACCTTTTACATGTTGCCATGGTTAAATCCATTTGGATAATGCTTGTTGATTCTGCGTGTTTCATTTATGAAATGTTACAACTGAACGTCAAAACCGCTTTCCTTCAACGGAAACCTGGTGGAGGAAGTTTACATCATCCTGACGGTTTTGTCGTACCAAAACAAGCAAACAAGGTTTGCAAGTTAATCGATCCATTTATGGATTGAAGCAAGCATTGCGTTCATGGAATTATCATTTTGATGTAATCATAATGGTATATGATTTAATTCAAAATGAAAATGATTCTTGTGTATATAAGGAGGTTAGTGGGAGCGCACTGACAGTGAATGTCCTAAATAATGATGATATATCATTTCTTGGAAATGATATTCCCATAATACAATCGGTGAAAGCTTGGCTTTCATGAAAATTCTCCGTAGAATTCTTGGGAGAGACAACCTTTATTCTAGGAATAAAGATATACTGGGATAGATCTAAAAGTTTTTGGTACTCTCCGAGAACTCGTACACTGAAATAAATGTACGTGACCTGGTGTCTCATACGCTTTGAGCATATGGAGTCACAATCAGGCCAATCCAAGTGATAGTCACTGGATTGATGTTAAGAACATCATTTAGTATATTAGATGAACTAAGGATGTTGTCTTATACAATGGAGAATGAGAACTTAAAGTGACTAGGTTCACTACTGTAAGTTTCCAAACCGATAAAAACGACTATAAGTCGTAATAGCGGTACTATACATTTTGAATAACGGAACAATGAGATGGAAATCTTCCAAGCAAGAAACCGTTACCGAATAAACAACAAAAGCGGGATATTACTGCAGCTGAGGCAGTAATAGAAGCCATTTGGATCGATAATAAATCTCATTAGATTAGATGTAGTTCTGTTAGCAGCTGAGCTAGGCTACATCATAGGCTAAAGAATTAATGGTCTCATCAACGATCCAGATCTATACTTCAATATTTCATATGATTCGTTCTGATCATACATCGTGGCGATGTGATGATTGAATAAATCACATCAGATGATAACCATGCAAATCCGCTGACAAAAGCATTTCCTCAGCAGAAGTTTGAGCGAACCGTACATAGTTCGGGAGTAGGACACTTGAGTGATTGGCTATAGGCCAAGTGGGAGATTGTTGGACAATTATGAACCATAGCCTAACTATTTGTACAGATCATGGTGTTGCTGTACAAATTAACCTTGTGACAAAGGAAATTGCTCTTTTATCATTTTAATTAAATTACCAAGATGTATAAATGATAAAAGGTCTTTATGATTAGTTCTGGATTGAGATGATATGAGACAATATCAATCACCGAAAGTTTAATCATTAAATATCCCTAGTCGTAGTATTATCGAGAGTGGACATCGATAATGTGGAATAGACTAGTATTACACTTGTGCGCATTGTGGGAGCACAACGACATAGTTCTCATATATTTGGGTATAGGATACTCAAGCAAGTGTAATATGAGATTGTGTTTACTGATGGTACGGAAACAACTTCTTTCTGGATAGACCCCTCAGAATTCCATTGGTAGTATGACTATGTGTCTATGGAAGTCCGAATCAGGGTAGGTGTATTTGGTCTTAACCTGAGACTTGCACCACTAATACTTGCGACAATCAATATACTTTGGTTTTGGTCGTCTAGGGCTTTAACAGGTTCTGTGTACGCCTCTTCTAGGTATTTTGAGAATCGTAGTGTATTTTGTGTGATGTCAAGACGGAAGTATCACTCCAGTCATAGTGGAGATGATGATCACGTAGGATACGGAACTGGTGCTCTTTTATGCTGCAGCTATCGGGATAAAATGACTAGGTCATGTTTATCCGATTATAGAGACTAGTTACCAGAGATCTGATATGTGCTTCGTACGGGGCATACACAATTCCAGCCTCAGGCCTTACCCGTGACATCTGATACTGGATCGTAATACGCAATACTACGTATACTACGCCTGATAAAGATCACATATTCCTTAAGAATATTTCTGGAGAATTGGGTAGGCACGGTGTTTTGCTAGAAGCCAACCATGTCTTATAAATCAGTAAAAACGTAGTACTGGGTACGTACGTGTTCGGATAGTCCGACGACCGAATTTACTGCCAACATATCCGGGGATCTCATGGGTCGCTTCCCGAAGATTCACCGATGACGTATTACTCACACTTTATTAATCTGGGATTAATTATAAGAGAGAGAAAATTAATCGGATTAATTACAGAGATATTTTATCTGGGATAAAATATTATTTAAAGAGAGAGAACGATTAATTTGGAATTAATCGATAAAATAATATATTCGATATTGTATACGAAATTGGATTTCGACGCGGAATTCAAATTAGATTTTAATTCGGGCGAACGAGTTAATTTAGAATTAATTCGCAAGCGACGTGAATAGTAATTTTGCTAGGCATAATTATTTAATTAAATTTGATTTAATTATGTCGCAACAGAAAATTCGTTAATTCAGAATTAGCGAACCAAAGCCCGGGAGTGTTTGCGGGCCCACTCGCATTTCGAATTCAAGTGCGGCCCACAAGTCACATCAATCGTCAAATCACTAGGCAATCAAGTGATGGAAGTCACATCACTTTGAGTGATGTGATGTCTAGTCACTTTTGAGTGATTGATGGTGGTGGTTGGAAGGCTTAATTTCCTTGTACCTTTTTGGATTTGGAAATTCCAAATTTGGTATATCTTTTATTTTATTTTGGAAATAAAAAACCGAAAAAAACAATCCTTCTTCCTCTCACTCTCACACTCACGGCCTAGGGCCATTTTCTCTCAAAATTGTTTCTCTTTGCCGAGAGAAAAAACAAGAAGGAATGGAAGATTTGTGGCAAATCTATCCAATGCTAGCACATGAAGAGTCATCCAAAGGTGATAGTGAAACAAACCCTTGAGCATGGAATCTCAACAAAAAGCTTGGAGCTTGGAACACACTAAAATGGAGCTTGGCCGAACATCATCCATGGAGGAAAAGCTTGAAGAATTTTTTTTATGTTCGTCGCATCACAAAACCAATCATTGTAAGTATTATTTCGCCATACTTCTTATGAGTATTCACACATGATTTCTATGTTTAATTGATCTTGGGACTAACTTAGAAACCCAACAATGGTATCAGAGACTTATTTGAGCATGAAATTGAAATTAGGGTAAAATTGATTTGAGCATGTTTGGTTGAAATTGATTGTTTGAATATGCTTGAATGATGATAACATAGTGTTATGCATGATCAATTTGATGAAAATTGAGTTGGATCAAATTTTCGCCAATTACTTGGCTGGCCGAAAGTTGGACTACCCTAAATGTCATGGTGATTTTTGTTTTTGATCATTGGATGAGTTGAAATCATTTGGGAAATGTTGATTTAGGATTTAATTGGATTGAATTCAGAATCAGACATAAAACCCTACAATTGCCGTGAGTGATAGCATGGAAAATGATTGATTTTTGATTCAATTGTGTTGGACATAAGTTGATGGTGATAAGCATAATTAATTTAGTAAATTGGTGTTTTGGAAATATTAATTTGAGTAATTAATTATGGCTATACATTTAGTTTAATTAAATTATGAAATTTGGAATTTAATTAATTTGGGCAAATTTGGAATTGGGCTTGTAAAAGTTGTATTTGGGCTTAATTGGCTTGGTTGGGCCAAGTTTGGTTTAGGATAATTGGTTGGATCCAATTGGGCCCAAAACCATATCCATAAAGTCCAAATATAACTAATGGACCTTTAAAATTTTAATTGGGCCTAATGGGCCTAAATTGGATATATGGCATATATAAGATATATGTTTCGGACTGGATGTCCACCTACTGGATCTATGAATTGGATGGGATCCAATTGATCTTAGAGATTTACCTAGTTAATTATCATACAATTTGTTGGCCAAAGTCAAGATTGTGTGTTATTTAACGGGATCCTAGCCCACTAGGAAACAAGGTTTCCCAAGTACTCCACAGAGGGTTAGAGGCTTGCCGAAAAATAGTGGGAGGCAAGTATTAAATTTGCAATATTCGTTTAGTTACTTGCCAATACGCGTTCATTTCATTTTTTCGTCAATTAAATTAATATATTAGTTGGACTAATATTTAATTATTGTTTTAATTAAACAGTTGGACTGTATTCAAACTACTTCAATTATAGTTGATTATATAATTGGATTATAGTAATCCATATATTTGAATTTAACCAAATAAATTATAGTTGATTATATAGTTAGACTATAGTAATCATTATAATTAGTAGTACCTAAAATCATTGATTAAATAGTTGGACTATTAGAATCAAGATAATGAAAGATTAGTGTTTAAAACATAATCCTGGGTGATGAAAATGTTTTTAAGCGACTTTAATTTTCAAATTGGGAATAAAACCTCAGGATAGTCATGGAATAAAAGAAGTTACTCTATTTGATAGAATAACCTCTTGGGCCTAAGCCCGGAGTTGAGCAAATAGTAGAACATGATATTTTGAATATTCATGTAATGAACTTTAGTGCTCAATCCATTATACTTACTGCAATGACACTTTAATTCTGTCATCAAAGTTAAGGATTAGATCTTTGTACCATGATGATAAAATTAAAGATCTTCATATATTTTCTATTAAATCTTAGAAGTACAGATTGCATAAGAAGCTCTTTAGCTCGTGTATGTCAGAGGGTACGTCTGTCGAGCACTTGGTGTCGTAGATGATTGCTGACATCGATTAGCTAGGTTAGTTGGGCGTTACCTACGTGGCCGAGACAACCAAAGATTTGATCTTATAGTCTTTACCCGAAAGCTGGGGCTGGTTCATTATGAACCAATTGTAAATTCTTAGAGAATTGATGGCTATGCTCTAGGAGACAAAGCCAGAGCTTCTAAAAGGAGCAAAGGCAAAATCATCACTGTCTTCTGGGAAGACAAAGGACATATCCCATGATGTCTGCCTAAACTGTGGCAAAGGGGTCACTGGAAGCATGACTGCTGTACGGACAAGGTAGACATGAAGGAATTGAAGACGGGGCAAGGCTCCGACTTCAAATATGTTTGTCATAAATATGTTCACTACTAGTATTAAAATTGGATTTTAGATACTGGATGTGGTACATAAATATGTACTGGTGTGCAGAATCTGCTGATAAGCAGGATACTGACTTCAGTTGAGATCTTCTATGCGAATTGAAAACGGGACGAGAGTCGCTGTTTTAACCGTAGAAACCTAAGTTTAGGAACTACCCTTTGGGTGTGTACTAAAATTAGGAAACTGTTATAATGTAACTAGTTTGACTAGAAACATTATCTCTATATCAGGGTTTAACCCGTTGCGGGTATACCTTTATATTCTAGAACACTAAAGTGTTTTATTTTATAAATATGATATTGAGATAAATACATTAGATGTGAACAACAGCATTTATATTTTGAATATAAATAAATCTCAAACATATAATATGACAAACAAATAGCTCAAACTGAATTAATCATTTGAGATTTATAAGTGGCATTGATGTCTGGGACACAATTAACAAGACTCGTATATCCACACTTTCGAAGAGTGGGTACTACGACAAATTTGATTCCATTCAAATAATGTCTACGAATCTAGTTTATTGGGCAAAGTGCCTAAAAATCTTTTACTTTGTAAAAGTGCAAGTGCCACCATCTGTTAGCCCACGTTCATAGTGACAAAAGTGGGGCCATATCTAGCTAGGCTAGAGGTGGATATGAATACTTCGCAACCTTTACGGATGTGGAATCGCGTTATGGTTATATGTTTCTTTTGAAACGAGAATCGAAAACTTTCTGAAAGTTTCGACATGAAGTAGACAAACAGATCGACTAAAGTATTAAACCCATGATTAGACCATGATGGAGAATACTTAAGCATAAATTTCTCAAATACTTGAAAGAGTATAGTATTATTTCAATGATGACTCCTCCCGGAACACGTCAGTTGGACGGTGTGTCTGAATGGAGAAACCGATTTTGTTGGACATGATAAGGTTAATCATGAGTAACTCTGAACTACCATTTCCTTCAAAGGATACACATTAAACAGTGCAAAACTTATTTTGAATAAGGTTCCATAAAAATCTGTTTGACAGACTTCATATTAGATATGAACAGGAAAGAAACTGGGTTTTCTAATTCCTGAAGATTTGGGAATGCTAGGCATAGTTTGGATGATACCAAACTAAAACCCAAATCAGATAAGTGCCTAATTATACGTTATCCTAGGGTAACCAAAGTATAGTACTTATACAACTCACAAGAGAACAATGTAATTGTTGCTCGCCATGCGGTTTTCCTAAGAGGAATACCTATATGCAGTGGTAAGTGGGAGGAAAGTAAAACTCGATGAAAATCGGAGTAATACTATTCCAGGCACCGATTCCTTAATGGAACACAAATAGTTCATAAAGGATGAAACTATAACAATAATCTTCGAATACACAAGAACCGCGTAGGTCAGAGAGAGTCAGAAAATAACCTGGGAGGTATGGGTTTCTGATCTCACCTCATAAAGATGTCAATCCTATTGAGGAATACGAACTGACTACGTATGAGGAAGTGATACAAGGTATCGACTCCCTATTATGAAAAAGTGTCATGATGTCCGAAATGGATTCCATGTATACCAACCAAGTTTGGACACTAGTTGTTGTACCTGAAGGAATTTTGCCTATTGGTACTATATAAGTCTTCAATGAAGACATACATGGATGGCAACAAACCAACATACAAAGCTAGGCTTGTAGCGAAAAGGTATCGTTATCAACATTGTGTCGATTACGATGAAACATTTGACCTGTTGCCATGGTTAAATCCATTTGGATAATGTTTGCTGATGCTGCGTGTTTCAATTATGAAATGTTACAGCTGAACGTCAAAACCGCTTTCCTTCAACGGAAACCTGTTGGAGGATGTTTACAATATCATGACGGTTTTGTCGTACCAAAACAAGCAAACAAGGTTTGCAAGTTATTCGATCCATTTATGGATTGAAGTGGAATTATCATTTTGATGTAATCATAATGGTATATGATTTAATTCAAAATGAAAATGATTCTTGTGTATATAATGAGGTTAGTGGGAGCGCACTGATAGTGAATGTCCTAAATAATGATGATATATCATTTCTTGGAAATGATATTCCCATAATACAATCGGTGAAAGCTTGGCTTTCATGAAAATTCTCCGTAGAATTTTTGGGAGAGACAACCTTTATTCTAGGAATAAAGATATATTGGGATAGATCTAAAAGTTGTTGGTACTCTCCGAGAACTTGTACATTGAAATAAATGAACTAAGTGATAGTCACTGGATTGATGTTAAGAACATCCTTTAGTATCTTAGATGAACTAAGGATGCTGTCTTATACAATGGAGAAGGAGAACTTGAAGTGACTAGGTTCACTACTGTAAGTTTCCAAACCGATAAAAACGACTATAAGTCGTAATAGCGGTACTATACAGTTTGAATAACAGAACAGTGAGATGGAAATCTTCCAAGCAAGAAACTGTTACCGAATAAACAACAAAAGCGGGATATTGCTGCAGCTGAGGCAGTAATAGAAGCCATTTGGATCGATAATAAATCTAATTAGATTAGATGTAGTTCTGTTAGCAGCTAAGCTAGGCTACATCATAGGCTAAAGAATTAATGGTCTCATCAACGATCCAGATATATACTTCAATATTTCATATGATTCGTTCGGATCATACATCGTGGCGATGTGCTGATTGAATAAATCGCATCAGATGATAACCATGCAAATCCGCTGACGAAAGCATTTCCTCAGCAGAAGTTTGAGCGAACCGTACATAGTTCGGGTGTAGGACACTTGAGTGATTGGCTATAGGCCAAGTGGGAGATTGTTGGACAATTATGACCCATAGCATAACTATTTGTACAGATCATGGTGTTGTTGTACAAATTAACTCTGTGACAAAAAAAATTGCTCTTTTATCATTTGCAATTAGATTACCAAGATGTATAAATGATAAAAGGTCCTTATGATTAGTTCCAGATTGAGATGATATGAGACAGTATCAATCCATGAAGGTTTAATAATTAAATATCCCTAGTCATAGTATTATGAAGATTGGACATCGATAATGCGGAATAGACTAGTATTACACTTGTGCGCGTTGTGGGAGCACAACGGTATAGTTCTCATATATTTGGGTATATGATACTCATGCAAGTGTAATAGGAGGTTGTGTTTACCGATGGCACGGAAACAACCTTCTTTCTGGATAGTCCCCTCGGAATTCCATTGGTAGTATGACTATGTATCTATGGAAGTCCGAATTAGGGTAGGTGTATTTGGTCTTAACCTGAGACTTGCACCGCTAATACTTGCGACAATCAATATACATTGGTTTTGGTCGTCCAGGGCTTTAACAGGTTCTGTGTACGCCTCTTCTGGGTATATTGAGAATCGTAGTGTATTGGGTGTGATGTCAAGACGGAAGTATCACTCCAGTCATAGTGGAGATGATGATCACGTAGGATACGGAACTGGTGCTCTTTTATGCTGCAACTATCGGGATAAAATGACTAGGTCATGTTTATCTGATTATAGAGACTAGTTACCAGAGATCCGATATATGCTTCGTATGGGGCAGACATAATTCCAGCCCCAGGCCTTGCACGTGACATCCGATACTGGATCGTAATACGGAATACTATATATACTACGCCTGATAAAGATAAAATATTCCTTTAAGAATATTTCTGGAGAATTGGGTAGGCACGGTGCTTTGATGGAAGCCAACCATATCTTGTAAAACAGTAAAAACATAATACTAGGTACGTACGTGTTCGGATAGTCTGGCGACCAGATTTACTGCCAACATATTTGGGGATCTCATGGGTCGCTTCTCGAAGATTCACCGATGCGTATGACTCACACTTTGTTAGTCTGGGATTAATTATAAGAGAGAGAATTAATCTGGGATTAATTACGGAGATATTTTATCTGGGATAAAATATTATTTAAAGAGAGAGAACGATTAATTTGGAATTAATCGATAAAATAATATATTCGATATATTATAGGAAATTGGATTTGGACGCGGAATTCAAATTAGTTTTTAATTCGGGCGAACGAGTAAATTTAGAATTAGTTCGCAAGCGACATGAATTGTAATTTTGCTAGGCATAATTATTTAATTAAATTTGATTTAATTACGTCGCAATGGAAAATTCGTTAATTCGGAATTAGTGAACTCGAGCCCGGGAGTGTTTGCGGACCCACTCGCATTTCGAATTCAAGTGCGGCCCACAAGTCACATCAAGCGTCAAATCACTAGTCAATCAAGTGATGGAAGTCACATCACTTTGAGTGATGTGATTGTTGGACCATTATGACCCATAACGTCACTATTTGTACAGATCATTGTGTTGCTGTACAAATTAACTATGTGATAAAGGAGATTGCACTCTTATCATTTGTGATTAGATCACATAGATGTATAAATGATGAGAGGTCCATATGATTTGTTCCTGGACGGAGAATGATATGAGACAGTATCAGTCCACGAAGGATAAATCATTAAATATCCATAGTCAGAGGATTATCGAGATTGGACATCGATAAATACGTAAAAGACTAGTATTACAGTTGTGCGCATTGTGAGGGCACAACGATATAGTTCTCATATATTTGGGTATAAGATACTCATACAAGTGTAATAGGAGGTTGTGTTTTACCGATGGTACGGGAAACAGCTTCTCTCTGGATAGACCCCCTCAGAATTCCAATGGTAGTATGACTATGTGTTTATGGAAGTCCGAAATCAGGGTAGGTGTATTTGGTCTTAACCTAAGACTTGCATCGCTAATACTTGCGGCAATCAATATAATTTGGTTGCGTTCGTCCAGGGCTTTAACAGGTTCTGTGTACGCCAATGCTGGGTATATTGAGAATCGTAGTGTGTTGGGTGTGATGTCAAGACGGAAGTGTCACTCTAGTCATATGGAGATGATGATCACGTAGGATACGAGACTGGTTCTCTTCAATGCTGCAGCTATCAGGATAAAATGACAAGGTCAGGTTTATCCGATTATAGAGATTAGTTACCAGACATCCGACATGTACTTCGTACGGGGCAGACACAATTCTAGCCCCAGGCCTAGCACGTGATCATTCGATACTGGACAGAAATACGCAATACTACGTATACTACCCCTGATATAGATCCTTTATTCCTATAAGGATATTCCGGAGAATTGGGTAGGCATGGCGCTTTGCTAGAGGCCAACCTTGTCTTGTAAATCGGTATAAATGTAGTACGAGGTACTTACGTGTTCGGATAGTCCGACGACCGAATTACTGCCAACATATCGGGGATCTCATGGGTCGCTTCCCAAAGATTCACCGATGACGTATGATTCACACTCTTAATTAATCTGGATTAATTAGAAGAGAGAGAAAATTAATCTGGGATTAATTACGGAGATATTTTATCTGGATAAAATATCATTAAAAGAGAGAACGGTTAATTTGGAATTAATCGAGAAATTAATATATTTGATATATTAAACGAAATTGGATTTTGACGCGGAATTAAAATTAGATTTTAATTCGGGCGAACGAATTAATTTAGAATTAATTCGTTAGTGACGTGGATAGTGATTTCACTAGTCGTAATCATTTAAGTACGACGCAACGGAAAATTCGTTAATTTTGGAAATAGCGAACCCAAGCCCGAGATATTTGCGAGCGCATTCGCATTTCCAATTCGAGTGCGGCACGCAAGTCAATTCAAGCGTCAAATCGGTAGTCGCATCAAGCGTCAAATCATTAGTCTTTTTGAGTGATGTGACAACTTGTCACTTGATTTGATTGATTGATGGATTGATTGATGGAAGTGATGGCTAGCATTTAATATTATTTTGGAGCCAAAAATTGTGTTGACTTTTTAAAGCCTTACACAAATTTGGTATATGTTTTTATTTGATTTTTGAAATCAAATTAATTCAATAACAAACTTCTCTCCTTTCTCTCTCCTTCTTCTCCTATTCTACACGCCCATGGAGGCATTTTTGTTCACTGTTTTTCTGTCACAAAAACGTGAGCAGTGAGGGAAGCAAGAGTGTGATTTGTGGCAAATCACAAGTGCTAGCACACTTACAAGACATGCGAAGGTGATAGGGAAGTCCACCCATGAGCCGGGAACCGTTCGACGAAGCTTGGAGCTTGTTCGAGAAGCTCAAAAACAGAAAATGGAGGCCAACGAGTGAGCAAATTCTGCTCACTGCCGAATGCAGTGAAGAAGAAACCGATCAATTTGATGAAAAAGGTTTTTGCCAAACCTTGCAGTGAGGGAAGCAAGGTTTTTGCTGCCTCCGCGTCGCTCAACCGATCGATGTGAGTATTCCGCAACTTCTTCGATTTGTATTCGCACTTATTCATGCTTATTATTGATCTTGGGACCTTAATAGAAACCACCAATGGCATCTAGAGCAAGGTTTGAGCATGAAAAAGTTTAGGGCTTAAAATTTGGGTAAATTTGTATTTGAGCATGATTTGAATGAATTGGATGTTGAGTATGCTTATACATGTTTAATTGATAATGATTGGATCAATTTGATGAAATAATGTTTGGAACATTTTTCCCCCAATTATTTGTGTTGGCCGAATGCCTTAGTCCTATTTTATCTTGGTGATTTTTTGATTTTGATTATTGGATGAGTTAGAATCATTCAGGAATGTGATTTAATGTCGATTGTGGAATTAATTGGATTGAATTCGAATCGGACAAAATCCCCTCCCTTGGCCGAGAATTTGAGCATGTAATTATGGGTTTGATTTTAATCAAAATGTGTTGGACATGTTGATGATGAAAATGAGCATGATTAATTAAAAATTAATGTTCTAGAAATGTTAATTTGGGTGATTAATCATGATATACACATTAGGTTAATTAAATGTGAAATTGGATTTTTTGTATTTAATTAATTGGGCCTTAAAATTGGATTTGGGCTTGTATGTTGTAAATGGGCTTATTGGGCTTTGTTGTACAAAGTTGGGTTTAGGAAATTTGGTTGGATCCAATTAGGCCCAAAACTGCATCCATAAAGCCCAAATGCAACTAATGGACCTTTAAAGTTTAATTGGGCCTAATGGGCCAAAATTGATTTATGGGCTTATGGGGTAACTCCCGGATTGGATTTTGGTTCTTCGGTTTGACCCGAGTTGACCAAAAGTCCACGCCTTAAGAAATTAATTAAAAGCCCATTGGACTTTAATTAAATTGACGTTGGACGTTAATCGGGCTTTGACACCTGAAACGATTAAATTTGGAATTTAAGTCGTAAAAGGTTTATTATTAAAGTGTATTGTTTAATTTGGAATTAAATAAGCGAATTATAATTAAATGCATATTGAATTGAATTTAATTATGTAGTTTAATTTAATTCAAGAATCATACTTTGAGTATTATTCGCAAAACTAGTTTGACTCGAACAAAATCAAATCGTTGTTTGAACATTGGATGATCACAATTATCAGATTAATTAATTTGATTAGATTGATTGATAACATGCTTGTGTGAATACATGGTTGCGGTGCATGAATAATATATATCGGATGGATATTAGATGGGTGGGACAATTTTAGAAAATGTTGTCATAAATTCGATTTATTAATTAGACCTGCGTCTCCATCCTTATTACCTCTCTATTCTTTGTATTATCTTCTCACCTATTCCCCTCAATGTAAATGAGGTTTCTTGAGAAGTGTAGTATAACGGGTAGAAGTAAATACTTGTGCTAGCGGAAGAGAGAAATGGAGAGATTTGATCTAGGATCAATGTGTAAAGTATCCATCCGCATATCATTATTATTTTTTATACGCGCTTTATTATGTGTTTAGAATGCATGTTTAAGGGTGTATGATGATAAGACCTTAACAAAGATAATAAATTGGTTGCAAATTTGCGCTCGAAAAACCCTCGCAAAATATTAAGCATCTTTCCTTCCATTGAGTGATTCTCACTCAAGATCCGAGACTGGCATTGGCTTGTTGGACAAAGTTAAGGCCTTTGTCCGTCGAGGATGTGTTTGAATCATGAGAGCTTTGTTCCATATTGGTGTCTTGTCCAAGTTGTGGTTTGTTGGCCAAAGTCAAGACCACTTCTTGTCCATCGACATTGATTACGAAGCTTTCCATGGTCAATGGGTCGCGCTTAACTAGGATCACTAAGTTTGTTGTGCCAAAGCCAAAGCTTAGATGATTCAGAGGAAAATTGTTAGGTAATACATTGGATGTATTGGCATATATAAGATATATGTTTCAGACTTGGATGTCCCCCTACCGGATCTAGGAATTGGATTGGATCCATTGATCTTAGAAATCTACCTAGTTAATAATATCATACAATTTGTTGGCCAAAGTCAAGATTGTGTGATATTTAACGGGATCCTAGCCCACTAGGAAACACGGTTTCCCGAGTACTCGACAAAGGGTTAGAGGCTCGCCGAAAAAATAGTGGGAAGCAAGAATTGAATTTGCAATACTCATTTAATTACTTTCCATACGCGCTCAAATCAAAATCATTCTTCGTTATAAATTAAATGTTAGTTGGACTAATATTTAAATGTTGTTTTAATAAATAGTTGGACTATATTCAAACAATTCATTTATAGTTGATTTTATAATTGGATTATAGTAATCAATATAATTGATTTTAATCTATGAAATTATAGTTGATTAAATAGTTGGACTATTGTAATCATTATAATAAATAGTACCTAAATCGTTGATTAAATAGTTGGACTATTAGAATCAAGATAAAATTGAAAGATTGACATTTAAAACATAATCCTGGGGAAAATGTATTTAAATGGTTTAATTTTTCAAATTGGGAATAAATTTCAGGATGGTCCTGGAAATAATAAGTTACTTTATTTGATAAAATAACATATTATGCCTAAGCCCGAAGTTAAGAAAATAGTAGAGCATAATCTTTGGAATATTATGTGATGATAACTTAAGTGCTTAATCCATTAAGCTTGTCGCAGTAGACTTTTTAATTTCTGATTGGAACTAAGGATTACATCCTTAAAGTATGATAATGAAATTGAAGGATCTTCATAAATCTATATTTATATTTTAGAAGTACTAAAATTGCAATAAATAACTCCTGGAGAGTTAATGACTATTCTCAAGGAGACAAAGTCAAAGTTTGCAATTAGGCAAGTAGCACAAGGCGCACCTTACTTCGATATTCTAGAAACCCGAGGCTTGGCTAAAGGCTTATGGAATGTGAAAAAAGGCAAAGACAAAATTATTATAATCTTCTGGGAAGATAAATGACATATCCCAAAATGTCTGCTTAATTGTGGCAAACGGGATCGCGGAAGCGTGACTGCCGTTTGGACAAAGCAGACATGAAGCAATTGAAGACGACCAAGGCTTTGACTTCAAATATGTTTGTCATAAATATGTTCATGACTAGTATTAAAATTGGATTTTAAATACTTAGTGTGATACATAAATATATATGATGTTCAGAATCTGTTTTGAAGAGGATACTGACTTCAATCGAGATTAATCTGCGAATTGGAAACGGGACGAAAGTCGTTGTTTTAACCGTAGATACCTATTTTAGGAACTACCCTCGGGTGTGTACCTAAATTTGGAAACTGTTATAATGTAACTAGTTTGACTAGAAATTTATCTGTATATCAGTGTTTAACCCGCTGCGGGTGAACCTTTATATTCTAGAACACTAAAGTGTTTTATTATATAAAGATGATATTGAGATAAACACATTAGATGTGAATAACAGAATTTATATTTTGAATATAAATAAATCTCAAATATATAATATGACAAATAAACAGCTCAATTGATTTGATTAGATGAAACTTAATTGTGGCAATGTTGTCTGGGACACAATCAAACAAGAATCGTATATCCGCACTTTTGAATAGTGGGTACTAGGACTAATTTGATTCCATTCAAATAAAGTCTACGAATCTAGTTTATTGGGCAAAGTGCCTAAAACACCTTTACTTGGTAAAAGTGTAAATGCCACCGATCTGTTAGCCCTAGTTCATAGTGAAGCAAGTGGGCCCATGTTTAGCTAGGCTAAAAGTGGATATGAATATTTTGTGACCTATACGGATGTGGCATCACGTTATGGTTATGTGTTTCTTTTGAAGAACACAAATCAGAAACTTTTAAAGTTTCGACATGAAATAGACAAACAGATCGGCTGTAGTATTATACCGTCACGGTAAGACCGTAATGGAAAATACTTAGACAATAAGTTTCTAATATACTTGAAAGAGTATAAGTATTCTTTCAAATGAGGACTCCTCCCGGAACACGTCAATTTGACGGTGTGTCTGAACAGAGTAACCGAATCTTGTTGGACATGATAAGGTTAATCATGAGTCGCTCTGAACTACTATTTCCTTCAACGGATAAGCATTAACAGTGTAAGAACTTATTTAGAATAAGGTTCCATAAAAATCTGTTTGACAGACTTCATATTAGATATGAACATGAAAGATTCACATTCCTGAAAATTTGGGTATGCTAGCATATGTTTGGATGATACCAAACTAGAACCCAAATCGATAAGTACCAATTGTAGGTTATCCTAGGGATACCTGTGGGACACAGAAACTGGGCGACGCATGCTGTTCCGGGCTCGCGGCCCGGATGGGAGTACGGAGTAGCCCGCGGGGGACTAAACCGGAGAATAATGGAGTCGCCACCCGGTGTGAACCGGGAAAAAGATTTAAGGCTGCACACACCCCTCGCAAGGGAAGACCTCAAATCGTTGGGTTCGGAATGGTCCCTTACTTATGCCACTTGTAATAAAATGATTTGTGCAATAATCTTACCAAGCCTAAGCAACATATTTCCAAGGATAATTTACTCCTAAGTTTGCATGCATAGGTACAAAGCTCATATCATATAACACATTTTCATATTTGCATACAACCTATTTGCATATAATCTATGTCTGAATTCATACATAAGGATAAATTGACATACGGAAAGCATACAATTTCATATTGGTAGACACAGAAGCGCAAACAAATAACATTCTTACAAGCATGCATATTAAGGAAATACAATTAAGCACATAATGGAAATAGATAACTAAAGAGGTAATACAAATGCATAAGGTAAAAAGAGACAACTATACGCTAAAATAGGCATGTCATGATGTGATGCAGGAAAGATATCTAGAATTGACATGAACACATGCGTGGGCCTTTTTTTCAAGTGGTACGTGGAATTGTATCCCGAGTACAGATCATACTACCATCCATTCAGAATCGGCTATGAAATTTATTTCTAGGTTTCCATCCTATATACCACAAGAGATAATGCCCAAATGCTATCATAACATGGATACACAAATGATAATAGATCGAGCTAGGACAAGGATAGATGATGCAATCAATAGATGAAAGGCGCGGCAAATATCGTGGTAAAGGTAGCCTTTTACGCTTTTTCCCCCCAAATGGAGAACCTTTTAGTCCAACACCATAAACCCTTGCGCTTTTCATTACAATGCTTACAAAAATGAAGACAACAATATCAGACTACGTGTACCCGATTAAACACATCTTACATTCAACCGAATATACATCAACCGGCTTGGCAAAGTATCGTGGTAAAAGATTTTAACCCTTCAAAATAGGGGACATTTAATCCAACTTACTAAACCCATGCGCTCAATCACATAATGCATATAAAAAATAAAGAAAATAATATCGGACTTCGTATACCCGATTGAACACATCTTACATTCAACTGAATATACATCAACCAGCGCGGTAAAGCATCGTGGTAAATGATTTTAACCCCTCAAAATAGGGGACCTTTAATCCAACTTACTAAGCCCATGCGCTCGATCATATCATGCATATAAAAAATAAAGACAATAATATCAGACTTCGTATACCCGATTGAACACATCTTACATTCAACCGAATATACATCAATCGGCGCGGCAAAGCATCGTGGTAAGGGATTTTAACCCCTCAAAATATGGGACCTTTAATCCAACTTACTAAGCCCATGCGCTCGATCATGTCATGCATATAAAAATAAAGACAATAGCATTGTACTTCGTATACCCGATTGATCACATCTTACATTCAACCGAATATACATCAACCAGCGCGGCAAATCATCGTGGTAAAGGATTTTAACCCCTCAAAATAGGGGACCTTTAATCCAACTTACTAAGCCCATGCGTTCGATCACATCATTACATAAACAAATAACATACAGAAATCAAGTAGCGAATAATAAAAAAATCAAAACAACATAAAATGAAATATGTGCCATTTACTCAAGTGGTACGTGGAGTTATATCCCGAGTACAGATCATACTACCCTCCATTCAGAATCGGCTATGATATTTATGTCCGGGTTTCCATCCTATATACCACGAGAGGCGATACACTTTTCATTTTATTCAAGGGCCACAATATACATCATTTTACAATTCATGCATTTACTATCTATTCAAGGGCCACAACATGCATCAATAAATGACTCTCATGCGATAAAAACGAATAAAACAATTAAAAAGATAGATGAAAATAATAGGAAAAGTACCCTCAGGTCTAACTTTTTTATATCGACTTTCGGACTCCCGTTTCACGGCCGTCGGAAGGGCTATCACTCCGCAACTCTTTCGATTCACTGGATTAACGTCTTAGCTCGCTGTTTTACTGTTTTGGTCACTGTTTTCACTCCGTTTTGCTGCTGTTTCCTCGTGGTTTTCTGGTCACTGTTTTTGGTGTATTAGGGGCTGTTTTGGACAGTTTTGGGACAGTTCTGGGTGCAGTTTCGGCCAAGGGGGGTTGTTACGTGTAGGAGCTAGGGTTTCTTTTCTTTGTACATGCGTGAGTGAGAGACCTTGGGAGAGTGGATGGCTTTGGTTTTGGCTTGCTTTTATAGACAAAGGGAATAGGTGAGTCCTTGCTTGACAAGGAAGAGATCTTCTCATTAAAGAGAGATATGATTTGGTTTCAAGTAAGGTAAATACAAGATTGAGGGGGGACAAATTTAGGCTTTATTATGAAGTTAGTATATTTAATTTGTGTTGATTAGGCATACAATATTTTAAGTTAGGAATAATATATTTTTAATTAGGAATAAAATTTGATTGATTGATTTTAACTTGGTATGATTATATTTCTTGTTTTTTTTTTTTATATTTGGTATATGACTTAATTAATATTTAATTTAATTTGGTATATGTTTTAATATTTTATTTAGTTTGGTATATTATTTAATTCAATTGGGTTGTATTTTGAGGGCCTTAGGTGTGTGGGCCAAGTGTGGTGGGCTAGGTGTTGTGTTGGTTTGGTGAGTGGGTTTGGGCCAAGGTTAAATGGTTTGTGTTTTTTAGGCCAAAGGTGCTTAAAAACGGAGGTCCAACGAGCGAGCTTGGAGCTAAACATGCGGATAAAATTTAATGAAATGCCGATTCCCTTCCGACAACTGTTTCCCGCAACTTCCTCGACTAAAAAGGTAGTGCCTCCAAATGAGACTCATCATAGGGGCACACATGCAAAAATGCAATGCCTACAATACCAAAGTATAGTAACTCTACATCTCACATGAGAACAATTAGATTGTTGCTCACCATGCGGATTTCCTAAGAGGAATACTGATATGCAGTGGTAAGTAGGAGGATAGTATAACTCGATGAAAATCGGAGTAATACTATTCAAGGCACCGAATCCTAATGGAACACAAATAGTTCATCAAGGATGAAACTATTACCATTAATCTTTGTATACACAAGAACCGCGTATGTCGGAGAGAGTCAGAAAACAACCTGGGGTATGGGTTTCTGATCTCGCCTTATAAAGATGTTATTCTTTTGAGGTATACCAACTGACTACGTATGAGGAAGTGATACAAGGTATCGACTCCATATCATGAAAAAATGTCATGAATTCGAAATGGATTCCATGTATATCAACAAGTTTGGACACTAGTTGATGTACCGCAAGGCATTGTGCCTATTGGTACTGTATAAGTCTTCAAGGAAGACGTACATGGATGGCAACATACCAATGTATAAAGCTAGGCTTTTAGCGGAAAGGTATCGTTATCAACATTGTGTTGATTACAATTCAACCTTTTACCTGTTGCCATGGTAAATCCATTTGGATAATGCTTGCTATAGCTGCATGTTTCATTTATGAAATATGTCAGCTTAACGGGAAAATCGCTTTCCTGAAAAGGAAACCTTTTGGAGGATGTTTACAACATCCTGTCAGTTTTGTCGTACTAAAACTAACAAACAAGGTTTGCAGGTTATTCGATCCATGTTTGGATTGAAGCAAACATCAGGTTCTTGGAATTATCGTTTTGATGTAATCATAATAGTTTATGATTTAATTCAAAACGAAAATGAATCTTGTGTATATAAGAGGGTTAGTGGGAGCGCACTGACAGTGGCTGTCCTATAAAATAATGATAATATGTCATTTCTTCGAAATGATATTCCCATAATAATAATCGGTGAAAGCTTGGCTTTCGATGAAACTCTCCGAGAAATTACAGATTGAAAAATGTACAAGACCTAGTGTCTTATACGCTTTGAGCATATGGATTCACAAACAGACCAATCCAAGTGATAGTCACTGGATTGATGTTAAGAACATACTTAGTATCTTAGAGAACTAAGGATGTTGTCTTAGTTTATAGAGATTGAGAACTTGAAGTGATTGGGATCACTGTAGCAAGTTTCCTAACCGATAAAGACGACTAAAAGTCGCAAATGGTACTATACAGTTTGAATAACGGTACAGTGAGCTGGAAATCTTCCAAGTAAGATATTGTTACCGTATAAACAACAAATGCGGGTTATTGCTGCAGCTGAGGCAGCAATTGAAGCCTTCTGGGTCAATAATAAATCTAATGAGATTAGATATAATTCTGTTAGCAGCTGAGCTAGGCGTCAGCACAGGCTAAAGAATTAATGGTCTCATCAACGATCCAGATACATACTTCGACTATTCAACTGATTCGTTTGTATCATACATTGTGGCGATGTGATGATCGAATAAATCGCATCAGACGATAGCATTTCTCAGCAGTTTGAGCAAACTGTACATAGTTCGGGTGTAAGACACTCGAGTGACTGGCTATAGACCAAGTGGGAGATTGTTGGAAAATTATGACCCATAGCGTCACTATTTGTACATATCATTGTGTTGTTGTACAAATTAACTATGTGATAAAGGAGATTGCACTTTTATCATTTGTGATTAGATCACCTAGATGTATAAATGATGAGAGGTCCCTATGATTTGTTCCTGGACGGAGAATGATATGAGACAATATCAGTCCATGAAGGATAAATCATTAAATATCCCTAGTCAGAGTATTATCGAGATTGGACATCGATAAATACGTAAAAGACTAGTATTACACTTGTGCGCGTTGTGAGGGCACAACGACATAGTTCTCATATATTTGGGTATAAAACACTCATGCAAGTGTAATAGGAGGTTGTGTTTTACCGATGGTACGGGAAACAACTTCGTTCTGGATAGACTCCCTCGAAATTCCATTGGTAGTATGACTATGTGTTATGGAAGTCCGAAATCAGGGTAGGTGTATTTGGTCTTAACCTGAGACTTGCACTGCTAATACTTGCGACAATCAATATAATTTGGTTGCGGTCGTCCAGGGCTTTAACAGGTTTTGTGTATGCCAATGTTGGGTATATTGAGAATCGTAGTGTGTTGGGTGTGATGTCAAGACGGAAGTGTCACTCCAGTCATATGGAGATGATGGTCACGTAGGATACGGGACTGGTTTTCTTAAATGCTGCAGCTATCGGGATAAAATGACAAGGTCAGGTTTATCCGATTATAGAAACTAGTTACCAGACATCCGACATGTTCTTCGTACGGGGCAGACACAATTCCAGCCCCAGGCCTAGCACGTGATCATTCGATACTTTACAGAAATACGCAATACTACGTATACTACGCCTGATATAGATCCTTTATTCCTGTAAGGATATTTTCGGAGAATTGGGTAGGCATGGCGCTTTGCTAGAGGCCAACCTTGTCTTGTAAATCGGTATAAACATAGTACGAGGTACTTACGTGTTCGGATAGTCCGACGGCCGAATTTTCTGCCAACATATCTAGGGATCTCATGGGTCGCTTCCAAACGATTCACCGATGACGTATGACTCGCACTCTTATTTAATCTGGGATTAATTAGAAGAGAGAGAAAATTAATATGGGATTAATTACAGAGATATTTTATCTTGGATATAATATCATTAAAAGAGAGATAACGGTTAATTTGGAATTAATCGAGAAATTAATATATTTGATATATTAAACGAAATTGGATTTCGAGGCGGAATTAAAATTAGATTTTAATTCGGGCGAACAAATTAATTTAGAATTAATTCGTTAGCGACGTGAATAGTGACTTCGCTAGGCGTAATCATTTAATTACGACGCAACAGAAAATTTGTTAATTTGGAATTAGTGAACCCGAGCCCGAGATTATTTGCGAGCGCATTCATATTTTGAATTTGAGTGTGGCACGCAAGTCAAATCAAGCGTCAAATCGCTAGTCGCATCAAGCGTCAAATCATTAGTCACTTTTGAGTGATGTGACAACTTGTCACTTGATTTGATTGATTGATGGATTGATTGATGGAAGTTGATGGATAACATTTAATGTTATTTTGGAGCCAAAAATTGTGTTGACTTTTTGAAAGCCTTTACACAAATTTGCTATGTTTTTATTTGATTTTGGAAATCAAATTAATTCAATACACAACTTCTCTCCTTCTCTCTCATTCTTCTCCTCTTCTACACGCCCATTGAGGCATTTTGTTCATTGTTTTTCTGTCACAAAAATGTGAGCAGTGAGGGAAGCAATAGTGTGATTTTGTGGCAAAATCACAAGTGCTAGCACATTTACAAGACATGCGAAGGTGATAGGGAAGTCCACCCATCAGCCGGGAACCATTCGACGAAGCTTGGAGCTTGTTCGAGGAGCTCAAAAATAGAAAATGGAGGCCAAACCAGTGAGCAAATTCTGCTCACTGCCGAATGTAGTGAAGAAACGAAATGGTTTTTGTTGCCTCCGCGTCGCTCAACCGATCGATGTGAGTATTCCGTAACTTCTTCGATTTGTATTCGCACCTGATTCATACTTATTATTGATCTTGGGACCTTAATAGAAACCAACAGTGATGTCTAGTCACTTTTGAGTGATTTATGGTGGTGGTTGGAAGGCTTAATTTCCTTGTACCTTTCTGGATTTGGAAATTCAAATTTTGGTATATCTTTTATTTGATTTTGGAAATAAAAAACCAACCAACACAATCATTCTTCCTCTTTCTCTCACACTCACGGCCTAGGGCCATTTTCTCTCAAAATTGTTTCTCTTTACCGAGAACAAACAAGAAGGAATGGAAGATTTGTGGCAAATCTATCCAATGCTAGCATATGAAGAGTCATCCAAATGTGATAGGGAAACAAACCCATGAGCATGGAATCTCAACAAAAAGCTTGGAGCTTGGAACACACTAAAATGGAGCTTGGCCGAACATCATCCATGGAGGAAAAATCGAAAAGAATTTTTTTTGTGTTCGTCGCATCGCAAAACCAATCATTGTAAGTATGATTCCGCCATACTTCTTATGAGTATTCACACATGATTTCTATGCTTAATTGATCTTGGGACTAATCTAGAAACCCAACAAGATCACCATGGATTTTGTCGTTGGGCTCCTGCGTACCTCAAACGACTATGATTCTATATGGGTGATCGTAGATAAATTGACTAAATCAACATATTTTCTTCTAATAAAGACTAGCTTTACAGTAGCCCAGTATGCCAAACTATACCTAGATGAGATAATGTCGTTGTATGGAGTACCTATCTCAATTGTCTCCGATCGAGGCTCTCAATTTACCTCTAAGTCTTGGCAGTCATTCCAAGAGGCTTTGGATTCACAGTTACGTTTTAGTATAACTTTTCACCTACAGACCGATGGTCAGTCGGAGTGCACCATATAGATTTTGGAAGACATGTTACGAGCTTGTGTGATTGATTTTGAGGGTGGTTGGATCAATATTTACCACTCATAGAATTCGCTTATAATAATAGTATCAAGCAAGTATTCAAATGGCACCATTCGAGGCATTGTATGGACGGAAGTGCAGATCACCAGTTTGATAGTTTGAAGTTGGGGAGCATAAGTGGTTAGGACCAGATTTAGTACAAGATGCCGTGGAAAAAGTAAAGTTGATCAGAGAGAGGTTGAATACAGCTCAGAGTCGTCAGAAGAGTTATGCTGATCACTAGATGAGGGATTTGGAATTTCATATTGGACAATTATTACCCATAGCATCACTATTTGTAAAGAACATGGTGTTCTTGTACAAATTAACTATGTGACAAAGGAAATTGCTCTTTTATCATTTTGTAATTAGATTACTTGGATATATAAATCATAAAAGTCCATATGATTAGTACCAGATTAATATGATATGAGACAACATTAATCCACGAAAGGTTTAATCATTAAATATCCTTAGTCGTAGTATTATAGAGACTGGACATCGATAATGCGGAATATGCTAGTATCACACTTGTGCGCATATTTCTCATATATTTAAGTATTGAATACTTATGCAAGTGTGATAGAAGGTTCTGTTAGCCATTGGACCGGGAACAACTTTGCTCTGGATAGACCCCTCTAAGTTTCATTGGTATTATGACTTTTTGTCTATGGGAATCCGAATCAGGGTAGGTGTATATGGTCTTAACTTGATACTTGCATCGCTAATACTTACGACAATCAGTATACTTTGGTTGGGTCGTCCGGGGTTTTAACAGGGTCTGTGTGTTGGGGTTAGTGCTCAGAGCGCCAATTCCCAGTTGTATTTCTTTTTGAATACTACTAAAAAATGTAATTTTTATGAATAATATATGTAGTTTATATAATATAATATATCTTTTAATATGATAAAGACATAATGACCTTGGAATGACTAGTAATGATGTTGTTGCAAAAGCATCGCAACTGACATTGAGATGTATCACGACGTTGTCATTCTCAAACTGTTACTGGTCAAGGTTTACACTACTTGGTTAGTAAAGTAAACCCGTTGAGATCATACATGTCGTATACTGGAATATATGATTCCAATGGTTTCTCAGTGAACCATAAGTCTTGGAGACTAGTATAGACGTGTATGTGTTTATAGCGATAAACACTGAACGACTCACCGAAGATTCTTAATGGATGGTACACCAACGTCAATAAGAATCTTATCGGGTTGAGTAGCACTTGTGATTCTTCGACTTGAGATGCCACTGTGGGCATATGAGACATCTCCTACACTTAGATGGCAGTCACGTCACAGATCTATTTAGATCAGACCTCCGCCGGTTCGTTGGTTGTGGATAGATCCTTAGGATGTCCTGTGTGTATCGAGATAGGATCCATCAATTCTGTGTATCAGAGCAGGTAGTCCATTTGATTAGCAATCAGATAAAAACCATGGGCCCGTGGTACAGTTTAGAAGTCAATTCTAAATGTTCTTTTTGAGATTCCTAATAGAGACGTCGACGGGATAATCCTCATAGAGATTTGACGTTTACATCTATATCTCTGGGATATATCCGGATACATGTGACATATGAATTATACATTTGCCATGACCTCGACCTGTATGATTCAGCGACTTTATCTGTGATCGTCATAATTTACGGGTGGTTAAATTATGGACACGAAATTGAATTTTGTGAGGGATATGCATGAATCTAGAGAGTCTCACTAATGAAATATACTCGTAGAGCACTAGGGCAACATTTTTAAATAATATTGATTATTTATAAAGTTGTTTAAAGGTTAAACGCAAAATACATGTGTAGGGACCCGATAGTCATTTCCTTAATTTTTGTGTATTTGTATTTAATGTTAGATTAATTCAAATACACATTAATTAATTGTCAATTGAGATATTTGACCAATATCGTAAATATATATGTAATTTATATTTATTGTAAATATAATACATATATTTAATATATTTGTTTTTAATTAATTAATTAATTAATTAATTAATTGTTAAATGATTAAATTAATTAAAGTATAAATATTTTAAGTTAAGATATTTTATTTAACGACTTAGTTGCAATTGTTGACTTGTTTGAATTATTCATTAATGTGTAATGATCAATTTACCAAGTGGACAAGTTGTAATTAAATGAAAAAAAAAATAAATATCATGATATTTTGTTATACACAATTTTCGGCCAAGGCTTGGAAAGGGAGTATAAATTATTTTGTTTTCATTTAGGGTTTGATAACCTTGAAACACTTATCGAAATACTCCATTAAAAGAAAACAAAGAAGCTTGGGAGAAAAGAAAAGATAACAAAGGAAAGCTTGGAATTTAGTAAGTTTTTCCAACTTGCTATTAGATAGGAAAATGTTCCTTGAGTTCTAGGCAACATGCTATGAGTTTCTTATGTTTTTCTATTCTTTATTATTTGTGTTTTTGGTGGATGGATGTTTGATAATGGGGTTAAGCATTATTAAGTTCAAAGAATGCTTCGAATATGTTAATAAGCATACTTTTGATAGTTTGAGAAACCTGTTGCCAATCTAGAGTTATTGACCCACTCTTAAATGACCTAGATTTGTTCTATAATTTTTTGGTTGTGGTGAGGCTTGATTATAATGGAAGAAACATGATTGAAGTATTGGATTTAACCAATTTGGTCTAATTTGTCCAATTTGATGAAATTGAAAAATTAAGGTTTAAGACCACTTCCAAATTTGGGGCTTTTCATTTATATGGTGCATATAGATGTGTATATGATGCATATAAAATATTGGGTTGATTGAATTTCATCTTCATGTGTTTTGAACACAAAAATTGCAAAATCACAATTATCCCCCCCCCCTTTGGAGGCTCTCGGCCTTGATGATGATTTTTGGGGTTTCAAGTTTCAATTTTTTTTTAATGTGTAGGACATGTTAAATTCATATTAGTAATGATTTAGAATCATCCAAAATTGTTTTGAACAATTTATGACTAAAATGAACAAAATGCTTGATTTAGGGGCAATTCGGTAATTGTACAAAAATTTGATTTATTGTGCAATTTTTTCATAATTTGATAATTGGATAATTAAATAAATAAGTTTATTTAATTAATCCGAGAAATATTTTGAAATCGGAAAATTTTGATTTTCCACTGTTCCGCTGCGTTACCGGATTTCCGCTATAAAACCCCTTCAAAATGGTATCAGAGCGAGTCTAATTCTAGGCCCCCCTAATATGATTAGCCCTTTAAATTAAATGGTTAATCATGTTTTCTTAATATTATACATGCATGTTTTAATATAATTTGATTAGATTTAGGGTGTATGACACTTAGCGGAAAATCCCTAATTAATAAGGTTTAAATGTAATTATGTATTTGATGCATGTTATGTGGTCCTTCTTGTCAATATAGTTTATGAATATTTCTCTGTGACTACATCCGAGACAGTGCCTTTGCTGTGAGAGTGTAGCCGATAAAGATTTATTTATACTGGATATATATCAGATACTAGATAAATTCAAGCAAAAATGGAATCCTAAACGTGCCCTAGCTGTCAGGGTTACGCAAGTAGCTTGAGTTTATCATTGACGAGTTTAACCTTGGTACGTCTCCTTGTGGGCATGCCTTAGCAGCGACAACGAGAAACGACCAGGACTGGAAAGCCAGGAGTCACTAGTGAGTGATTGATAAATGAGTTGTCTACCTAATGAATATACGTAAATGAGACCGTGCCTCTGCTGTGAGCTGAAATATATTCACGGGATCCACTTTTCACTATTTGTATTTAATTTAATTATTAAATCTTTGTATTCCGTTTGGGGATTACAGTATTGCGGATTTAGTGGGAGGGTCATTTTTTTGATTAAAAATCCATGATCTATTTTATGCTTATGATATTATATGAAACTGTTTAATTTGTGCTAACCATTTTTCGAGATCTATATGATAGATTTGCGATGGCAGCACCATCTACTAATCAGTTTTCTCGTATGCTTGAAGCGAACAAACTTAAAGGCGTAAAGAACTTCACTGATTGGGACTTGGATTTGGGGATTGTCCTCGATTCTGAGAAGTTGGGATATGTCCTTGAGGGTCCGTTGCCCCTAGCTGTGGGTGCGGATGCAACACCGGAGGAACACCAAGTTTTTGAATCTTGGAAGGATGATGATTTAAAAGTTAAATCATACATCCTTAGTTCACTGTCTCCGGGACTCAAGAAACAATACTATGGCATGATAGATGCGTATAGTATGATGACATGATTAAGACAATCTTTTGAGAACCAAGGGCAAGTTGTTGTTCACAAGCTCGCAATGGAACTGTTCCATGGGCGATTGGATGAGGGGCAAGTTGTTAGCACACATGTTCTTCAGATGATCGATTTGATGGATCAATTGAGGTAACATAATCTCATTTTGAATGACATTCTCGGTAGGAGTGTCATTCCTGGTTCACTCCCAGCTTCTTTTCGCCAGTTCGTGATGTACTTTAACATGAACGAGACTATTTGTACCTACCATGAGTTGCATAGGATGTTGCTCATGGCGGTGGAGGACCTGAAGAAGAGAGTACCGAATCACCATACGAGACCTACTTCTCTATTTGCTTCTTCCCAGACTTGGTCAAGGGAAAGAATAAGAAAGGGAATAAGAAGAAGAGTTTCGGTCCTCAACCACAGGCAAAGATGGCTAAGCCCAAAAGGGCTTCTGAAGACAAATGCCATCACTGTAGCAAAGTTGGGCTCTGGAAAAGGAACTGTCCTGACTACATTGCCCAGCTGAGGAGGGAGAGAGTATCTACATCAGGTAAATTTATTTTTCCAGTTATTGATTTTTCTTTGGCTTGTGAGGCCGTTACATCCAGCTGGATTTTAGATTCTGCTTGTCCCATTCACATTTGTAATTCGATGCAGGTGCTGAAGGAAAGTCGAAGACTGAAGCTTGGAGAGATGCAGTTGCGATTTCGGGAGTGGAGACTCTCTGGATGCGGTTGTAGTGGGAGTATGCGAGATCTCATTGCTGAATTGCACACTTTTGTTATATGACTGTCATTTTGTACCTAGATGTGTAGCTAATATTATCTCTCTTCTTGTATTAGATACATAAGATTATCATATTAATATTAAGAACTATTCTTTGTATTTATATGATAAAAGTAATATTCAGATCTTTTGTTGTCCAAACCAGCATGGTCATTATACATTGCAAACTTCAAAAGATATTATAAATACTAGAGTTAATAAACGTAGTTTACCTGTAATTAATAATATTGAACTTTGGCATATGCGGCTGGGTCACATAGGCGTTAAATGCCTTACCCAATTGGTTAGGAATGGTTTGATACCAGATCTTACCATTGAATCCTATCCAACTTGTGAATCTTGTATTCAGGGTAAGATGACCAAAGCCCTATTTTCTGGTGTTGGACATCGCGCCACTAACTTACTGGAACTCGTTCATTCTGATGTATGTGGTCCACTAAGTCATACTACTCACAGTGGTTATTCATACTTCATTACCTTTATCGATGATTTGTCACGGTACGGTTATGTGTATTTGATGCAACATAAATCAGAAACCTTTGAAAAGTTCAACGAGTTCCGAAATGAAGTAGAAAAACAAACTGGTCAATATATTAAATGCCTTCGATCTGATCGAGGCGGAGATATATGAGTGGTGAGTTCATTGATTATATGAAGGAGAATGGGATTCTCGCTCAATATACTCCTCCAGTTACTCCACGGCACAATGGAGTGTCTGAGAGAAGAAATCAGACTTTATTGGATATGGTCCGTTCAATGTTGAGTTTCGCAGATTTGCCCTATTACTTATGGGGCTACTATCTTTTAACAGTTGTACATCTTTTGAATAAGATTCCTTCAAAAGCTGTTCCTACGACTCCGTATGAGATATGGTTCGGTAGGAGACCAAATCTTAGTTACATTAAGGTTTGGGGTTGTCCTGCTTATGTCAGGGTTACTCAGCAAGATAAGCATTCGCCTCGGGGGTAAAAGTTTAGGTTTGTTGGATATCATTCGAATACGATGTGATATCTGTTCTATGATACCGAGAATCGAAATGTGTTCGTAGCTCGCTTCGCAAAATTTCTAGAAGTATAATTTTTATCTGAATGTGGTAATCATAGACATGTTGAACTTGATGAGTTCAACTTGAAAACAACGAACCAACAGAGGAACCTGAAGTTCATGTAGATGAAGGTGTTGGGTTTCTAGGATTATTCCTAAGATCAAATAAGCATAAAATCATGAATGAATAACAAAGAAGACTGGCGGAAACACACTTACATTGATCGGATTTTGGATACGTCAAACAACAAAAATTCTCCTCCAAGAGCTTCTAGTATTCGGCCAAGAGAAATCCACAAGCTCCCAGCTTTGTTTTGATTTTCCAAGCTCTAAAGTAGGTTTCCCTAACACCTTGTATGAATCCTTGATGAGTGCTAGCTCTATGAAAGGATTTTGCAACAAAATCCTTTGTATTTTTCCTCATGAACCTCACGGCAAAAGAAGAAAAATTGGGAGAGTTATTTGGCTTCAAACATTCGGCTATCAAGAGAGAGTGAGATAGGTTTTCTTTTGTTTTCAATTTATTTCAAAAACAATAATAAAAAAACAATTACCAAAGTTGGTATATGCTTTACAAAAGTCAAAGCCAAAATTTTGGCTCCAAAATCTCAATAAATGCTCGCAACCACTTCTTTCATGAATAGTGACTGTATGTCACTCACCAAAAAGGTGATAAGACATCTATCACTAAAGTGACAAGTGATGTGACTCGCGATGTGACTTGTTTGCCCCATTTGATTCAAAATGCGAGTGGGCCCGCAAACACTTCCGGGCTTGGTTTCACTAATTCCGAATTAACGAACTTCCGTCGGCACGTAATTAAATAATTATGCCTAGCGAAATTACTATTCACGTCGCTAACGAATTAATTCTAAATCAATTCGTTTGCCCGAATTAAAATCTAATTTTATTTCCGCGTCGAAATCCAATTTCTTTTAATATATCGAATATATTATTTTGACGATTAATTCCAAATTAATCTTTCTCTCTCTTTAAATAGTACTTTATCCAAGATAAAGTCTCTCCGCAATTAATCCCAGATTAATAAAGTTCGAATCATACGTCATCGGTGAATCTTCGGGAAGCGACCCAAGAGATCCCTGGATATGTTGGCAGTAAATTGGGTTGTCGGACTATCCGAACACGTACGTACCTCGTACTACGTTTTTACCGATTTACGAGACAAGGTTGGCTTCTAGCAAAGCGCCATGCCTACCCAATTCTCCAGAAATATTCTAAATGGAATATATGATCTATATCAGGCGTAGTATATCGTAGTATTGCGTATTGTGATCCTGTATCGGATGTCACGTGCAAGGCCTGGGGCTGGAATAGTGTCTGCCCCGTACAAAGCACATATCGGATATCAAGCAACTAGTCTCTTTGAATCGGATAATCATGACCTTGTCATATTATCCCGATGGTTGCAACACAATAGAGAACCAGTTCTGAATCCATGCGTGATCATCATCTCTATATCTCTGAAGTGATACTTCCGTCTTGACATCACATCCAATACACAACGATTCTCAATAAACCCAGAAGAGGCGAACACAGAACCTGTTAAAGCCTTGGACGACCAAAACCAAAGTTTACCGATTGTCGCAAGTACTAGCGATAAAAGTCTCAGGTTAAGACCAAATACACCTACCCTGAAGCGGACTCTCATAGACACATATACATACTACCAATGAGATTCCGCGGGGTCTATCCAGAGCAAAGCTATTTTCCGTACCATCGGTAAAACACAACCTTCTATCGCACTTGCATAAGTTTCCAATACTTAAATATATGAGAACAATGTTGTTATGCCCTCACAACGCGCACAAGTGCAATACTAGTCTTTTCTGCATTATCGATGTCCAATCTCGATAATACTACGACTAGGGATATTTAATGATTAAACCTTTATGGATTGATATTGTCTCATATCATCTTAATCCGAAATTAATCATAAGGACTTCTATCATTTATACATCTAGGTGATCCAATCACAAATGATAAAAGAGTAATTTCCTTTGTCACATAGTTAATTTGTACAACAGCACCGTGTTCTGTACAAATAGTGATGCTATGGGTCATAATTGTCCAACAATCTCCCACTTGGCCTATAGCCAATCACTTAGGTGCTTTACACCTGAACTATGTACGAGTGGCTCAAATTTCTGCTGAGAAAACAGCTTTCGTCTACGGATTTAAAAGGTTAACATCTGATGTGATTTATTTGATCATCACATCACCACGATGTATGATCCGATGAATCAGATGAGAATAGTTTAAAGTACATATCAGATCGTTGATGAGACTGTTAATTCTTTAGCCTGTGATGTAGCCTAGCTCAGCTGCTAACAGAACTATTTCTAATCTAATTAGAATTATTTAGATCCAAGATGCTACTATTGCTGCCACAGTCGCATCAATATTCCGCTTTTGTTGTTTATTGGGTAACAATGTCTTGTATGTAAGATTTCCAGCTCACTGCTCCGTTATTCAAACTTTATAGTATCCTTGATACGACTTACAGTCGTTATTATCGGTTTGGAAACTTGCAGCAGTGATCCCAGTCACTTCAAGTTCTCATTCTCCATAATTTAAGATAGCATCCTTAGTTCGTCCAAGATACTGAAGGATGTTATTAACATCAATCAAGTGACTATCACTTGGATTGGCCTGATTATGACTTCATATGCTGAAAGCGTATGAGACACCAGGTCACGTATATTTTTCAATGTACGAATTCTCGGAGAGTCCAACAACTTTTAGATCTATCCCAGTAGATCTTTTATTCCTAGAATAAAGGTTATCCTTCCCAAGAATTATACGGAGAATTTTTCTTGAAAGTCAAGCTTTCACCGATTGTAATATGGGAATATCATTTCCAAGAAATGACATATCATCATTTTATAGGACATTCACTGTCAGTGCGCTCCCACTAACCTCCTTATACACACAAGAATTATTTACGTTTTGAATTAAATCATACACCATTATGATTACATCAAAATGTTAGTTCCAAGAACCCAATGCTTGCTTCAATCCCTCTATGGATCGAATAACCTGCAAACCTTGTTTGCTAGTTTGGGTACGACAAAATCATCAGGATGTTGTAAACATCCTCCAAAAGGTTTCCGTTTAAGGAAAGCGATTTTGACGTTCAGCTGCCATATTTCATAAATGAAACATGCAGCATCAGCAAGCATTATCCAAATGGATTTAACAATGGCAACGGTTAAAAAAGGTTTTGTCGTAATCGACACAATGTTGAGAACGATACCTTTTTCGCTACAAGCCTAGCTTAGTACGTTGGTATGTTGCCATCCATGTATGTATTCCTTGAAGACTTATATTGTACCATCAGACACAATGGCTTTCGGAACATCAACTAGTGTCCAAACATAGTTGGTATACATGGAATCCATTTCGAACTTTATGGCACTTTGCTATAATAGGGAGTCGATACCTTGTATCACTTCCTGATACGTAGTCTGTTCGTATTCCTCAATAAGATTGGCATCTTTATGAGGTGAGATCAGAAACCCATTCCTCCCAGGTTGTCTTCTAACTCTCTCCGACTTACGCGGTTCTTGTGTATTCGAAGATTACTGGTACAGTTTCATCCTTGATGAACTGTTTGTGTTCCATTAAGGACTCGGTGCCTTGAACAGTATCACTCCGATTTTTCATCGAGTTTTACTATCCTCCCACTTACCACTACATATCGGTATTCCTCTTAGGAAAACAGCATGGTGAGCAACAATTAAAATTGTTCTCTTGTGAGTTGTATAAGTACTATACTTTGGTTTCCCTAAGATAACCTACAATTAGGCACTTATCCAATTTGGGTTCTAGTTTGGTATCATCCAAACGTATGCTTAGCATTCCTAAATCTTCAGGATTGAGAAAATCCAGTTTCTTTCCTGTTCATATCTAATATGAAGTCTGTCAAACAGATTTTCATGGAACTTTATTCAAAATAAGTATTACACTGTTAATGCTTATCCCTTTGAAGGAAAATGGTAGCTCAAAGCGACTCATGATTAACCTTATCATGTCCAACAAAATTCGGTTTCTCCGTTCGGTCACTCCGTCAAATTGACATGTTCCGGGAGGAGTCCTCATTGAAAGAATACTATATTCTTTCAAGTATTTGAGAAACTTACTGCTTAAGTATTTTCATCATGTTCTAACCGTGATGGTTTTATACTTTAGCTGATTTGTTCGTCTATTTTGTGTCGAAACTCTAAAAGTTTCTGATTTGTGTTTCAAAAGAAACACATAACCATATCTGTAAAGGTCATGAAACATTCATTTCGACATATAGCCTAGCTAGATATGGGACTACTTACGTTAGTACGAACGATGGCTCACAGATTGGTGGCAATTACACTTTTACCAAGTAAAAGGTGTTTTAGGCACTTTGCCCAATAAACTAGATTCGTAGACTTCATTTGAATGGAATCAAATCCGTCCTAGTATCCACTCTTCGAAAGTGTGGATATACGAGTCTTAATTAATGTGTCCCAGATAACACTGCCACAAATAAGTCTCATCTGATCAAATCAGTTTGAGTTACTTGTTTGTCATGTTATATGTTTGAGATTTATTTATATTCAAAATATAAATACTGTTATTCACATCTAATGTGTTTATCTCAATATCTTCTTTTAAAAACAAAACACTTTAGTGTTCTAGAATATAAAGGTATACTCGCAACGAGTTATACTCGATATTGAGATAATGTTTCAAGTCAAACTAGTTACATTTTACGGTTAAAACAATGACTGTCGTCCCGTTTCTAAATCGTAGATTAATCTCATCTTAAGTGAGTATCCTGCTCATAGCAGATTTTGCAAATCAGTACATATATTTATGTACCACTATTAAGTATCTAAAATCCAATTTTAATACTGGTAGCGAACATATTTGTGACAAATATCTTTGAAGCCGGAGCCTTGCACCATCTTCACTTCCTTCATGTTTGCCTTGTCCATACGGCAGTCACGCTTCAGTGATCCTGTTTGCCAAAGTTTAGGAAGACATCTTGGGATATGTCCTTTATCTACCTAGAAGATTATAATGATTTTGCCTTTGCCCTTTTCTATATCCCAGAAGCCTTTGGCCGAGCATTGGCCTTCTAGTATATTGAAGTAAGATGCGCCTTACGCTTCTTGCCTTATTCCAAATTTTGGCTGTGGCTCATTGAGCATAGCCATTAACTCTCCAAGAGTTTTCTATTGCAATTAATGCTTCTAAGATCTAAGTCTAGATCTATGAAGATCCTTCAATTTCAACATCATGGTTTAAAGATCTAATCCTTAGTTATGACGACGAAATTAAGGAGTCATTGCGGCACGGTTAACGGATCAAGCACTAAAGTTATCATCACATGAATCTTCTATAAATCATGCTCTACTTATTTGCTTAACTCCTGGCTTAGGCCCAAAAGGTTATTTTATCAAATAAAGTAACTTCTTAGTTTCCAGGACTATCCTGAAATTTTTTTCCCAAATTTGAAAATTAAAGTCGTTTAAACACATTTTCACTATGATTATGTTTTAAACACTAATATTTCAATTTAATCTTGATTGCTATAGTCCAACTATTTAATCAACGATTTCAGGTACTTTTATATAATGATTACTATAGTCCAACTATATTAATCAACTATACTTTTAATTAATAAAATTCAATTATATTGATTACTATAATCCAATTATAAAATCAACTATTAATTGAAATAGTTTTAATACAGTCTAACTGTTTTAAAACAATGATTAAATATTAGTCCAAGTAAAATATTAATTTATTGACGAAAAATAAAATGTGCGCGTATGGCAAGTATCTAAACGAAATTGCAAATCTAATACTTGCCTCCCAATATTTTTCGGCGAGCCTCTAACCCTCTGTTGAGTACTCAGGAAACCTTGTTTCCTAGTGGGCTAGGATCCCGTTAAATAACACACAATCTTGACTTTGGCCAACAAATTGTATGATACTTAACTAGGTAGATCTCTAAGATCAATTGGATCTCATCCAATTCCTAGATCCAGTAGGTTGACATCCAAGTCCGAAACCAATATCTTATATATGCCAATATATCCAATATATTCCCTAATCTTTTTCCTCTGAATCAATTAAGCCTTGGCTTTGGCACAACAAACTTAATGATACCAGTTAAGTGGAACCCATTGACTTTGGAAAGCTTCGTAATCAATGTCGATGGACAAGAAGTGATCTTGACTTTGGCCAACAAATCACGACTTGTGTTGGATAATTATGACCCATGGCGTCAGTATTTGTACAGATCATGGTGTTATTATTCAAATTAACTATATGACAAAGGAGATTGCACTCTTATCATTTGTGATTAGATCACCTAGATGTATAAATGATGAGAGGTCCCTATGATTTGTTCCTGGACGGAGAATGATATGAGACAGTATCAGTCCACGTAGAATAAATCATTAAATATCCATAGTTAGAGTATTATCGAGATTGGACATCGATAAATACGTAAAAGACTAGTATTACACTTTTGCGCGTTTGTGAGGGCACAACGGCATAGTTCTCATATATTTGAGTATAGGATACTTATGAAAGTGTAATAGGAGGTTGTGTTTTACCGATGGTACGGGAAAGGCTTCGCTCTGGATAAGACCCCCTCGGAATTCCATTGGTAGTATGACTATGTGTCTATGGAAGTCCGAAATCAGGGTAGGTGTATTTGGTCTTAACCTAATACTTGCACCGCTAATACTTGCGACAATCAATATACTTTGGTTGCGTTCGTCCAGGGCTTTAATAGGTTCTGTGTACGCCAATGCTAGGAATATTGAGAATCATAGTGTGTTGGGTGTGATGTCAAGACGGAAGTGTCACTCCAGTCATATGGAGATGATGGTCACGTAGGATACGGAACTGGTTCTTTTAAATGCTGCAGCTATTGGGATAAAATGACAAGGTCAGGTTTATCCGATAATAGAGACTAGTTACCAGACATCCGACATGTGCTTCGTACGGGGCAGACACAATTCCAGCCCCAGGCCTAGCACGTGATCATTCGATACTGGACAGAAATACGCAATACTACGATATACTACGCTTGATACAGATCCTTTATTCCTGTAAGGATGTTTCCGGAGAATTGGGTAGGCATGGCGCTTTGTTAGTGGCCAACCTTGTCTTGTAAATCGGTATAAACGTAGTATGAGGTACTTACGTGTTCGGATAGTCCGACGACCGAATTTACTGCCAACATATCCGGGGATCTCATGGGTCGCTTCCCAAAGATTCACCGATGACGTATAACTCGTACTCTAAATTAATCTGGGATTAATAAGATGAGAGAGAACAATTAATTTGGAATTAATCAAGAAATTAATATATTTGATATATTAAATGAAATTGGATTTCGATGCGGAATTAAAATTAGATTTTAATTCGGGTAAACGAATTAATTTAGAATTAATTCGTTAGCGATATGAATAGTGACTTCGCTAGCCGTAATCATTTAATTACGACGCAACAGAAAATTCGTTAATTTGAAATTAGCGAACCCGAGCCTGAGATTATTTGCGAGTGCATTCGCATTTCGAATTCGAGTGCGACACGTCAAATCGCTAGTCGCATCAAGCGTCAAATCACAAGTCACTTTGAGTGATGTGACTTGACAACTTGATGGATTGAGTAATGTGAGTGGTTGGGGCTTTAATGGTTTGACTTTAAAAGCCAAATTCAAATGAAATTCATTTGAAATTCAAATGTGTGTATATAATACACAAATTTGGAAACCAAACACAACAATCTCTCTCATTTCTTCTCTTTCATTTCACGCCTAAATAGGGCAAAAACTTTCTGGTTTTTGAGCTGAAAAAACCGAGAGAGTGGGAAGCTTAGAGTTGGATTTTTGTGGCAAAAATCACAAGTGCTAGCACACTACGAGACATGCAAATGTGATAGAGAAGTCCACCCATGAGCCGGGAATCGTTCGACAAAGCTCGGAGCTTGATGAAGGACCAAAAACGAAGCCAAAACCAGTGAGCACAAACTGCAGTTCACGCCAAACCAGTGAGCAGTTTTTGAAGTTTCGTTGCTTGCCGCGTCGCTCAAACCGATCGATGTAAGTATTCCGTAACTTCTTCGATATGTATTTGCACATTATTCATGTTTATAATTAATCTTGGGACCTTAATAGAAACCAACAATAGTATCTAGAGCAAGGTTTGAGCATGAAAAAGTTTAGGGCTTAAAATTTGGGTAATGTAACGACCCGGGTTATTTTAGTATTTTGCGTAAATTATATTTTCGCGTATGGGGTTGCGTCCGAACGCGAGGTCAATTTAATTGTAAAATGGAAATTTTTCTTCAAGAAATTAATTGTAAGTTTATATTGAGTTAAACTTGAAGGGTTAATTGGTAAATTATTAAATTAGTAGATATAAATCTAGAAATCTCTATAATATTCACACATGGTTCTAGACACATACACACCCATTTAATTTTACACACGCGCGCACACAGCCATTTTCATAGAACAGAGAGAAAAATCGAGAAAACTCAAGAGAAAGAAAAGAAAGAAAATAAAAACAAAAGAGAGGGAAGCCGAGAAAGGGGGATAGGCCGAAAGAGATGAGAAGATGAGAAAACTGGAGAAGAAGAAGAAGAATGGGGATGCAATAATATAATGTTCTGATTTTAGTCATGGTCCAATTAGTAAGTAAACTATGAATAATTTCCTTGAGATATTTACATTTGATTCTTTTAGGGTTTTGATTTGATTTTGAAAATTGTTTAATAATTGAATTATAAGCACATTAGAATGCTTTAGGGACTAATTAGTGTTAGAAATTGAAGAAATCAAGCTAGGGATTACAAATATATATACATATATAAAAAATAAGAGAATAGAATAAGAGAAGGCAACCCTATTTCTGCCGTGAGTGAAGTAGTAAGCAAACTTTAAAATTTTCCTCCTTATCAAAAATAGAGAGGCAGGAAGATCTAAGAGAAGCAAATGAATCCAGCAACAATTGAGTAAGTTTCTTTTTTTTTTTTAAAAATCTATTTGAATTTGTCTCTGTCTTTGTGAAATGCGTTTGTTCTGTGTATTTGCTTGTTATTGAAGATGATTTTGGTGGATAAGGAGATATGTGTGGAGTGGAATTAGTGGGTATGCTGAGATGTTTAGAAGTATGTAATGGAAAGGTGAATTTGTAAATCTTCAGTGGCTGAGGTTTGATTTTTAATCTAGATTTAGCTTTGAAAGTTGGATCATTGAGAAGGGGAATTAGTGATTTGCAGTAAGTTATTAAAAATAATAATAATAATAATAATAAAAATAAAAATAATAAAAATAAAAATAATAATAATAAAAATAAAAATAATAATAATAATAATAAAAATAAAAATAATAATAATAATAATAATAATAATAATAATAAAAATAATAATAATAATAATAATAAAAATAATAATAATAATAAAAATAATAATAAAAATAATAATAATAATAATAATAAAAATAATAATAATAATAATAATAATAATAATAATAATAATAATAATAATAATGCTGCATTAACAAAAGTTTAGTGTATTTTGATCCCTTGATCCCTTGACCCTGCCAAACTCCATTAAACCTCCAAATCTTAGAAGACATTAATTGGAGTTGATCAAATGTGTCAGTAAATTCAAGAAGTGAAGCACATAAGACTATGATAAAATAGGGTCCAACTTTTCCATAGTTTATAAAGAATGATAATGGTCATTTAGGTTCCGTAGGAATTAGAATCCTGTGAAGCTGTTAAAAAAAAAATAAAAAAATAAAAAAAAATTTCAATCTCTGTTTGACACACCGTAAAATTCAGAAATAACTAGATATATTAGGGTTTAACATATTCAAAAATCAGAATTTTTGGACTTTATGAATTTAGGCCAAATTTTACAAGTTGGATATTTTGCAGATGTTTAGTTTATGTCTTATTTGAACAGCCTGTGAATACATACTTATAAGTTGAATTTTGTAGACCGAAATCAAGTTCTGTAAAATTCTGGGTACTCTAGACACATAAGAGAGTTATCATACGGATATATATATGAATAAAGTTAGATGTTATATAAATACTGACATATGACATATGGCTATTGGAATACCTGGATGAAACTGTGTAAAAAAAAAAAATGTATTGAGAAAGTGTGATATATGAATTTATTTCTTGATAAAATATGTGTGTTGATCTTACTCGTATAAATAAAATAACAAGTGTAAGTGGTAAAATTTGTAGATGGAATATGCGTGTGAGCGTGGGTAGTGTATGCACAGTGTTGTAGTGATGGTATAAGCATATATTATATAAGATAATTATAGATGGAGGTATGTAAATAGTAGAATCCATATGTTATTGTTTTATAGGAGTACATGAACATATGCATATACATACATCATAATATAAGAATGATTTTTGGGATTCAAAGTGTTTTAAAGAAAAGTTTTTTAATATTTTTTTTTTAAAAAAAAAGTATTTCAGAAAAGTTTCTTACAGTTTTGAGATTCGATTCATGTTTTAAAATTTTATCCACGATTTTATGTTTTTCGGGGCATGAGGGAAAAACTCACCCCAGTATGTAACTTGATATTCAGTTGGAATTGACGGATATCATATGGATTTGGGATTTTGGATTTGACCCATCCCTGCTGTACACTAATTGGAATTGACGGATTTAGACACATGTGCACATGTGGAGGACTGGGGGGACCCTCCTAGATCCTCAGCGCTCAGATGGTACATTCCTGGGCGGAGATGCGCCTACGGGCGGAGATGCGCCTACGGGCGGAGATGCGCCTTCGGGCGGAGATGCGCCTTCGGGCGGAGATGCGCCTTCGGGCGGAGATGCGCCTACGGGCGGAGATTATGTTTTCAGAAAAAGGATTTCAGATTTCAGTTTTCAGTTTTTAGAAAGAGTTTCAGAAAACAGTTTTTAGAAAACAGTTTTCCAGAAAAGGTTTTCAAGAAGTATCTTCTAAATTATATTACATGTTAAAGTTGAAAATAGTTCACAAGTTATGCATACAAATCATACATTCTAGTTATCATTTGGAAGCATATAGTTGGCTTTAATACATGATGACATGTTTGCATCAGAATGCATATATGGTTAACTTTGTGTGTAGCAATGTTCATATAGAAGTAATATTTTGTAAAGTACGAATGCATAGTAGCATGATCTTATTTAATGTATATGTATCAATGATAATTGTATGAGTTGTATGCTTACTTAGAAAGAACATATTTTTAGAATGCTAGAACATGATGAAATGATAACATATGCATGTATATATGGTTAGTAATAGTGGATTAAATGTTTGACGGGAATATTATTTTAGATGACCGATTTGACGATATTTCAATGAAATAAAAGAAAGATCATTATAATTAAAGCCGGAATTAGATTAGAAATAAGTATATAGAAAAGTGGAAAGATATCAGAGTAACGCAGTGGAAACATAATGGGACTTGACACAATAGATGGAACTATGAAAACTCAATGACTAGGTTTTAGATATTAAAGTATAAGTAAGAAACAAGATGTATTTGTAGGTGTGGATTCAGAAAAAAGAAATTAACAGCAAAATAGTAATGATTGAAAATTAACTCATACTTAATGATATGAATGTTAGAAATCACAAACAAGAAACATGATTTAAGTTTATGTATACTCAGATAAAGAAGACAAGTAATTAAGTAACATGTTTGCTAAACGGATTGAGATCAGATAATAAGTCTAGATTTATCTTATGTTGTATGTCACGTAAGTAGCCCAGGTTAATACAGAAACAGGATCCAGACCTTGTATGTGTTTGACGCTCAAGGAATGAGCATAGTTACTCACTGAGTCTTATGACTCATATCCCAACAGTGTTTGAGTTTTGCAGGTTGGTGACCTGATCGGTCGACCACAGACACCAGAGCTGGAGGAGCCGGATAGCAGCGTGCAGTCAGCCAGTCACCAGGTCCTAGGGGAAATAAATAGTCTTGTAATTTATGTTTTAGTTTGTACAAGTTGTAATGTGATGAGCTTGAGTTTATTTTAGGAAAGTTTTTGTATATACGCGTTTTCGGGCATGGAGCCCTGATTGTATTGTGTTTATATGTCTGCATTACATATTAGATGGGCCCTTAGATTGCATTGATGTTGAGATACCGGCCTGAGGCCGAGATTTTATTTTCATGTTGTAAATGGATGCTGGCTGTAGGCCAGGTTACATGATGTTACGAATACATCATGCCGAAATTTCGTCACAGTCAGAGGCTTATGGAGACAGGATTAGCCTGTCTCCTGCCGGTAGCATCCTGGTTTAGGCGGGATGTTACAGGTAATTTGTATTTGAGCATGATTTGAATAAATTGGATGTTTGAGTATGCTTAATACAGTTGTATTGAAGTTTGATTGGATCATTTTCAAGAAAATTGATTTGGAATAATTTTCCCCCAAATTTGGTGTTGGTCGAATGCTAGGTCATACAATATGTCTTGGTGATTTTGATTTTTGATTCATTAGATGTGTTAGAAATCATTAGGGAATGTTTATTTAATGTTGAATTGATTCAATTGGATTAGATTTGTAATTTGGCATTATAAACCATAATTGCCGAATGCCCTAATTAGTCTTGGTGATTTTTTTATTTTTGATCATTGGATGACTTGAATCAATCGGGAATGTTGATTTAATATTGATTGTGGATTCAATTGGATTGAAATTAAAATCAATTTAAAATTCCTTGTAATTGCTGAGAGTATGAGCATGTAAATTGGGTTTGATTTTAATCAAAATGTGTTGGACATGTGATGATGATAATGAGCATGATTAGTTGTGTTAATTGATGTTTTAGAAATGTTAATTGGATAATTAATCATGTTATACACTTTATGTAATTAAATTGTGAAATTGGGTTTTGTGATTTAATTGTAATTGGGCCTTAAAATTGGATTTGGGCTTAAGTGTTGTAATTGGACTTGTTGGGCTTTGTTGTACATAGTTGGGTTAAGGCAAATTGGATTGGATCCAATTGGGCCGAAAACCGCTTCCATAAAAGACAAATGCGACTTAATGAACCTTTAAAGTTTAATTGGGCCTAATGGGCCAAGATTGATTTCTGGGCTTATAGGGTAACTCCCGGATTGGATTTTGATTATTTGGTTTGACCCGAGTTGACCAAAAGTCCATGCCTTAAGAAATTAATTAAAAGCCCATTGTACTTTAATTAAATTGACGTTGGACATTAATCGGACTTTGAGACCCGTAACGATTAAATTTGGAATTTGAATCGTAAAAGTTCATTATTAAAGTGTAGTATTTATTTTGGAATTAAATATGAGAATTAGAATTGAATGCATATTAAATTGGATTTAATGATGTAGTTTAATTTAATTCGAGAATTCATACTTTGAGTACTTATTCGCAAAACGAGTTTGACTCGGATAAAATCAAATCATTGTTTGAACATTGGATGATCACTAATTATCATATTAATTAATTTGATTTGATTGATTGATAACATGCTTGTGTGAATACATGGTTGCGATGCATGAATAATGTATATCGGATGTTTATTAGATGGGTGGGGCAATTTTAGAAATTGTTGTAATAAATTCGATTTATTAATTGGACCTGCGTGTCCAGTCTTATTACCTCTCATTTCTTTGTATTCTCTTTTCACCTATTCCCCTCAATGTAAATGAGGTTTCTTTAGAAGTGTAGTGTAACGGGTAGAAGTAAATACTTGTGCTAGCGGGAGAGAGAAAAGGAGAGATTTGATCTAGGATCATTGTGTAAAGTATCCATCCGCATATCATTATTATTTTATTATACGCGCTTTATTATGTGTTTAGAATGCATGTTTAAGGGTGTATGATGATGAGACCTTAACAAAGATAATAAATTGGTTGCCAATTTGCACGCGAAAAACCCTTAAATAATATTAAGCGTTTTTCCTTCCATTGAGTGATTCCACTGAAGATCCGACACGGCATTGGTTTGTTGGCCAAAGTCAAGACCTTTGTTTGTCGAAGATGTGTTTGAATCACGAAGGCTTTGTTCTATGTCAATGTCTTGTCCAAGTTGTGGTTTGTTGACCAAAGTCAAAACCACTTCTTGTCCATCGACATTGATTACGAAGCTTTCCATGGTCAATGGGTCGCGCTTCACTGGGATCACTAAGTTTGTTGTTCCAAAGCCAAGGCTTAGCTGATTCAGAGGAAAAAGGTTAGGTAATACATTGGATGTATTGGCATATATAAGATATATGTTTCGGACTTGGATGTCCTCCTACCGGATCTAGAAATTGGATTGGATCCAATCGATCTCAGAGATCTACCTAGTTAATTATCATACAATTTATTGGCCAAAGTCAAGATTGTGTGATATGTAACGGGATCCTAGCCCACTAGGAAACGCGGTTTCCCGAGTACTCGACATAGGGTTAGAGGCTCGCCGAAAAATAGTGGGAGGCAAAAATTGAATTTGCAATACTCGTTCAATTACTCGCCATACGCGCTCAAACAAATATCATTCGTGAAATCAATTAAATGTTAGTTGGACTAATATTTAAAATTGTTGTTTTAATAAATAGTTGGACTATATATTCAAACTATTCATTTATAGTTGATTTTATAATTGGATTATAGTAATCAATATAATTGATTTTAATCTGTTAAATTATAGTTGATTGAATAGTTGGACTATTGTAATCATTATAATAAATAGTACCTAAATCGTTGATTAAATAGTTGGACTATTAAAATCAAGGTTAAATTGAAAGATTGACATTTAAAATATAATCATGGGGAAAATGTATTTAAATGGTTTAATTTTCAAATTGGGAATAAAATTTCGGGATGGTCCTGGAAAATAATAAGTTACTTTATTTGATAAAATAACATATTATGCCTAAGCCCGGAGTTAAGCAAATAGTCGAGCATAATCTTTGGAAGATTTATGTGATGATAACTTTAGTACTTAATCCATTATACTTACCGCAGTAGACTCCTTAATTTCTGAATCTGAACTAAGGATTAGATCCTTAAAGTACGATACTGAAATTGAAGGATATTCATAAATCTATGCTTAGATTTTAGAAGTACTAAAATTGCAATTGATAACTCTTGGAGAGTTAATGACTATTCTCAAGAAGACAAAGTCAAAGTTTGCAATTAGGCAAGTAGCGCAAGGCGCACCTTACTTTGATATTCTAGAAACCCGAGGCTTGGCCAAAGGCTACTGGAATGTTGAAAAGGGCAAATGCAAAATCATTATAATCTTCTAGGAAGATAAAGGACATATCCCAACATGTCTGCTTAAATGTGGCAAACGGGATCGCGGAAGCGTGACTGCCGTTTGGACAAAACAGACATGAATGAATTGAAGACGGGCAAGGCTCTGACTTCAAATATGTTTGTCAACATTATGTTCACTACTAGTATTAAAATTAGATTTTAAATACTTAGTGTGGTACATAAATATATATTGATGTTCAGAATCTGTTTTGAACAGGATACTGATCTCAACTGAGATTTAATCTGCAAATTGGAAACAGGATGAAAGTCGTTGTTTTAACCGTAGATACCTAAGTTTAGGAACTACCCTCTGTTGGATAATATGACCCATAGCGTCACTATTTGCACAGATCATTGTGTTGTTGTAGCAAATTAACTATGTAATAAGGAAATTGCACTCTCATCATTTGTGATTAGATCACCATAGATATATAAATGAAGAGAGGTCCCTATGATTAGTTCCTGGATTGAGATGATATGAGACAGTATCAGTCCACGAAGGATTAATCATTAAATATCCCTAGCCGTAGTATTATCGAGACTGGACATCGATAATGCGGAATAGGCTAGTATTGCACTTGTGTGCGTTGTGAGGGCACAACGGCATAGTTCTCATATATATAAGTATTGGATACTTATGCAAGTGCGATAGGAGGTCGTGTTTCACCGATGGTACGGGAAACAGCTTCGCTCTGGATAGACCCCGCGGAATCCCATTGGTAGTATGTCTGCGTGTCTATGGGAGGCCGCATCAGGGTAGGTGTATATGGTCTTAACCTGGGACTTGCATCGCTAGTACTTGCGACAATCGGTAAACTTTGGTTTTGGTGGTTGGGGGACCTAAACTGGTTCTGTGTTCACCTCTTCTGGGTTTATCAGGAATCGTAGTGTACTGGTGTGATGTCAAGATGGAAGTGTCACTTCAGACATATGGAGTTGATGATCGCGCAGGATACAGAACTAGTGCTCTATAAAAGGTTGCAACCGTCGGGACAATATGACTAGGTCAGTATTGCCCGATTCAAAGAGACTAGTTGCTTGATGTCCGATATATGTTTCGTACGGGGCAGACACATTTCCAGCCCCAGGCCTAACATGTGATCGTCCGATACTGGATCGATATACGCAATACAATACAATTGTATACTACGCTTGATACAGATCTTAATATTCTTAAAAGGATATGACCGGAGAATTTGGGTAGACTTCGTGTTTTGCTAGAAACCGAACATGTCTCGTAAATCGGTAGAACGTAGTACTTGGTACGTACGTGATTCGGATACTCCGGCGACCGCATTTACTGCCAACTAATCCGGGGATCTCATGGGTCGCTTCCCGATAATCCACCGATGACGCACAACTTGCACTCTTGAATAATCTGGGATTATATAGAAGAGAGAGAAAATTAATCTAGGATTAATTACAGAGATATTTTATTTAGGATAAAATATCGTCTAGAGAGAGATAACGATTAATTTGGAATTAATCGATTAAATTAATATATTCGATATATTAAAAGAAATTAGATTTCGACGCGGAATTAAAATTAGATTTTAATTCGGGCGAACGAATTAATTTAGAATTAATTCGTTAGCGATCTGAATAGTAATTTCGCTAGGCGAAATTAATTAATTCTCGTCGCGACGGAAATGCGTTAATTCGGAATTAGCGAAACCGAGCCCGAAAGTGTTTGCGGACACATTCGTATTTTGAAACGAGTTGTATCCGCAAATCACATCGCGATATCTCATCACTTGACACGAATAGATGATGGATGTATCTAGTCACCTTTATGGGATGATACATTGTCTCTATTCTCAATGTGTGATGATGATGAATTTTTGGAGGGAAATGCTTTTCACGGTTTTTTAAGAGTTTTTATCTAAAAATTCATTTTTTTGGTTAATGATATACATCATTGCTTCTCTATTTCTTACTTACGTTTTTTGGTAAAACAAAAACAAAAGTGTGAAGACACATTTTTCCTCTCTTCTCCTCACGCATAACAGTCTGTTTTCTTCACTGGTTTGGAACCAGAAATGGCGTGAACAAAGGGAAGCCAATAGTGGTTTTTTCATGGTGAGAAATCAAGTGCTAGCACACTTACAAGTCTTGCGAAGGTGGTAGGGAGGTTCGACCATGAGACGGGATCCATCCGACGAATCTAGAAGCTCATTTTCGCAGCTCAAAACAGAAGATGGAGGACAGTGGACTGCTGCAGTTCATGCGCCAAAACAGTGAGCATATTGGCTTCAATCGTCTTCAAATCGACTCAACCGATCGATGTAAGTATTCCGCTATCTTCGTCGATGTATTTACACATTATTTTCATTGCTTGTTTGATCTTGGGACCTTAATAAAAACCAACAATGGCATCAAGAGCTTAGGTTCAAGCATGAAATTGGTAGGCCTTAAAATTTGGGTAAATGTGATTTGAGCATGATTTGAATAAATTGATTGTTTGAGTATGCTTATAACATGTTTAATTTCATTTTGGTTGGACTAATTTGATAAAAAATGATTTGGAATTATTTTCCCCAAAATATATACCTTGGCCGAATAGGAATTGGAATTTTGGATCTTGGATTTTTTGATTTTTAATTCATTTGATGAGTTAGAATAGATTAGGTTGACGTTAATTTGAATCGAATTGGATTGGATTTCGAATTGGACAAAAACCCCAAATTCCTTATCTTGGCCGAATGGTGTTTATTGCCCTAATGTCTTGGTAATTTTGATTTTGTGATATTGGATGTGTATAAAATCAAAATGGATGGTGATTTGATGTCGATTGTGGATTCGATTGGATCGAAACCGAATCGGACACAAAATCCCTCTTTTGGCCGAGACTAAAGAAGCATGTAATGGGTTTGATTTTTCATTTTGTGTGTTGGACATGTGATAATGAAAATGATCATGATTAATTATGTAAATTCATGTTTTAGAAATGTTGATTTGGGTAATTGATCATGTAATACACTTTGGTAATTAAATTGGGAAAATTGGATTTTGAATTTAATTATTTGGGCCTAATTTTGGAAATTGGACTTTATAGTTGTATTTGGGCCTATTGGGCTTGATTTATCAAGTTTGGTTTAGGCCAAGTGGATTGGATCCAATTGGGCCCAAAACCTTAACCATAAAGCCCAAATGCGACTTAATGAACCTTTAAAGTTCAATTGGGCCTAATGGGCCAAGATTGATTTATGGGCTTATGGGGTAAATCCCGGATTGGACTTTGGTTATCGGTTTGACCCGAGTTGACCAAAAGTCCACGCCTTAAGAAATCAATTAAAAGCCCATTGGACTTTAATTGAATTGACCTTGGACGTTAATCGGTCTTTGAGACGCGTTACGATTAAATTTGGAATTTAAATCGTAAAAGGTTTATTAAATAAAAGTGTAATATTTAATTTGGAATTGAATAGTGAATTAGTATTAAATGCATGTTAAATTTGATTTAATGATGTAGTTTAATTTAATTCATGAATTCGTACTTCAAGTACTTATTCGCAAAAACGAGTTTGACTCGAACAAAATCAAATCGTTGTTTGAACATTGGATGATCACTTAATTATCAGATTAATTAATTTGATTAGATTGATTGATAGCATGCTTATGTGTGTGAATACGTGGTTGTGTTGAATGAATAATGTATATCGGATGGATATTAGATGGGTGGGCAATTTTAGAAATTATTGTAATAAATTCGATTTATTAAATTGGACCTGCGTGTCCAGCCTTTTCACCTTCGTTCTCTTGTATTCTCTTCTCATCTATTCCCCTCTATGTATATGAGGTTTCTTTAGAAGTGTAGTGTAACGGGTAGAAGTAATACTAGTGCTAGCTTGAGTGAGAAAGGGAGAGATTTGATCTAGGATCAATGTGTAAAGTATCCATCCGCATATCATTATTATTCATTTTCATACTCGCTTTATTATGTATTTAGAATGCATGTTTAAGGGTGTATGATGATGAGACCTAACAAAGATAATAAATTGGTAGCCAATTTGCACGCGAAAAACCCTCGTTCTATATTAAGCGATTATCCTTCCATTGAATGATTCTTGTTCAAGATCCAATTGGCATTGGTTTGTTGGCCAAAGTCAAGACCTTGTCAATTGGATGTATTTGAATCATGAGGGTTTTGTTCCACATCGGTGTCTTGTCCAAGTTGTGATTTGTTGGCCAAAGTCAAGATTGCTTCTTGTCCAAAGACATTGATTACGAAACTTTCCTTGTCAATGGGTCCCGCTTAACTGGAGTCATTAGGTTTGTTGTGCCAAAGCCAAGGCCTAGATGATTCGGAGGATATGGTCAGGAAAATGTATTAGATACATTGGCATAGGTAATATGTTTAGGACTTGGATGTCCACCTAACCGGATCTAGGAATTGGATTGGATCCAATTGATCTGTGAGATCTACCTAGTTAAATAACATACAGCTTGTTGGCCAAAGTCAAGGTTGTATGTTATTTAATAGGATCCTAGCCCACTAGGAAACACGGTTTCCCGAGTACTCCACAGAGGGTTAGAGGCTCGACGAAAAATAGTGGGAGGTAAGTATTGAATTTGCAACAACCGTTCAATTACTCGCTAAACACGCTCATTTATATTTTACTCGTCGTATTAATCAAAAGTATTAGTTGGACTATTATTTTATGTTGTTTTAAAAATATATATATAGTTGGACTATATACAAACTCATTCAATATATAGTTGATTTTATAATTGATTATAGTAATCAATATAATTGAATTAAATGATAGTTGATTTTATAATTGGATTATAGTAATCAATATTAAAATTATAGTTGATTAAATAATTGGATTATTGTAATCATTATAATAAATAGTACCTTATTAAATTGATTAAATAGTTGGACTATTAAAATCAAAGAATTGAAAGGTTGAATATTAAAATATATAATCCTTGGGATTAATGTTTTAAATGATTTAATTTTCAATTGGGAATTAATAATAGGTTAATTTATTTGATAAAATAACTTATTATGACTAAGCCCATAATTAAGCAAATAGTAGAGCATAAAATCTTTGGAAGATTTATGTGATGATGACTTTAATGCTTAATTAATATACTTATAATAAATCTATCTTTAGATTTAAAAGTATTAAATTGCAATTAATGATTCTTAGAGAATTAATTGACTATTCTAGTGGAGAAAAGTCAAAGTTTGCAATTGGGCATGTAGCACAAGGTGCATATCGTTTCGATATTCCGAAACCCAAGGCTTGGCCAAAGGTTTGTGAAATATTGAAAAGGATAATTGACATATCCCAAAGTGACTGCCAATTGGATATGGAAGACACAGAGGAATTAAAGAAAGGGCGAGGCTCTAACTTTAAAAATATTTGTCAAAGTTATGTTCACTACTAGTATTGAAATTAGATTTTAAATACTTAGTGTGGTACATAAAATAAATATGTATTGATGTTCAGAATCCGCTAAGAGCTGGATACTGACTTCAAGCCGAGATTTCTCTGCAAATCGGAAACGGGACGAAAGTCGCTGTTTCGATCATAGATACCTAAATTTAGGAACTACCCTTCGGGTATGTACTTAAATTAGGAACTGTTATGATGTAACTAGTTTGACTAGAGACATTATCTCTATATCAGTGTTTAATCCGTTGCGGATAAACCTTTATATTTTAGAACACTAAAGTGTTTTTTATATATAAAGATGATACTGAGATAAATACATTAGATGTAAATAACAGAATTTATATTTTGAATATAAATAAAATCTCAAACATATAAAATGACAAATAAATAGCTCAAATTGATTTGATCAACAGAGACTTATTTGTGGCATTGTTATCTGGGACACAATCAAAGAAGACTCGTATATCCACACTTTTGAAGAGTGGGTACTAGGACTGATTTGACTATTCAAATAAGGTCTGCGAATCTAGTTTATTAGGTAAAGTACCTAAAATACTATTTACTTGGTAATAGTATAAAAGCCACCGATCTGTTAGCCCTATTCATGGTGAAGTTAGTGGGCCCATATCTAGCTGGACTAGATGTGAACATGAATGTTTCGTGACCTTAAAGGATGTAGCATCACGTTATGGTTTTGTGTTTCTTTTGAAGAACACAGATCGGAAACTTTAGAGTTTCGACACGAAACAGAAAAACAGATCGGCTATAGTATTATTCCACCACGGTAAGACCGTATTGGAAAATACTTAAGCAGTAAGTTTCATATATACATGAAAGAGTACGGTATTCTTTCATATGAGGACTCCTCTCAAGACACGTCTGTTAGACGGTGTGTCCGAACTAAAACCGAATTTTGTTGGACATGATTAGGTTTATCACGAGTCGCTCTGAGCTACTATTTCCTTCTACAGGATATGCATTAACAGTGCAAAACTTATTTAGAATAAGGTTCCATATAAATCTGTTTGACAGATGTCATATAGGATATGAACATGGAAGAAACGGGGTTTCTCATTCCTGATAATTTGGGTATGCCGGGCATAACGTTTGGATGATACCAAACTAAAAGACCCAAATTGGATAAGTGCCAATATAGGTTATCCTAATGGAAACCTTAAGTATAGTACTTGTAAATCTCACATGAGAACAATGTGATTGTTGCTCACCATGCGGTTTTTCCTGAGAGGAATACCGATATGCAGTGGTCAGTGGGAGGATAGTGATACTCGATGAAAATCGGAGTAATACTGTTCTAGGCACGAAGTCCGTAATGGAACACAAACAGTTCATCAATAATGAATCTGTACCATTAATCTTCAATACACAAGAACTTCGTAGATCGGATAAAGTCAGAAAACAACCTAGGGTATGGGTTTCTGATCTAACCTCATAAAGATGTCAATCTTATGTAGGTGTACCATCCGACTACGTTTTGAGGAAGTGATACGATGGTCGACTACCTATTATGGCAAAGTGCCATGAATCCGAAATGGATTCCATGTATAACAACTATTTTGGATACTAGTTGTACCACAAGGCATTGTGCCTATTGGTACATTAAACGTCTTCAAGGAAGACATACATGGATGGCAACATACCAACGTACAAAGCTAGGCTTGTGACGGAAGGTATCGTTATCAACATCGTGTTAATAACGGTTCAACCTTTTGCTTGTTGCCATGGTAAATCCATTTTGAAGATGCTTGTTGATAACTGTATATTTCATTTATGAAATATGTCAGTTACAAATCAAAATCGCTTTCCTGAAAAGGAAACCTTTTGGAGAATGTTTATAACATTTTGACGATTTTGTATAACCGACAAACAAGGTTTGCGGGTTATTCGATCCATGTTTGGATTGAAGCAAGCATAAGGTTCTTGGAACTGACGTTTTGAAATAATCATAATGGTTTATGATTTAACTCAAAACGAAATAATTCTTGTGTATATAAGGAGGTTGGGAGAGCGCACTGACAGTTAAATTCCCATAAAGCAATTGGTGAAAGCTTGGCTTTCATAGATATTCTTTCATAGAAATTCTCCATAGAATTCTGGGGAGTAACAACCTTTATTCAAGGAATAAAGATCTATTGGGATAGATTTGGAGTTGTTAACACTCTCTGAGAAATTGTACATTTAAAATGTACTTGTATTGGTGTCTCATGCGCTTCGAGCATATGGAGTCACAATCGGGTCAATCCAAGTGATAGTCACTGGATTGAAATTAAGAACATCTGTTAGTATCTCAGAGAACTAAAGATGCTGTCTTAAACTATGGAGAAGGAGAACTTGAGTGACTGGGATCACTGCAGCAAGTTTCCAAACGATTAAATACTACGGTACTATAAAGTTTGAACACCGAGACAGTGAGCTGGAAATCTTCCAAGCAAGATAACTGTTGCCGAATAAACAACAAATGCGGATTATTGCTGTAGCTGAGGCAGCAACAGAAGTCTTTTGGATTGAAAAAATCTAATTAGATTAGTAGAGAGTTCTGTTAGCAGCTGAGCTAGGCATCAGCACATGCTAAGGAATTAAAGGTCTCATCGACGATCCAGATATATACTTCTATATCATCTGATTCGTTCAGATCATACATCGTGGCGATGTGATGATCGTATAAATCGCGTCAAACGATAATCAAACAAATCCGCTGAGAAAACCTTTTCTCAGCAATTTGAGCGAACCATACATAGTTCGGGTGTTGGACACTTGAGTGACTCGCTATGTGCCAAGTGGGAGATTGTTGGATAATATGACCCATAGCGTCACTATTTGCACAGATCATTGTGTTGTTGTAGCAAATTAACTATGTAATAAGGAAATTGCACTCTCATCATTTGTGATTAGATCACCATAGATATATAAATGAAGAGAGGTCCCTATGATTAGTTCCTGGATTGAGATGATATGAGACAGTATCAGTCCACGAAGGATTAATCATTAAATATCCCTAGCCGTAGTATTATCGAGACTGGACATCGATAATGCGGAATAGGCTAGTATTGCACTTGTGTGCGTTGTGAGGGCACAACGGCATAGTTCTCATATATATAAGTATTGGATACTTATGCAAGTGCGATATGAGGTCGTGTTTCACCGATGGTACGGGAAACAGCTTCGCTCTGGATAGACCCCGCGGAATCCCATTGGTAGTATGTCTGCGTGTCTATGGGAGGCCGCATCAGGGTAGGTGTATATGGTCTTAACCTGAGACTTGCATCGCTAGTACTTGCGACAATCGGTAAACTTTGGTTTTGGTGGTTGGGGGACCTAACTGGTTCTGTGTTCACCTCTTCTGGGTTTATCAGGAATCGTAGTGTACTGGGTGTGATGTCAAGATGGAAGTGTCACTTCAGACATATGGAGTTGATGATCGCGCAGGATACAGAACTAGTGCTCTATAAAAGGTTGCAACCGTCGGGACAATATGACTAGGTCAGTATTGCCCGATTCAAAGAGACTAGTTGCTTGATGTCCGATATATGTTTCGTACGGGGTAGACACATTTCCAGCCCCAGGCCTAACATGTGATCGTCCGATACTGGATCGATATACGCAATACAATACAATTGTATACTACGCTTGATACAGATCTTAATATTCTTAAAAGGATATGACCGGAGAATTTGGGTAGACTTCGTGTTTTGCTAGAAACCGAACATGTCTCGTAAATCGGTAGAACGTAGTACTTGGTACGTACGTGATTCGGATACTCCGGCGACCGCATTTACTGCCAACTAATCCGGGGATCTCATGGGTCGCTTCCCGATAATCCACCGATGACGCACAACTTGTACTCTTGAATAATCTGGGATTATATAGAAGAGAGAGAAAATTAATCTAGGATTAATTACGGAGATATTTTATTTAGGATAAAATATCGTCTAGAGAGAGATAACGATTAATTTGGAATTAATCGATTAAATTAATATATTCGATATATTAAACGAAATTAGATTTCGACGCGGAATTAAAATTAGATTTTAATTCGGGCGAACGAATTAATTTAGAATTAATTCGTTAGCGATCTGAATAGTAATTTCGCTAGGCGAAATTAATTAATTCTCGTCGCGACGGAAATGCGTTAATTCGGAATTAGCGAAACCGAGCCCGAAAGTGTTTGCGGACACATTCGTATTTTGAAACGAGTGGTATCCACAAATCACATCGCGATATCTCATCACTTAACACGAATAGATGATGGATGTATCTAGTCACCTTTATGGGATGATACATTGTCTCTATTCTCAATGTGTGATGATGATGAATTTTTGGAGGGAAATGCTTTTCACGGTTTTTGAAGAGTTTTTATCTAAAAATTCATTTTTTTTGGTTAATGATATACATCATTGCTTCTCTCTTTCTTACTTACGTTTTTTGGTAAAACAAAAACAAAAGTGTGAAGACACATTTTTCCTCTCTTCCTCCTCACGCATAACAGTCTGTTTTCTTCACTGGTTGGAACCAGAAATGGCGTGAACAAAGGGAAGCCAAGAGTGGTTTTTTCATGGTGAGAAATCAAGTGCTAGCACACTTACAAGTCTTGCGAAGGTGGTAGGGAGGTTCGACCATGAGACGGGATCCATCCGACGAATCTAGAAGCTCATTTTCGCAGCTCAAAACAGAAGATGGAGGACAGTGGACTGCTGCAGTTCATGCGCCAAAACAGTGAGCATATTGGCTTCAATCGTCTTCAAATCGACTCAACCGATCGATGTAAGTATTCCGCTATCTTCGTCGATGTATTTACACATTATTTTCATTGCTTGTTTGATCTTGGGACCTTAATAAAAACCAACACCCTCGGGTATGTACCTAAGTTAGGAAACTGTTATAATGTAACTAGTTTGATTAGAAACATTATCTCTATATCAGTGTTTAACCCGCTGCGGGTGAACCTTTATATTCTAGAACACTAAAGTGTTTTATTATATAAATATGATATTGAGATAAACACATTAGATTTGAATAACAGAATTTATATTTTGAATATAAATAAATCTCAAATATATATTATGACAAATAAAATAGCTCAACTGATTTGATCAGATGAAACTTAATTGTGGTATTGTTGCCTGGGACACAACTAAAACAAGAATCGTATATCCACACTTTTGAAGAGTTGGTACTCGGACTAATTTGATTCCATTCAAATAAAGTCTACGAATCTAGTTTATTGGGCAAAATGCCTAAAACACTATTTACTTGGTAAAACTGTAAAAGCCACCGATCTGTAAGCCCTAGTTCATAGTGAAGCAAGTGGGCCCATGTCTAGCAAGGCTAGATGTGGATGTGAATATTTCGTGACCTTTACGGATGTGGCATCACGTAATGGTTGTGTGTTTCTTTGGGTATGCTGGGCATATGTTTGGATGATACCAAACTAAAACCCAAATTGGATAAGTGCCAAATATAGGTTATCATAGGGATACCAAAAGTATTGTACTTATACAACTCACTTGAGAACAATTAGATTGTTGCTCACCATGCGGATTTCCTAAGAGGAATACTGATATGCAGTAGTAAATGGGAGGATAGTAAAACTCGATGAAATCGGAGTAATACTATTCACGGCACCGATTCCTAATGGAACATAAATAGTTCATCTAGGATGAAACTATTACCATTAATCTTCGTATACATAAGAATCGCGTATGTCGGAGAGAGTCAGAAAACAACCTGGGGTATGGGTTTCTGATCTCACCTCATAAAGATGTCTATCTTTTGAGGTATACCAACTGACTGCGTATGCGGAAGTGATACAAGGTATCGACTCCCTATCATGACAAAATGTCATGAATCTGAAATGGATTCCATGTATATCAACATGTTTAGAACTAGTTGATGTACTGCAAGGCATTGTGCCTATTGGTACTATATGTCTTCAAGGAAGACATACATGGATGGCAACAAACCAATGTATAAAGCTACGCTTTTTAGCGGAAATGTATCGTTATCAACATTGTGTTGATTACGATTCAACCTTTTACCTGTTGCCACGGTATATCCATTTGGATAATGCTTGCTAATGCTGCATGTTTCATTTATGAAATATGGCAGCTTAACGGGAAAATCGCTTTCCTGAAAAGGAAACCTTTTGGAGGATGTTTAAAACATCCTGGCGGTTTTTTCGTACCATAACAAGCAAACAAGGTTTGCAGGTTATTTGATCCATGTTTGGATTGACAAGCATAGGTTCTTGGAATTTTCGTTTTGATGTAACCATAATAGTTTATGACTTAATTCAAAACGAAAAGATTCTTGTGTATATAAGAGAGTTAGTGGGAGCGCACTGACAATGGTTGTCCTGTAAAATAATAATAATATATGTCATTTCTTAGAAATGATATTCCCATAAAATTAATATCGGCGAAAGCTTTTCTTTCGAAAAACTCTCAATGGAATCGTACATTGAAAAATGTGCGCTACCTGGTGTCTCATACGCTTTGAGCATATGGATTCACAAACAGGCCAATCCGAGTGATAGTCACTAGATTGATGTTAAGAACATCCGTTAGTATCTTAGATAACTAAGGATGCTGTCTCAGTCTATGGAGATGGAGAACTTAAAGTGACTGGGATCACTGTAGCAATTTTCCTAACCGATAAAGACGACTAAAAGTCACAGGCGGTACTACAAAGTTTGAATAACGGTACAGTGAGATGGAAATCTTCCAAGCAAGAACTATGTACGGTTGGCTCAAACTGCTGAGAAAAGCTTTCGTCAGCGGATTTGCATGATTATTGTCTGACGCGATTTATACGATCATCATATCGCCATGATGTATGATCCGAACGAATCAGATGAATAGTCGAAGTATGTATCTTGATCGTTGATTACCTAGATGTAAATTAACTATATGACAAATGAGATTGCACTCGTATCATTTGTGATTAGATCACCTAGATGTAAAAATGATAAGAGGTCCCTATGATTTGTTCCTGGACGGAGAATGATATGAGACAGTATCAGTCCACGTAGAATAAATCATTAAATATCCCTAGTCAGAGTATTATCGAGATTGGACATCGATAAATACGTAAAAGACTAGTATTACACTTGTGCGCGTTTGTGAGGGCACAACGACATAGTTCTCATATATTTGGGTATAGGATACTCATGCAAGTGTAATAGGAGGTTGTGTTTTACCAATGGTACGGGAAACAGCTTCGCTCTAGATAAGACCCCATCAGAATTCCCTTGGTAGTATGACTATGTGTCTACGGAAGTCCGAAATCATGGTAAGTGTATTTAGTCTTAACCTGAGACTTGCACCGCTAATACTTGCGACAATCAATTTGCTTTGGTTGAGGTCGTCCAGGCTTTAACAGGTACTGTGTATGCTAATGCTGAGTATATTGAGAATCGTAGTGTGTTGGGTGCGATGTCAAGATGGAAGTGTCACTTCAATCATATAGAGATAATGGTCACGTAGGATACGGGACTGGTTCTCTTAAATGCTGCAGCTATCAGGATAAAATGACAAGGTCAAGTTTATCTGATTATAGAGACTAGTCACCAGACATCCGACATGTGCTTCTTACGGGGCAGACACAATTCCAGCCCCAGGCCTAGCACGTGATCATTCGATACTGGACAGAAATACGCAATACTACGGTATACTACGCTTGATACAGATCCTTTATTCCTATAAGGATGTTTTCGGAGAATTGGGCAGGCATGGTGCTTTGCTAGAGGCCAACTTTGTCTTGTAAATCGGTATAAACGTAGTACGAGGTACTTACGTGTTCGGATAGTCCGACGACCGAATTTACTGCCAACATATCCAGGGATCTCATGGGTCGCTTCCCAAAGATTCACCGATGACGTATAACTCGCACACTAAATTAATCTGGGATTAATAAGATGAGAGAGAAACTTAATCTGAGATTAACAGCGGAGATATTTTATCTGGGATAAAATATCAATTAAAGAGAGATAACGATTAATTTGGAATTAATCGATAAATTAATATATTTGATATATTAAATGAAATTGGATTTCGACGCGGAATTAAAATTTGATTTTAATTTGGGCAAACAAATTAATTTAGAATTAATTCGTTAGCGACGTGAATAGTGACTTCGCTAGGTGTAATCATTTAATTACGACGCAACGGGAAATTCGTTACTTTGGAATTAGCGAACCCGATCCTGAGATTATTTATGAGCGCATTCGCATTTCGAATTCGAGTGCGGCACGTCAAATCAAGCGTCAAATCGCTAGTCGCATCAAGCGTCAAATCACAAGTCACTTTGAGTGATGTGACTTGACAACTTGATGGATTGAGTGATGTGAGTGGTTGGGGCTTTAATGGTTTGACTTTAAGAGCCAAATTCAAATGAATTTCATTTGAAATTCAAATGTGTGTATATAATACAAAAATTTGGAAACCAAACACAACAATCTCTCTCATTTATTCTCTTTCATTTCACGCCCAAATGCGGCAAAAACGTTTTGGTTTTTGAGCTGAAAAAACCGAGAGAGTGGGAAGCTTAGAGTTGGATTTTTGTGGCAAAAATCGCAAGTGCTAGCACACTATGAGACATGCGAAGGTGATAGGGAAGTCCACCCATGAGCCGGGAATCGTTCGACGAAGCTCGGAGCTTGACGAAGGACCCAAAACGAAGCCAAAACCAGTGATCACAAACTACAGTTCACGCCAAACCAGTGAGCAGTTTTTAGAGTTTTGTTGCTGGCCGCGTCGCTCAACCGATCGATGTAAGTATTCCGTAACTTCTTTGATATGTATTCGCACATTATTCATGCTTATAATTGTTCTTGGGACCTTAATAGAAACCAACAACTTGGACAAGACACCAATATGGAACAAAGCTTTCATGATTCAAACACATCCGCGACGGACAAAGGTCTTGACTTTGGCCAACAAACCAGTGCCAGTCTTGGATCTTGAGTAAGAATCACTCATGGAATGGAAAACGCTTAATATTTTGTGAGGGTTTTTAGCGTAATTGGCAACCAATTAATTATCTTTGTTAAGGTCTCATCATCATACACCCTTAAACATGCATTCTAAACACAAAATAAGGCGCGTAAAGTAAATTAATAACGATATGCGGATAGATATTTAACAAATTATTCCTAGAACAAATCACTCCATTTCCTCTCCCCTGCTAGCACTAATCTACTTCTACCCAATTACATAATGCAATAAGAGAAACCTCATTAACATTGAGGGGAATTAGTTGAGAAGAGAATACAAAGAAACAATGAGAGATAAGGCTGGACACGCAGGTTCAATTTATAAATTCCAAATTTACAACAATTTCTAAAATTGCCCTTTCCCTTCTAATATCCATCCGATATACGCTATTCATTCAACACATCCATATATTCATTCATAGCATGCAATTCAACCAATCTAATCCAATTAATTAGTCTATAATTATGTGATCATCCAATGTTCAAACAACGATTTGATTTTGCGCGAGTCCAACTCGTTCGAGAATAAGTACTCAAAGTATGAATTCTTAAATTATATTGAACTACTCGTGAAATCTAATTTAATTTGTATTCAATACTAATTCAATTTATTTAATTCCAAATTAAATATCTACACTTTTTAATGCGCTTTAACGACTTAGATTGCAAATCTAATCTTATCGGATCTCAAAGCCTAATTAACATCCAATGTTCGTTTAATTAAAGTCCGATGGGCTTTCAATTGATTTCATAAGGCATGGGCTTTGGTCAATATGGGTCAAACCCAATTACCAAGCCCAATTAAGGAATCACCCTTATTTGCCAAGAAAATAATTTTAGCCCATATGGCCCAATTAAACTTTTAAAGCCCAATTATTAAATTTGGACTTAATGGAATGATTTAGGCCCAATTTGGATCCAATCCAATTTTCCTAAACCAACTTGGCCCAACCAAACCCATTATGCCCAAATATAACATTTCCAAGCCCAATTCAAAATCAAGCCCATTAATCAAATTTTAAAATTCCAAATTTTATAATTTAATTAACCAAGTGTATTACATCAATTAATTAACTAAATAAATATTTCCAAAATACAATTTAACTAATAATTATGTATCCAATTGTTCAACTAATGTCCAACATTCTTGAATTAAAAAATCAAGTCCATTAAATGCTAACTTGTTCACGGCAATGGTAAGGGATTTTGCCCGATTTTGTTTTTCAATCCGATCGAATTACAAATCGACATTTCCAATTCGTTTCAAGTCATCCAATGATCATCAAAACAAAAATTACCATGAACCTAGGGTAACATGTATATTCGGCCAAGCCTATACATGGGGCAAAAATTGATCCAATCAATATTTCATGAAATTGAACCAATACAACCTCATAATATCAACATTTAAGTATACTCAATCAATCAATTTTATCAAATCATGCTCACATTGATTTTACCCAAATTTTACCCTAATTCATTTCAAGCTCATTTAGGCTCATATATACCATTGTTGGGTTTCTAGGTTTATTCCCAAGATCAAATAAGCATAAAATCATGAATGAATAGCAAAGAAGAGTGGCGGAAACACACTTAAATTGATCGGATTTTGGATGCGTCAAACAACAAAAATTATCCTTAAGAGCTTCTAGTATTCGGCCAAGAGAAATCCACAAGCTCCAAGCTTTGTTTTGATTTTCCAAGCTCTAAAGTAGGTTTCCCTAACACCTTGTATGAATCCTTGATGAGTGCTAGCTCTATGAAAGATTTTACAACAAAATCCTTTGTATTTTTCCTCATGAACCTCACGGTAAAAGAAGAAAAATGGGGAGAGTTATTTGGCTTCAAACATTCAGTCATCAAGAGAGAGTGAGAGAGGTTTTATTTTGGTTTCAATTTATTTCAAAAACAATAATAAAAAAACAATTACCAAAGTTGGTATATTCTTTAAAAAAATCAAAGCCAAATTTTTTGCCCCAAAATCTCAATAAATGCTCACAACCACTTCTTTCATGAATAGTGACTGCATGTCACTCACCAAAAAGGTGATAAGACATCTATCACTAAAGTGACAAGTGATGTGACTCGCGATGTGACTTGTTGGCCCCACTTGATTCAAAATGCGAGTGGGCTCGTAAATATTTCCGGGCTCGGTTTCGCTAATTTCGAATTAACAAACTTTCGTCGCGACGTAATTAAATAATTATGCCTAGTGAAATTACTATTCACGTCACTAACGAATTAATTCTAAATCAATTCGTTTGCCCGAATTAAAATCTAATTTTAATTCCGCGTCGAAATCCAATTTCTTTTAATATATCGAATATATTATTTTGTCGATGAATTCCAAATTAATCTTTCTCTCTCTTTAAATAGTACTTAATCCAAGATAAAGTCTCTCCGCAATTAATCCCAGATTAATAAAGTTCGAATCATACGTCATCGGTGAATCTTCGGGAAGCGACCCAAGAGATCCCTGGATATGTTGGCAGTAAATCCGATTATCGGACTATCCAAACACGTACGTACCTCGTACTACGTTTTTATTGATTTACGAGACAAGGTTGGCTTCTAGCAAAGCGCCATGCCTACCCAATTTTCCATAAATAATCTTAATGGAATATACGATCTATATCATACGTAGTATCTCGTAGTATTGCGTATTGGGATCCAGTATCGGATTTCACGTGCAAGGCTTGGGGCTGGAATAGTGTTTGCCCCGTACGAAGCACATATCGGATATCAAGCAACTAGTCTCTTTGAATCGGATAATCATGACCTTGTCATATTATCCCGATGGTTGCAACACAATAGAGAACCTGTTATGAATCCCTGCGTGATCATCATCTCCATATGTCTGAAGTGATACTTCCGTCTTGACATCACATCCAATACACTACGATTCTCAATAAACCCAGAAGAGGCGTACACAGAACCTGTTAAAATACTGGATGACCAAAACCAAAGTTTACCGATTGTCGTAAGTACTAGCGATGCAAGTCTCAGGTTAAGACGAAATACACCAGGATAGACATATACCTGTCGAGTGGGGGTAGCCATAATTGGTACTTAATCTTAATGAATTCATGTAACTTGGTTGACATAGATATATGATTAATTAGGTTACACTGGGTATTTACATCCGACCATCGACATAGGCTTTTGCAGAATTTCGTGTTCCAGGTTAGTAAACCAATATATTACACAAACATGAAATAACCACATCATCTTTAAAAAGATATTGCAAAATTCACAACCCTGAATAGTTTCTTAATATTAAATTTTCCTAAATCTACTTTCGCGTAATTTTTTTTTTACTCCATTGCCATTTATAGATGCTTCCTCCAATTAAACTAGAGCACTGAATATTACAAACTTTTCAATTACAGCTCATGTCCGTATGTTACCATGCATGTTGATAATACCTGTCAACTGAGCATTTGAAGATCCATTTTAGTCAGTTTTATGGAGAATTCAAAAATTAAATAATTCAAAAGGAAATAAAAAAATTAACTTGTTTCGAAATAGGTTGAGATACGTCTCAGAAGTGTAAATTCCTTACACAACTATCTCACACCAATTTCACCTGATTAATCAAATTAAAAACACAAAAACACTAAATATTTTTTTGATTTTTTGTAAAATTTTTCATTTTTTTTTGTATTTTTCAAAAAAATTTGGAATAAAAATAAAAACATCATACAAAATAAAAACAAAATAATAGTCAACTAATCCCCTCCCCCAAACCTAAATTAGACATTGTCCTTAATGTCTTAAACAGTAGAAAAAGAGTTTATAAGATAGTACCTGGTTAGCTGAAATTCTACATCTAAATGAAAAGTTAAAGGTTAAGATCCAGATTAATCCAACGCCTCTACCCACGATCGTTCTCGGACCAATTTATCTTTGAAATGATAGGGTCAATTTGTGGTTCAAAAGCTAAGATTTGGTCAATTAAATCTGGGGCAGTTCTGGCAGTGAAGAGGAGTTCTTTTATAGGTTTTGACATGAACCCATTTCTTCGTGCATCATCAAGAAACACACAAAGAAAATCATAAAATCCATCAACATTGTACAGTCTAAGCGGTTTCTGGTGTATGTTTAGGTTTGCCCAAGATAACACTGTAAAAATTTCCTCCATTGTGCGCCACCTGGCAAAGCAATAAAAGCATCAGTATGGTTAACCATTTCTATCAGTCGTCCAGACATACCTGGCACGATTAGTTCCTCTCCGTTTGATTGTCCAATAAGATTCACCTCCGCCAAGGGTTTTGGAATGATTCCCAAGACTTGAATGCCTCATTCCTGGACAGCTTTTGAAACAATCCCCATTAGTCCAAGATTTCCATCGCCATATACTAAGTGAATATTCCTTGCAGCTACGACTCAACCCAATTCCTGTGCTGCTGCTACAAATTGTGGTTTAGCACCAACACTAGTACCGCAAATCACACATATGTTTTCAACTCGTCTTCTTGAAGTGGCTTCCATGTTTTACTCTGGATGTCTTCAAAAGTACAATGATGAGTTGAATTTATAACACCTGAAAAAGGGTGAGTAAAAATAATAGCACTAGTACCTGCCAACTGACAATTATTAGTTAAACAGTAAAATAAATCGTGATAGTCAAAAAGATCTGGATCCTGTTGGAGAAAATAACAAAACAAATCACAATTATTAGGAAAAGATAAAGAGATATAATATTTACAATAATTTATGGCTTGATTGACGTCTATGCGTCAGGGACAAGCTTCCCATCCAATTTTCTTATAAATTGGCAAACATAGTCTTTTTTAGTCAAATTCCCGAGAATTAACTGTTGTCTTTCTTTTTGAGTCAGATTCCCGAGCACATTTATAACAAACACACATTCTTTTGGCTCTACTATTTTTAGCTATGTGCTTCTTCCTAAACCAGACAGATGTGAAATAAAAGAGTTATAAAACCCACATTCCAATCGTACCCGTGCTTCAATAATCCAACGAATGTCAGTAGGAATACCTTTGATCATCAGTACTCTCATCCGTTCCAAGCGAGCTTTGTAGACTTTCATCAGAGAATTTTGAGGGAGAGAAGGAAATTGTTTGTGAAGATTTGTGAGAACTTCTTCCAACATGCAATCTAACTTTACCTACACAAATTAAACACACAAAAATAAAACGCACCAGATCACAATATATACACAAATTTTCATGGGTTGCCTCCCAACTAGCGTTAAGTTTAACATCGTCAGCTAAACATGACTTCCCGAATGTTAGGTTGGATTTGAAAGTATGACACTTTCTTTTTGTCACTCAATTGATTCTCCCCAGTAGTGCTTAACACGCTTGTTTTTAACATTGAATATTTTGTTGGAGTCGGGATCATGTATCTCAACGGCTTTATCTGGTAAAACTTTGGTGATTAAGAAAGGATCTGACCACCGTGATTTTGGCTTCCATGGGAAGAGTTTCATCCTTGATTTGTTTAACAGTACCCTCTACCTTGGTTCTAGTTGTATGCGCTCTAACTTCTCATCATGTCTCTTCTTGGCATTTTCTTTGTACAATTTAGCATTCTCAAAAGGTTGCATGTGAAATTCCTCCAATTCGTTGAACTGGTGGAACGAATTCTCTTATGTTGCTTGTAGTGCAAGAATAGGCTTCTTCAGTGCGCAATACGTTTTATCTTCAGGCTCCACAGGCAATTGACATGCTTTAAGTTTGTCAGTAGAACTTTTCATTGCATTGGAGTTCTGGATGGTACTATGTATCACATCAAGTCTGAAACAATCCTAATTCTTTTTGTCATCCGGGAAATTCATGGCCTTGAAAATATTGAATGCAACTTCTTGGTCATGTACCCTCATGGTTAGTTCTCTTTTTTGCACATCAATAATGGTTCGACCTGTAACCAAGAATGGTCTCCCGAGGATGATCGGCACATCTTCGTCTTCTTCCATATCAAAGATAATAAAATCTGCTGGGAAAATAAATTTATCAACTTTGACCAGCACATCCTCAACTACACCTCTAGGAAATACGAGTGTTCTATCAGCGAGTTGCAGAGAGACTAAAGTAGGCATTGTTCCTCCAATTTGCAATTTTCTGAAAATAGAAAAATGCATCAAGTTAACACTCGCACCTAAATCACACAAAGCCCTACCGAAGTCATGTTCTCCTATGGTGCAAGGAATAATGAAACTGCCAGGATCTTTCAACTTTGGGGGAAGCTTTATTTGAATGATAGCGCTGCATTCTTCTGTCAATGCTACTGTCTCATAATCTCCTTATCTCCGTTTTCGTAAAAGAATATCTTTCATGAATTTGACATAGCTGGGCATTTCTTCCAAAGCTTCAGCAAATGGAATGTTGATATGCAGCTTTTTGAAGATCTCCAAGAATCGAGAAAATTGTTTGTCTAGTTTATTCTTCTGGAGACGTTGTGGAAAAGGTGGAGGTAGAGTGATCATTTCTTGATCTTTTTCATTTGGTTCTTTTTCCTCCATCTGTTGCTCTACTTCTTTTAGAACTTTCTCATCACTTTTTTTTACTCCAACATCTTTGTTGATTTCAGTACCACTTTTTAACATGATAGCATGACATTGCTCCTTCCCCATGTTTCTTGGATTTGGTTCTGTGTTGCTAGGAAGGTTACCTGGCGGTCTGTAACTCTGAGTATTGGCCAGTTGTCCGATTTGATTTTCCAGTGCTTTAATAGATGCATATTGGCTTTGAATTATAGCATCATATTTTTTTAACTGGGCTACCACTTCTGCTATTCCGGGTTCTTTTTCATGCTTCTGGCTTTGCTGTTGGAATCCAGATGGTGGATTGTTCCTTTGCCTTGAAATTTTGATCCATGAAAAATTGGGATGATTCCTCCACCCCGGATTGTAGGTGTTGGAATATAGATTGTTCCACTGTCTGTTGAAATTATTGACATAGTTCACCGTCTCTTTTTGTTTATTTGGCTCTGGTGCTCCTCCATATGGTGAACTTATGGATCCAATATTGCCTTTCATGGTGAGAGTCTCCATGAATTTGCAAATTTGTTCTAGCTTGGCATTTATTGATGTGTTGGCCCAACTTCATAAATTCCTGCAATTCGTTAGATCATGCTCCTTTCTGTTGGCCATAGTGAATTATTGTTAGCCATTTCTTGTATTAGGTCCCAGGCTTGATCTTCTCATTTTCCCATCAAAGCTCCTCCAACAGCAGTATCAATTGTGGTTCTCATCAGTCCAGAAAGTCCATTGTAGAAATTTTGGACTTGTAGCCACTTTGCAATCTCATGGTGAGGATATTTTCTGAGAAAATCCTTGTACATTTCCGAAGCTTCACAAAGAGATTCCGAGTCATGTTGCACAAAGGATGTGATGTCATTCCTCAGCTTTGCAGTTCTTGCTGGAGGAAAGTATTTTGCAATGAATTTAGTGGCTACAGTGTTCCAAGTTGTGATGGAACCTGCTGGTAGTGAATGTAGCCAAGCCTTTGTTCTGTCTTTCAAGGAATGTGGGAAAACATGTAGTCTCATTGCTTCTTCAGCTCCTTAATTGTAATTGAAAGGGCCGCAAACTTCCAGGAAGTTGTTAATGTGGGAATTAGGATCTTCAGTTGTACTTCCCCCAAACTGAACTGACTGCTGAATCATCTGAATGCATGTTTTAATGTCACATGCATTTGCTGGTAAGGGAGGAAACAATACATGAAATGAAGCCATCAACCACCAGAATGGTTATGTTTCGAATGGGAATTGGTTGTGCAACCTCTAAAGGTTCAGGTTCCATGTTAATGCTTGCTTCTTGGCCTTCTCGCCTTTCCCTTCTCAACTGTCTGATAGTTCTTTCAATCTCTAGGTCAAGCAGTCGGATTTCAAAGCTTCTGGTTCATCTCATGTAGTGTCTGAGAACCTGAAACACAAGAAAAAAAAACAATAAGTAAAAAGAAATTAGATACAAGTCAAGATATCTAACCCCAAAACTAATAGTGAAAGATAAATAATTCCCCGGAAACGGTGCCAAAAACTTGACCGGTGTAATCACACGCGTATAACGCATGCGCACGTATCGTTCAAGTAGTATAAGAATATCGATCCCATGATTATTTAATTTCTACTATTGTTGTTAATTATTGATACTATTTATTTACACGTATCTAATTAAAGGGAGAATGGATTGATTGATTTTGGTTGGTTGAATGTGGATTTGATAAATAAATAAATAAATAAAGATGTAAAAGAAAGTATAAAGGAAAAATAAACAAAAGACACAAAAATCTAGGGTTGTGATTCCACACAATATTATTCTAATGATGAATTGATTCTCTTAAATATGTGTAATAAATTAGTTTGCTAACCTGGAACACAAAGATATGCAAAAGCCTCTTCTGATGGTCAGATGCAAATACCTAAAATTACTCAATTAATCATATTCCTATGTTAATCAAGTTACCTGAATTCATTAAGTTCAAGTTCCAATTATGGCTACCCCCGCTCGACAGGAATATTCCTATCCTGTAAGAAAATCTATTAAAGGGTTATCTATCCTCGAGGAAGATCGTGAGCTATTGAATTTAAGGCTGAAACCTAAAATCCCTTTTCCAAGTTCATTTTAAGTTTACCATATCAATCTTATTGGTGATCAGGCAACAAGAAGCATTAAGCTTAAGATTCAATAAACAAAGTTAAATCAATTATTAAGTATGTGAATATTGTGTTTCATCAATTGCCTAGAATAAAAATAAAATGATGGGGGTTAGGGGATCCACCTTTACTAATTCTAATTTAGAAATCTCTCTTATTATAATATAGAAATCATCAGTGATTTTACCAACCGACCATATAGGTGGTATCCTGATTAAGTCAGATTTTCAATTAAGTCCAACCGATCATAAAGGCGGTGTTATCATTTGTCCATAAACCAGCCATATAGGCGGTAATCATCTGTCACCTAAAGACCGGCCATATAAGCGGTGTCACGTTATGTCAAATAAATAAAACTAGCCATTAAGGATGTAATCCTTTAATTTAAATTACAATTTCCATATTATAATTAAGGGACATTAATCTAAACTAAAATAATAAAAGCTTCACCCTGCCCCCAACAGAAATCTAGCTACTAAACATAAAAGAAAATAAAAGAAAATAAACTACTACTATTACTGATAATAAAAATGCATAAATGAAATACTGAAAATAAATACAAACAAGATGCAATCCTTAAATTCCTTACAAAAACCTAAGGAAAGCATGAGATTTACAAATGAAATGGCTTGGTATTTATAGGCAAATCTAAAGGCTTCCACCAATTGCTCCACCAAACGCTCCACCAAACACTCCACCAAACATAACATCAAACACTCCACCAAACAAGACACCAAACACTCCAACAAATATGCTTGCATGTTTGGTGGAAATTTTAAATGTTTATTTATTTATTTGCTTTGAAAATGATTTTAATAATTACACATAACACACTTACGGATATTTCATACATTTCGGTCATGAAATCTTCAGAATTCGAAATTATTTTGTTATTCAAAGTTGTATATGTTTGAGTCTTCTTTAATCTGGAACTTGAATCACCTCAATCTGATATAAGAGTAAAACGTTATTACCAAAATACGAACATTGCACAAAACTAGAATTTCCGAAATCGTACTTCACCATTTCAAGTTTCCAATCTCCAAAATCAAAATGTCAAGTCTCATTTTTACCCTTATTTGTTCCACATTTCTTTCTAAATGATTCCATTGAGTCCCAATTTTATTTTAATTGCAAGAAAAACTAAAACACATCAAAAAGTTAATCAAACCCGAGAAACTAAATAAAATATTAGGTAAAAGGGGCGGTAAATAGTGATATATTTTCCGCTCATAAGACCTTAAAGTGGATAAAAGTTCAAAAATGGGTAAGGAAGTCAAAAAAGTAATACTGAAAATATACGATAATCGACTTACAATGAGTTTCCATGATATCAGTATAGTGGAATTAGTAAAATAGTAATACCAAATCAAAAGTGAGTGTATTGAGATTTAAGGAAAGCATGAACTTTTAAAGAGATACTTAATAAAGGACAACATGACCGATAATAGAAATGAATTTCAGGTATTGTTGGAAGAAGTAATTTGGATAGTTTCAAACAAAATGCAGTAAGGTGAGAGTCAATATCTGATAAGTAAATAAGGGAATCTTAGATTCATAAGTAACCACTATGTACAGTTATAACTAGTAATTAAGAAAATCACCACAATTGGTCTTGATGTGAGATGCTGGTGTCAATCATCTGTCATATAAAGTTTAAGAGATCAATTATTTGAAAAATACAAATGTACAGCAGGCAAGTCAGTTGTTCGCCTCAAAGGGAAACCATTAGAAAGGTACTTGAGACAGACTTTGTAAAAATCCACCCCTTTAGAGATTTATGGTATTGAAAAGAAGATTGTGCAGACCCTCACATATTTGATTTACATCTTATCACCACAAACTTTTTATCCTTTTAATTCAATCATGAACATTGTGGAATTGTCTTTTTATAAAGAAATTATTGTTACCTTTCCCTATAAAGAGATGCTTGGATTCTTAGTGAATGATCAAGAAATTTCTTCCATGGCATCTTCCTCTGTTTATCCTAGCTCTTGCCCAAAGGCTGCTAGAGCTAAAGTGGTATATCAAAAACTTTGTAAATGGCTAGTCATTGATCGAGAAGTCATAGATTCCAAATATGTTCCAGATCTTAGGAGGGATATTTACAATTGCCTATATACAACTCCATCTGCCATGTTGCCTAGAGAGATTGCCATGGATATCGTGAATCGAGTTCCTACTAACTTCATGAGGTGGTTTTTTATTCTTTGAGCCATCTGGAATAGAAAAAAAATGGCTTGATACAATACAAAAATAATTCTACAATTTTTCACTATGGATATCACAGATATCATTCCATAGTTTTCATAAACAATCACGAATTATTTGATCATTGTCAGTGGAGTCTGGGCACTTTGTTTAAACTTGATTTCTTGAATGGATTTATTCTTGGGCCAAGTCCAATTCATCATAATAATCCTGGTATCTTAGAAGCCAGCCTTTGGGTGTTATCCCTCTTCGTCAGTAATATTTTACATCGATGGTATAAACGTCACAAAGAATTGACGGATGACTATTCATATATTTTCCACCGCATTCATCTGATTAGAATCATACCGTCACACTAGCTCACTGATTGGAGACTTACCAATTGGCCATCAAGACTAAAAATTAGAGCCTATTACGGATATGAGTATTTTCTAGAAGAGATTACCTTCCGTCATACCTGTGATCTTAGAGCTCTCTCTACAGACTCAGTTCGCCAAAGTTTAGAGAGTAATATTATTGAAAGAGACTGGTAACTCTTCACTGCCATTGAAGAGTCATCAAGGAGTATTGTCCAAGGCTATAACAAAAATCACGTTTCTGATAGTCTCCAATCCTGAATCATCATCGGTGACATTCCTATATCCCATGTGCCCAAAGTCAATGGGAAGAACATCAATATGAAGATGATCATGTTCTAGCCTTACAACCAAATTGCTATATTCCCTAATGTAACCTTCACTGGTATATTTTGTTGCTTGTGAATATTGTTGCCTATACATGTAACTACTTAAGTCTGAATTAACATAGTTGCTATCATTTTTGGATAGAGGACATATCATACCAAGATTTTTGATGTTTTCTCCTTCAGTCAATAAGGAAGAATTAAGAAATCGCAGTGATTGTAGTCAAACAAGATGTTAAGCATAATGTGGATAAAAAAGATATGACTTAGATGTAACCGTCTGAAAAGTCTTAAGAAGCATCAAAATATAATTGATAGCTTACTTAGATAATCGAGTTAGAGAATGTCGAAATAATTAGAGGTTTAGAAATGAACTTCCTTGATGCTTGATGGTGGATGAAGTATGATGGTAAATTTAAAATACTTAGCAAAAGCTTACAAAATTGGAACGAGAAAATTTTCTGCCAAAACCTTAAAATTTTAGTATAATATATGCCACTATGACAAGAGGTATTGTGTAGACAAATATTAAAAGAAGATGAAGAGTATGCATGTATGTTATCCTAGTGATTAACGAACAGCTTGGCAAGGATTTTATCCATAGAATCCCATGAATACAAATAGTCTGCAACAGAGTAAAATTCTCATAGATAAATTGGAATACTACCCCATAGATGATTTTGAAACATGGCACATATGGTTTACCAGAATGGTCGCATTGCTCCATGGTTTGATAACAACTTATGAGAGATTGTCAAAAGTAGTACAATATAAATGATAAAAGAGAGTTGGCTATGTGAAGCCCTAAATATTGGAATGTATTGGAATTTATGGAATTGGATATTTTGATTTAATGGTATTGGAATAAATTGATTGTATTTGGATTGATAATAACATGTATTTTTTATATAAGTTGTTGGAGTGATGATTGGGGGTTAAATTCAAGTGTTTTAATGTTGAAGTATTGAGGAATGCTTGTGTGAAGATGATAATGTTGATATTGGTGTTATATGTTGGTTTGTGCGGAGAAAATTTTGTTGGGATTCTATGGCTTAGAAGATAGTGGTGAATTCAACCACTTGTGGTAAGATATTCGATATCCAAAATCTTAAGGCAAAATTTCAGAATTTCAGTTCTTAAAAGAGATTCGAGGATGAATCTTATTTTGGGGGGGGGGGGGGAATATAACACCCTGGTAACCCGACGACTACTAATGAAATTACTTTAAACTTATTCGAAAAATTCCTTATATTACCGATACAGAATTCATTCTAAGGTTCAATACGAACAACCTTTAGTATTCAGACCATAACTTTCTCATACGATGTTCGAATTCTATGAATTTTATATTGTCTAAGACCGAGATCTACAACTTTTGTAATATTAATTTCTCCAGATTTGAATCAGAAACCCGTAAAAAATGCAACTCAAATTCTGTTGAATAGTGTATATGGACTAAACTGGAAAATTCTTAAGGTTGTAAACATTTTTCATCATTTAATATTTTGCATTCTGCCCATAGTATAAAAAATGACTTTATTGAACTCAACCCTCAATTTGTGAAGAAGTAGAAACATGAGAGAGGGGGAGAAGTGCAAAACTTCAATTCATTTCATCAACCAAGTTCAAGGTAAATTAGATGCTTAATCATATATGCAAGTTAGGGAATGAGAAAAGAGAGGTTTGGAGACTCTACTAGTGAAGAAATAATTGTGGTGTGTTGATTGGGTGTGCTTGATGTTGTTTACATGATTATTATATTTGAAAGTTAATAATTTGAGAAATCCCCAAATTGAGAAATCCCTAAGTGTGAAGCTATGATGGGGGGTTTTGAGATAGTGTTAAAGAGTGGAATTGATGACATGTAGCATATTTGTTATGGTTGTAGCTTATGTGATGTTGGGGAAATGGTGTATGAAGTGAAATTGCAAATTTTAGTCTAGGATTGACGTCGCGACGCGTGCTGGAAAAATGGGTTATGGATTTGTGTTGGGCTAAGAGCGTCGCGACGAGTGAAACAGAGTATGGTTATGTTGGGGTTTTGGGCGGCAATTCAGGTAAACGCAACGGATCGCGGAAAAAATCAAAATTTTCTGATTTCAAAGATTTTTCTTAGGTAATTAAAATAAACTAATTACTCAATACTCAAAAATTGAATTTTTTACCCAAAAATCAAAATTTTCATAATTACCGTTTAGCCCCTAAACTTTCCATTTTCATAATTTTAGTCCTAAGTTGTTCAAAACAAGCTTAGGTGATTTCCAATCACAACCAAAATGATTTGTACATCAAATATACATTAAAAACAGAAATTTAAAAAATTTCCAGATTTTTTAGTAATTACGGAAATATCCCAAAACTTTATATTTTGATCATTTTAGTCCTAATTTGTCAAATACATAATTGGGTGATTAAGAATCACTACCAAAATGATTTATACATGTCATACATGTCAAAATACAAATTGTAATTCAAGAAAACAATTTTTCCAAAATTGCCGAGAGGTTCCTCAAGTTTCCAAGAATTGTACTTTAGTCTAAATTGGTTCAAAAGCATTCAAGTTCAAGTCCAATCAACACCAAAATTAATATGCATCATATGTACATCATTAATTAACACATATATGAAAGGACCCAAATTTGGAGAGGGTTATGACCCTAATTTCTCAAAAGTTTCCAATTGGCCAATTAACACCAAAATTAATAAAATTCAACACTTGAATTCAATCCTTACCACACCAAACAAGTCTCACCATCATAAAACAAATCAAGAACAATTTTAGGTCATTTATGAGTGGCTAAGCAACTCTAGAATGGCAACATCACCATCAAATGGCTAAAAGAATATAAATAAACTAATTTCATGCATTCTTTATACATATATGCTTCCATCTTTCTATCAAGTTCCCAACCATCAAAATACAAACAAAAAGGAGTATATAAGGATCTAAGCTACACATATTGAAGCTTAGAATGTTAGAAATATTTTTCATGTAGAAGAAAGTAATGAAAAACTTACAAAATTCCAAGTTTCCAAGCTTTTCCTTTTCTTTCTCTCTATTTTCTTCTCAACTCACTTTGTATTATGATTTTAGGGTTCTTGAATTATAAAAAAAAAATGACAAAATAAGGCTTATATAATTTCTAATGAGTTCCCGAAATTGTAGGAAATATAATAGCCATGTATTTTTCATTTTTGTTTTCAATATTAAAATTGGAAAAATGAGATATATATCATTTAACCATTAAATGAAATCTACAAATGTGCCAATCAAATTAAACCATTTAATCAAATCAAAATTGGCCACCAAATCCAATTAAAAAAATTCCATTTATCTTACTTTAATAAAGTAAAAGAGATTTATCATTTAATTAATTCAATTATTCAACATTTGAATAATCAATAAGTAAATAAAAATATCTTAAATATATGTATTATATTTACATTATATAATCAAAATACATATATAATTATAAGATCAAATTCCACAATTTGACATTTAATAAATGGCCGAAAGATCCCAAACACATGTATTATCGTTTAACCGTTAAACGACTTATAAATAATCAGTATTATTTATAAAAGTTTCCCTAGTGCTCTACAAGTATGTTTCATTAGTGAGACTCTTTAGATTCAAGCATATCCATCACGAAATCTAATTTCGTGTCCATAATCTACCCACCCGTAAACTATGATGACCACGGATAAACTCACTGAATCATACAAGTCGAGGTCATCGCATAGGTATAATCCATATGTCACAGGCATCCATATTATCCCAGAGATATAGATAAAAATATCAAATCTCTATAGGTATTATCCCGTCGACGATTCTATTAGCAATCTCTTAATAGCACTTAGAACTTACTTCTATAGTGTACCACAGACCCATGGATTTAACAGATTTCTAATTGCACATTGAATACCTATGCTCTGTACACAGAACTTTTTGATCCTATCTTGATACGCACAAGATATCATTAGGATTAGTCTACACCCAATGAATAGGTGGAGGTCTGATCTTAATAGATTAGTGACGTGACTGCCATCAAAGTATGAAGGATACCTCATACATCCATAGTGGTATCTTAAGTCGAAGGACCACTATGCTCACTTGACCAGAGAAGATTCCTATTGACATTGGTGTACCATTTATTAGGAAATCTTCAGTGAGGGTTTATCCCATATAAATACCTACACGTCTATACGAGTCTCCCGAGACTCATGGTTCACTAGGATAAACCATCAGACCGAGTCTCGATATACTACGTGTAATGGTCTCAGTGGATTTTACTCACCGACCCGTATTAGTAAATCTTGATCAGGAAATTTATTTGATAATATACTTCTAGCAGTGTGATGAGTGGTAAATGTATCACTATTTCCCACTCTTTCAAACTAATATTTTGTATATTTCTTGAGTTTTGTGAATATTTTGATGTATTTTGTAGATAAATAAAGTTTCATGACTCTCTCGAATCAATTCGGGGCCAAAACAGTAAAAAAACGGACAAAAAAGGGCAAAACTATCACTTGGGCGTCGCGACACGCACTCTGCGTCGCGACCGCTAACGTGCGCTGGAGATTGCTAATGTGCGCCGGACACATGTCATAATCATAGAAGTCTACTAAAATGCACCGTGCTAATGTGCGCCAGCTGCTAAAATGCACCACTAACGTGTGCCGCTAACGTGCACCGTGGCACGTGTCACCATCACATATTGCCGACATACAACATCACTACTTAGCATAATCATTCATCTTTTGAATCTGCCAGGACACGTGTCAGTTGATCCAACTTTTACACCGCAAATTACAGTATATCGCGACGTGCAAGGGTAGCGACGCACGTGGCTTGCCGAGGTCTATAAATTGAACCGAATTTTCAAATTCAATTCATACATTCTTCTATGTATTTCCTTGAGAATACTAAGAAGATTGTATCTTGTTTGTTTAATTGAGGAGGTAACTCCCCCTACTGGGGTAAAAGGTAAATCTTTTATTACCAATATTTAGATTAATCTCCCTTAATTATAATATATAAACTAGTTAAAACCTGACATAATGAGGATACCGCCTGATTGGTTGGTTGGTAATTTTTGAAATTGGTTTTAACCTGACTAAACTGGATACCGCCTGATTGGTCGGTTGGTAATTAATTATAAATTTGACTTAATTAAGATACCGCATATATGGCAGGTTGGTAATTTCACATAAAGTTAATATATTATATTAAGGGATATATCTAAAATAGTAGTGATAAAAGTGGATCCTTTAACCCCCCAGCATTTTCTTTATTGTACATTTACCTTTTTAATTTCAGCATTTACTTTTCAACATTTACTTTGTCTTTTATTTTATTTAAGTTTTACTAGCAGTAGATATGTATCGTAACTAAGTTAGTTATCTGGAGTTGTGATGAATTCTAATATCACCCATTTATAAGGGGTTATTTTATAGTTTGAGTATTTTAATGGTTAAGTCCAGAAGATGTTCGGGATGTCACTTGAGGGGGCACCCGTGGTTTGGTACCATAGCGTGGAGAAAAATGTTAAGAAGGATTGGAGAGAATTGATGGATGCCTTCTTAAAGCAGTATATTACCGGCTTAGAGATCGACTTGTCGCTCCGCGACTTGGAGAATACTAAGCAGAAGCCCAAAAAGAGCTTTAAGGAGTACGTTGTCCGTTGGAGAAGCCAGCTTTTAAAGATGCAGACCAGGCCTTCTGAGAATGATCATATTATAATGATCATCAAGGGGACTAAACCCTCGATCTATGGAAAACTTAGGAGGATGACGTCGATGATTACAGATTTCCAACAACTGAGGGAAACTGTAATGGATATTGAAGAAGAGGAAGCCGAGAATCGAAAGTTTTACAGTCTGAACAGGAGGGCTGTCGGAGGATCCCCAGGAACTAGGCCTGTTACTGCAGAGATTGCTGCCATTAAGAATCGGCGTTTTTCTAACTTGGGCCGACCTTTGTCCAAGGTGTTGGAGAAGTTAATCAGACAGGGGCTATTGAAACCCCTTGAACCTAAACCACTCCCGAATCCTCCACCAAACCTAAACATGAGCCGCTATTGCCACTTCCACCAACAACATGGACATGACACAGATGGTTGTGCCCGTCTATGCCATGAGATCCAAGACCTGATAGACTCCCGAAAAATCCCTCACCCTGAAAATGAACAGCCAAACACTCACCGTAATCCATTGCCCAATTATCACTCCATTCCCCCACCCACTTACATGATGAACTCTAACCTACCAGAAGACCTTGTCCTCCGGACCTTTGACCAAACAGCCTTTTGCCTGGGTATTTGGGACAGTAATAGTGAAGATGAGATGGATCCGAAGAAGGATTTCTGAGAGGATTTCTCAAGTGCTGACGAGGAGAAGGAAGTCAAAGGCGTGACCCGAAGTGGGCGCTTTTATAATGATACTGCTGAAAACGGGGAAGAAGTACTGACAGACGACCGAGAAGTAGCTGAGAATACTGAGCCTATTGAGGGAGATGTAGTACTGCGGCAGCTGAAGAAAACCCGAGCACATCTGAGCATCTGGGAGTTGTTATGTGCATCTAGAGAGCACAGACGGGCTATGGTAGAAGCTTTGAGCAAAATAGTAGTACCCGAGGATGTTAATCTGGTGATGTTTGTTGGATCGGTGTAGAAAGAGGCTTTGCAAATAACCTTCTCTGATGAAGAACTCCCAACCGAAGGAAGAAACCACAACAGGCCTTTATTCATTCGAGCTGAAGTGAGAGGCAAGAAGACTTCTTGCGTAATGTTGGATGATGGCTCTTCCATCAATGTGTGCCCATTGAAAATTCTGGCAAGGCTGGGTATTAAGCTAACTGAGCTGAGTCCTTCTAGCATGACTATCAAAGCCTATGATGATAGCAAGCGGGGAGTCGAAGGTAATTTTGCTACGATAGTCAAAGTTAGACCAGTTGAGGATGATGTGGAGTTCACAGTGCTGGATATCCCAGCTACTTTTGCCTTGTTGTTTGGAATGTGCTGGTTTTATAAGCTTGGGGGCGTGCCCTCTACTTTGCATCAGATGATCAGTTCCCACATGACGGGAAAATTGTCACCATCCGAGCCGAGGTGGATAATGCAGTAGCCGCTTTGGAAATACAACCTTTCACAAGGTTCCAAGTTTCGGGGACTTTTGAGGAATGTGTGGAACCCAAAGTGGCTAGAATTATGGAGAAGATGAAGTTTGAACCAAACAAAAGTTCAGCCTTGCCAGACTTTAAAGGGCAGAATACTCGGAGGGGTTTGGGATATTGGTTCGATGAAGATAAGCCAAAGGCCAAGAAGAAATGGATGAAGTTGATGGAGTGATTTTTTAAAGCCTCAGGGTATCAAGGAGAACCCAAACTAGCGGAAGTCAATGGGATTGTAGTGCCTGGATTTGAAATCTTCCAAGATGTGCTAAGTGAAAAGCCGCTGGCGGGAGAAGTTACGAAGAAGGAAGATGAGAAATGGGAAGAAGAGCTGATGAAGCTAGATAGCCTGACTCTGGAAGAACATAAGGAGCCTGAGGAGAAGCCGGTTATGGAAGATGAAGTGTCCATAGATTATGAGGATATTTATCTTCCTGACTTATTTGAATGTAATCCCGCATTGATTAGTAATAAAGAGAATAATTTTGCTTATTTGCCCGAGTCTCTTCCTCTTAACTTGCATGACTTAAGCATATTTGATATCAACTCCATCAAAACGAACGCATTCAACCATGGTACGCCTGAGAGCCCCAAGGAAATCTTGATTGCAAGTAAAGTAACCGCCGAAGAGCGGAAGAACTTAGAAGAGATGCTGGTTAAATATGCAAAAGTGTTCACTTGGTCTTACGAGGACATGCCAGGGGTAGATAGAAGCATTGCCCAACATGCGATGCCAACTTACCCGAATATAAAGCCTGTGAAGCAGAAACTCCGACGGATGAGACATGAATGGGCCGAGAAGTTAAGAAGAAAATAGATGTGGGATTCCTGGAAGTTGTAAAATACCCCGAGTGGTTGGCCAACATCGTGCATGTGCCGAAGAAAGATGGCAAAGTCATAATGTGTGTTGATTACAGAGATCTTAACAATGCATGCTCGAAGGATGATTTTCCATTGCCGCATATAGATGTACTTGTTGATAGTGCATCTTTGTCTTCCGTGTACTCCTTCGCGGATGGGTTCTCATGATATAATCAGGTGCTTATGGCTGAAGAAGACAAACATAAGACTGCCTTTGTCACTGAGTTGGGTACTTATTGCTACAAGGTAATGCCGTTTGGGCTTAAAAATTCCGGAGCCACTTATCAGCGGATGGCCACTACCTTATTTCATGACCTAATGCACCAGGAGATTGAGGTATACGTAGATGACATGATGGTCAAGTCGAAGACAAGAGTAGGGCATATAGAAGTGCTGGAAAAGTTCCTTGAACGAGTTGACAAGTACAACCTGAGGTTGAATCCAAAGAAGTGTGTATTCAAAGTAACATCGGGTAAGTTGCTCGGCCATACAGTGGAAATGGGTGGAATAGAAGTGGACCCTGAGAAGATCAAGGATATTACTAAAATTCCGACACCGAAGACAGAGAAAGAAGTCAGAGCTTTCCTGGGGAAAATCTAGTATATCAGCCGGTTCATTGCAAAGTTGACGTCAGTGTACGAGCCTATCTTCAAACTGTTGAGGAAAGATCAACCGGTGAAATGGAACCATAGGATATTTGGTGAAACCTTTTGTGTTGAAACCTCCGAGGCAGGGTAAACATTGGTACTTTATTTGGCTATTGAACTCGAAGCGCTGGGGGCGATGATGGTACAAGCAGATGAGACAAGAGTAGAGCAAGTTGTCTACTACTTTAGTAAGAAGTTGCTTCCATATGAAGCCCGCTATCAAGAAGTAGAGAAGATTTGTCTAGCAGTAGTATCGGCGTCTAGGAAATTGCGCCATTACTTCCAATCCTACAAAATCCAAGTCGTAGCGAGGGAGAATCCTATGAAGTACCTGCATTCAGTATCGTCGCTAGTTGGAAAGCTAGGTAGATGGTTAGTACTGCTGACATAATTTGATATCGAGTACCTCACTTCTAAAGTGATCAAAGGGCGAGCCGTGGCGGAGTTCTTGGCATTGCAACCTGTTGAAGGGGATCAGTATAAATTTGAGTTCCCCGACGAGGAAATCCAAGCTATAGCAGTCCAAGGATGGAAGATGTATTTTGACGGAGTAGTGAACTACAAATGATCCGGAATAGGGATTGTCATAGTGACCCCAGAGGGAGAAAATTTGTCTATGGCCAAACGGTTGACGTTCGTAGTTACTAATAACATGGCTGAGTATGAAGCATGTGTATTCGGGTTGACTGCATTGATAGCCTTGAGAGCTACGAACGTGGAGATTTACGGAGACTCAATGTTGGTGATCCGACAGATGCAGGGAGAGTGGGAGCTAAAAGAAGAATGGCTGAAGCCTTATTTATTTTACCTCAGAAACCTAGCACAAGCTATAAGCATACTCATTCATCCAATTTCACAAAATCATGCTTGAAAACAAATTACCCAAATTTTAAGCCCTAAACTTTTCATGCTCAAACCTTGCTCTATATGCCATTGTTGGTTTCTATTAAGGTCTAGGATCGATAATAAGCATGAAAACATTGAGAATACACATCGAAGAGGTTGCGGAATACTTACATCGATCGGTTGAGCGACGCGGAAGAAACAAAACTCCAAAAACTCACTGGTTTTGGCATGAACTGCAGTGCATATTTTTGCTGACTGTTTTGACTTCATTTTTGGTCCTTCGTCAAGCTCCAAGCTTCTTCAAACGATTCCCGGCTCATGGGTGGGCTTCCCTATCACCTTCTCATGTCTCGTAAGTGTGCTAGCACTTGAGATTTTGCCACAAAATCCCACTATTGCTTCCCTCACTGCTCACGGTTTCAATAACAGAAAAACCAGAAAATTTTGCCCCTTGGGCGTGTGAAGAAGAAGAGAGAAAAGAGAGGAGAGAGTGTTTTTGATTTACAAAATGTGTATTAGCCTTTTGTTTTTCCAAAAAACAAATGATATATACCATTTTCATTTATCAAAAAGTCAAGGCAATAAAGTTTGCCAACCACTCCCATCAAGTCACATCTATCCATCAAGTTGTCAAGTCACATCACTCAAAGTGATAAGTGATTTGACGCTTGATGCGACTAGCGATTTGACGCTTGATTTGACGTGACGCACTCGAATTCGAAATGCGAATGTGCTTGCAAATAATCTCAGGCTCGGGTTCGCTAATTCTAAATTAACGAATTTTTCGTTGCGTCGTAATTAAATGATTACGCCTAGCGAAATCACTATTCACATCGCTAATGAATTAATTATAAATTAATTCGCTCGCCCGAATTAAAATCTAATTTTAATTACGCGTCGAAATCCAATTTCGTTTAATATATCAATTATATTAATTTACCGATTAATTACAAATTAATCGTTATCTCTCTTTAAATGATATTTTATCCCAGATAAAATATCCCCACAATTAATCCCAGATTAATTTTCTCTCTCTTCTAATTAATCCCAGATTAATATAGAGTGCGAGTTATACGTCACCGGTGAATCTTTGGGAAGCGACCCATGAGATCCCCGGATATGTTGGCAATCAAATCGGTCGTCGGACTATCCGAACACGTAAGTACCAAGTACTATGTTTGTACCGATTTACAAGACAAGATTGGCCTCTAGCAAAACGCCAAGCCTACCCAATTCTCCGAAAATATCCTTACAGGAATAAGGATCTATATCAAGCGTAGTATATCGTAGTATTGCGTATTTCTGTCCAGCATCGGATGATCACGTGCTAGGCCTGGGGCTGGAAATGTGTCTGCCCCGTACGAAGCACATATCGGATGCCAGGCGACTAGTCTCTATAATCGAATAAATATGACCTTGTCATTTTATCCCGATAGCTGCAGCATTTAAGAGAACCAGTCCCATATCCTACGTGACCATCATCTCCATCATATGACTGGAGTGACACTTCCATCTTGAAATCACACCCAACACACTATGATTCTCGATATACCCAGAATTGGCGTACACAGGTACCGGTTAAAGCCCTGGACGACCTCAACCAAAGTATATAGACTGTCGTATGCATTAGCGGTGCAATTCTCAGGTTAAGACCAAATACACCTACCCTGATTTCGGACTTCCATAGACACATACTCATACTACCAATGGAATTCCGAGGGGGTCTATCCAGAGCGAAGCTGTTTCCCGTACCATCGGTGAAATACAACCTCCTATTACATTTGCATGAGTATCCTATATACAAATATACGATAACTATGTCGTTGTGCCCTCACAACGCGCATAAGTGTAATACTAGTCTTTTACGCATTTATCGATGTCCAATCTCGACAATGCTCTGACTAGGGATATTTAATGATTATGCCTTCGTGGATTGATAATGTCTCATATCATTCTCAATCCAGGTACTAATCATAAGGACCTCTCATCATTTATATTTCAAGGTGATCTAATCACAAATGACAAGAGTGCAATCTCTGTTGTCACATAATTAATTTATACAACAACAACATGATCTGTTCAAATAGTGACGCTATGGGTCATAATTGTCCAACACCAATGCCCTGAGGTGTTTTAGGAGACTGTTCATTTGACAAATGAATTCCATGCCGATAAGGCAGATTGCCTTTCTTAGAATTCTGCATCCCGAATCGCACAAGGATCTTGTCGATGTAGGATGCCTGAGACATAGCTAATAGTCGTTTCTTGTGATCTCGAAGTATCTGGATCCCAAGAACATAACTCGCCTCTCCCAAATCTTTCATTTGGAATTTCTCAGCTAGCCAGGTTTTTACGTCTGATAATATCCTTACATCATTCCCAATGAGTAAGATGTCATCAACGTATAAGACAAGAAAAACCACCTTCCCGTCAATGACACGCTTGTATACATAAGGCTCATCAATATTTTACTCAAAATTATAGGAGTTGATCGTTGTATCAAATCTTATATTCCAAGATCGAGATGCATCCTTGAGTCCATAAAGGGACCTTTGCAGTTTGCAAACTTTTTGCTCTTGACCTTGGGCGATGAACCCTTCTAGTTGTATCATATAGATACTTTCATCAAGATTGCCATTCAAGAATGCAGTCTTGATGTCCATTTGCCAAATTTCATAGCCATAATATGCGACTATGGATAGAAGAGTGCGGATGGAATTTAGCATAGCTACTGGCGAGAAAGTTTCCTCATAGTCAACTCACTCTTTCTGGGTATAACCATTGGCCACTAGTCTAGCTTTGAAGGTCTGTACCTTTCCATCTGATCCCCTCTTCCTCTTGTAGATCCACTTGCATCCTATGGGTTTCACCCCATCAGGTTGGTCTACAAGTTCCCAGACGGAGTTGGAGTACATGGACTCCATCTCTAGGTTCATGGCTTTTAGCCATTCTTCTTTGTCAGGATCATCCATTGCACTACTGTAGGTCAATGGATCATTTATACCATCACTGGAGGCAACAACTTGTGCCTCTACAACCCCAAGGTAGCGATCAGGTTGTCGTACAACCCTCACCACTGCATCTAGGTGGTAGATCATTCTGACTGGGAAGTATCTGACTATCAGATGTCAAAGGTACTATGTATTTGTCAACTTTTGTTGACGATGGCGCGCTGGTCAAACCAGTAAGTAACTCCTCGAGTAACATTTTACTGCGAGGTTTGAACTACCTTATATAGTCCTCCTCTAGAAACGTAGCATTTGTCGATACAGATACTTTATTATCATCAGGATTATAGACAAATCCACCCCTAGTTTCCTTCGGGTAGCCTACAAATAGGCACACCTGAGAACGTGGTTCTAGCTTTGTAGTCTTATTCTTCAGCACATGTGCTGGACACCCCCATATGTGGAAATGTCGTAAAATAGCTTTACGACCATTCCAAAACTCTAAGGGAGTCTTAGGAACATACTTGGATGCAACTACATTAAGGATATACATTGCGGTTTGCAGTGCATATCCCCAGAATGAACTAGGTAGTGAGCTATAACTAAACATAGATCTCATCATGTCTAGTAGGGTTCGATTTCTCCTTTCTGCAAAACCATTTTGTTGTGGTGTTCCAGGTGCTGCGAGTTGGGATACTATCCCACGCTCAACTAAGAATTCCTCGAAGTCTATGTCGAGGTATTCCCCTCCATGATCCGATCGAAGAGTTTTGATTGTCTTACCTAATTGGTTCTCAACCTCTGCACGATATTCTTTGAACTTTTCAAAGGTGTATAATTTGTGATGCATTAGGTAGAAATACCCATATCTTGAATAATCGTCAATGAATGTGATGAAATATTCATAACCACCTCGGGCTTTTACATTCATCGGTCCGCAAACGTCCGAATGTATCAGCTCTAGTGGTTGACTGGATCTTGTACCTTTTCCAGTAAAAGGTCTCTTGGTCATTTTTCCTTCTAAACAGGATTCACAAATTGGTAAAGTCTCAAGCTTTAACTGGTTTGAGGCTCCGTTCTTTATCAATCTATTAATCCGATCAAGGTTGATATGACCAAGTCTAAAATGCCATAGATATGTGTCATCGTGAGAAATCTTTTGCCGTTTCATTTTTGGTTTTTCAACCTTAAACATTTCAGTGTTGAGCAGTGACTTATGCGTTAATGGTCTTAACACATACAAGTTATTTTCTGAGTTTCCTGTGCATATAGTCAATCCATTTCTACCAATAATAACTGAATTTCTATTAACAGAAATATAATAACCATCATCTATAAGTCTAGAAACAGAAATCAGATTTCTGCGGAAATCAGGAATGAATAACACATTGTTCAAATTTAAATAACTATTATTAATAAAATTTAAACTGGAAACTCCCACTGCTCTTGCTGAAACGGCATCCCATGTCCCGACCCTCATGGCGTAATCACCTTCAGCAAGGTCCCTCCATGAATCAAGTAGCTGTAAAGAAGAACAAACATGGTTAGTGGCCCCGGAATCTATAATCCAAGCGGATTTATCATCCTCCACTAATAGAGATTCAATAACGAGTAAATCATATTTACCTGTTTCCTTTTTCTCCTTTAGCTCAGTAAGGTATTTAGGACATTTCCTTTTCCAATGCCCATTCTTGTCGCAATGGAAACATTTTCATTTGGGCTTGGTATCCTTGGAGCCTTTCTTGTTCTTCTTCTTCATGGGCTTACCTTTAGCCTTTCCAGTGCCTTTCTTCTTTTTCTTTGCAGATTTAGAAGATTCGGCAACATTTGCCTCTGCACTGGACTTACGAGGATCCACCAGTATGGACTCGTAATGGGTGAGCTCATTAAGCAGTTGGGTCAAAGTAAAAGAAAACTGGTTCATAACATAGTTGCTTTTAAACTGCAGGAAACTCTTCGGAAGAGTTTCCATGATCATGGTCACCTGGCTACGCTCTTCAATATGAGCTCCACGGGTTTCAGCAGTGTTAAGATAAGTCATCATCCTTAAGACGTGCTCTCGGACTGATGTCCCATTCTTCTTCCTAGCAGTCATTGCTGAGATCATGGCCTTATGGCATTGACACTCTGAAGGCTCATTTAGCAGTTGGGTCAAAGTAAAAGTCAACTTGTTCATAACATAATTGCTCTTAAACTGCAGGAAAATCTTCGGAAGAGTTTCCATGATCATGGTCACTTGGCTACGCTCTTCAATACGAGCTCCATTGGTTTCAACAGTATTGAGATAAGTCATCATCCTTAAGAGATGCTCTCGGACTGATGTCCCTTCCTTCATCCTAGCAGTCATCACTGAGACCATGGCCTCATGGCGTTGATGCTCCGAAGGCTGCCCAAACATGCCCTACAATGACTCCATCATCTGAGATGCTAGAGCCATAGGTTCGTGCTTTGCAGCAAGAACCTCAGACATCCCTGCTAGCAAGTAGCAGCGGGCTTTCTCATTTGCTGCGACCCATTTCTGATAGGTATCGCGCACAGCTTGGCCAGCATTTCTGGCTAGCTCGGGAGGACGTTCCTCCGTCAGGACAAACTTTAGGTCTTCACAGACCAGGATAGTGTTCATGTTACTTTTCCATTTTACATAATTTTCTCCTGTCAACTTATCATTTGAGAGAATGGAAATAATTGGAGAAAGCATGGCTGAAAATAAAATAAACATGCATTTAACATTCATTCATCGTATATTAAAATCATCAAAGAATTTTGGCATAAAATTAAACATGATGCATAGACCATGAGTAATGAATAAGAAACCTAAAAGAATTACTATGCCACAGAGATATATCATCCCACAAGTAAGTGCTGTCGTAGGGTAGGTCAAGTACTCGCATGATAGATTGAGACAATCTCAGCTGTTTGATATATGCGGGAATAACACTTATTCCTATATTAAACAACTACCATTTTATTTGATCAAGGAATTTCATTAACAGTTAATTATTCCTTTGTGAGTGTAACCCGCCATTTCGGGATTCTTTGACTTAACAAGTGAAGTGCCGCCGTAGGGTAGGTCAGTTCACAAGATACATCTAGAATCCCTATCCTTTCGGAACCCAAACTTGATATTGACCCAAAATGGACACCATCCGTAGGGGGACGAAAACAAAGCCGTCTCGAGGCGCCTTTTGAATCTCACGTTTTTGGACTAACAATGTAGATCGCGGGATGTACTGTCGTATATCCCTCTCCCACTCGCTATTTTAAACTTAAGGTTTCTATCTAAAATATCTAATATTTTATCCTAACTAGTGTGGATAAACTTATGGCGGCTAAAGCATAATTTATTTACACTAGTTTGTCATAAGTGAGCTAATCAATTTTAACAATTTAAAATTGTGTCACTAATATCCTATTAGTCTCTACTAATGATTATACTCTATTAAACTAATTTAATTAGAGTGGAATAAGTGAGCTACAATATTTCAACTCTCAAAATACTAGTCACTTAATGGTCTAAAATCATGGAATTCTAAAAAGGTCAAAATTTTAATTAAACATTTTAATAAATCTTAGTGCATCATAAACTCCAATGGTACGTGGAATTGTATCCCTAGTGCAGACCATATTTCCGTCCATACGGAATCGGCTATGGAATTTATATCCGGGTTTCCATCCTATATACCAATGGAATTTATTATGCACCAATTAAGTCCAATATATTAGAATTCAAGTTTTTTTTTAGACACTTAATCCCATTAATCTAATTAATGATTTCAATGCATATCATATTCTAATTTAAACATTTTAAATTTACAGAAAATCATAATTTTATGTCTATAATGATTATGCATCTATGACAAGTTATGGCAAGTAAAATGCACGAGTGGGGCACCCTAGGCTATATGACATGTTATTCAAACAATTCGAAATAAACATACATATAACATAATAATTATTTTGCATTGACCGGGCTCTTATTTTTTTTCTATACTAATCTAATTAGTACATAAGATTTACCAAGGCATTCCTTGGCCTTCAAATCCCGCTCCAAAGTGGTATTGGCTCCATTCGCGACTTCGGTGCTCCATATTACAAAGAATTGAAATTTTGCATTGAAAACTAAAATTACAATTAATATAAACAATGGCCTTATGGCCTTACAACCCAAAATCAAAACCAACTACAAAAATAAGAGCCATAAAAATTTACGACCAATGCAAAATTCATTCATCACATGAAATATTAAAACCATTCATCACATGAACTTAATAATGTGCCCACTCATCTAAACATGCATATCATATTTATAAATCATATAAACATGTTAAAACAGAAACTTTAAATAATAAAGTGAAGGGTTAAGAGAACTTTTCAACCTCGCTCTTGATGCCAATTGTAGGGAACGCCTTCCCTCGCGCAGCGGAAACGGTGAGGCTCACGAACCGGACTTGAAAATTTTCCTGCTCTTCCCTTGCTATGGCCGAACCTTACCAGTGATTTCACTGATGTTTTGGACAAACTTTCAGCCCCGGAATAGCCCCGAAACATTCCCCGAATAGCCCCCTAAACAGCAGTGAAATAACGGACTGTTTTGGACCTGTTGCACGCACAAACTGCACTTGTTTTCTGCCCAGTTTTGCGCACCTTACTGCCCAATTTCAGATCTGATTTTTCTCCAAAACTCAATCCTAATACAGCCCTAAAATTATCCTAAAGTGTTTCCCAAAAACCCGAATGAAAAACAAACAAAACAGAGCTCCCTGAGAACCCTGAAGTTGCGCAAAACAGCAAGCAATTCAGAGGGGATTGTCGTGACTTGTAGGGGAAATTGGGGATGTTTTCCAACGTCACGAGGTCTTCCAAACTATGTCTCGACACTAAATGAGGGTAGTGTGGGCTACACTGACAAATAATCTCTAAACGGTTTAGAGAAAGATCACACATACCGAAGAGAATTCTCAAATTTTGAGAGCTTGAAGAAGGAGATGGAGGCTAGGGTTTTTCCATTGTTCTCACTTAAAAAATAAATCATAATTTATCTTTTATATTTATGGTTAATTTGTTTCACAAAACAAATCAACCACTAGTCTCCCAATCATTCTAAAATTCGGCCAAGGGGTGTAGGATTCCTTGTTTGATTTTGCTTCCAAAATAAACAAATCCTACTCCCTTTAGAAGTCCAAATTTTCGGCCATGGTAGGGTAATAAGGATTTGATTTTGTTTCTCAAACAAAAAAATCCTATCCCTAATATATTACTAAGAATTTCGGCCAATGATGGGTTTTAATTACGATTTGATTTTGTTTCCTAAACAAACAAATCCTATTCATTATCCAATAAGGAATCCTACATTGGTAATAATTCTTAGCCTTATTAATTATATCATATATAATTTAATATTCTAATTTAATAATTATCATATATAATTATTAATACTTTATATTAACTTTTGATATAAAGTCTCATGTGTGATATAATTAATATTATTAATCACATTAATAATATTTATTCCTTTTGTGAGTATATAATTAGACCATCCAATTATATTAACTCCGCTAAAGTAAATCGAGCTAGCATGGGGACCAAGTGGACCTACGATTCTGAGCTCCAATAATCTTGAAATATTAATTAAGATCTTAATTAGATATTCCGAATTATTAACTCCAGATTATTCCACTAAAAACCCGAGGATGCACTCTCGTTGCCGTAGATGAAATATTAAGCTGAACCAAGTCGGTGTCCACCGATATAGTCATTGCATTTGAATTGATTCTTCACGAATATCTCGTAATTAGAGCCGGGTCATTATGTCCGTTATAGCCCTCTAATATTTTATCTTAAGTACCATTGATTCTCTAATGAACGATTTATTCATAACTGTTATGAATATTAATCTTTCTATTCGTAATAGAAAAACTTGAGCGCTCAAATCGTTCAAGTACCAAATCAACACTTAAGAGAGATATTAATCTACTTCTCGCAAGAAGGAGTGAATTCCATGTCCATGTAAAACATTCCCAGCTACATAACAGACTATGCCCCCAAAGTAACGTAGTTATTGGTTGGGATTACTACACCAACCTCACCTTTGTAAATCAAAGGACATATCCCGCCATGCAGGAGTTCGTAGTACACTCAGGATTAAGATCAACCCATAAATGACCATCAAGTAGATTGAAATGACTTTCTTTGTTTAACGGATATTATAAGAATGTCATTTCTATCTGAGTCCAGTCCTATATGATCACATCATATAAGGTGCCTCCATTCTCTTGTCTCTACATGGACAACCCGAATTAAGATCGCCATCCAAATATAGAATGGACCGCAATATAGATAAAGCACAAACAAAGTACCCGGTTTGTTTGCTCTCTATGGACTATTTAAGATTACTAACTTCTGACTTTAATCCTCTGGTGCATGACACTCATGCACCAAGTCTGAAGGTACATAAGTAATCTATGGTATTTATAAAGATATATAATATGGGAAAATTAAAACAAACAATTTGAAAAATGAATAATGCATCATTTTATTCTATGCAAAAGAAACCGTTTACATCTCATGTAGCTCTAGGGCATACATCCCAACAATAACTGTCCAACATATCCTTGGTTTCCAAAGCCACCGTATAACATAACTCCTTACTATGATCTACATGGTTCTTGCTATTCGGCATTCTCACTAAAGGGGAGTATTCCCCTTCTTCCTTATAAAAAAATAAAAATGTCCACACCTTTGGAACCTATCTCAGAGACATCAACTGGAACTAAAACCAACTCCTCATGGGGCAAAGTGTCAAGTGCCTTCACCACACCCTTACCTTTATTCTTCTTGAAACTATTACCCATTCCTTATCTTCTCCTTATTTTTACTCGTACTTGTCGAACAATCTATAGGTTTAGGCATCCAAACTTTAGACGGCTAACTTTCCTCATCCTTAGGCTTGTTTTCTTCATCCTTAGGTACTCTACTAGGACAAGTACCCAATGTATGGCCAAATACCCCACAAGAAGAACACTTGATAGGAGTCCATTCAAACTCAGCCTGAATCTTAATCCATCTACCATTAGACCATTCAAAGTCAAAATCCTCAACTAAATTATCCCTTGCATCAACTTCAACACAAACTCGAGCATAAATTAGCCTTATTTGAGATAAAATGATATGATCTGAATGAAGTGGGCGCCCAACAGCACTAGCCACAAAGCTCAACCGCTTGGAAGTCCAATACTCTAACGGAACATTATATAGACGAACCCACACCGGAACCTTATGAACATCTTCTTTGGCGAGAGGTAAACCAGGTTGCCAATGTTTAAGAACTAATAGCCGATTGGCCATATGCCATGGAGCTGTCTCCATAACCACACATGCGTCTTGAAAGTTATCAAATTTGAAGAAGAAAAATCCATTGTCAGAAGATAACACCTCACGCAATCCAAATCTCCCCATATCTTATGAGAAATAGAATTAACTACCTTGAAGGGAAGTTTCTTGCCAACAAAATTGCCAACCAAAGTATTCTTCCACACCAAACTACCTTCCTCCGCAACATCCAAATTAGGGCAAACTTTAATTCAATAACATTTGGTTTAATAAACTCAAGTGCAACAGAGCTAAATGAAGAAAATCGGTTCCCCTCACCATTTGAACCACTAAGAATATACGCATAACTAGAGGTTCCATTCACATTTTTCCATTTTTAGAATTATCCACAACACCATGGTTAAAACGTGCCACATTAGTAGCCACATCAGATGCCACCTCACCACACTTATCTTTAGAAATAAAATTAACATCAGCCTTCCCATTTAAATTCGGCCCCATCACATTAATGCCAAGCTTATCATGTCTTTTTAAAGGAGGAAAATCACAATTAAAGCTTTCCATATTTACATTCGTAACATAAGGAATCAAATCTTTATTACCATTATCAATTCGCCCATTAATACGATCAGATTTGAATCCAGATTTATTAGCTAGAGTAACTCCATTTTCCAAATCAGAAGAAGCAATAATTGACATGTGATTATTCTCTCCATGAACTACCAAATTCGCACATTACAGGTCATTAACACCATTTGAATTTACCAAATCAGAAGGAACAATAAATGGCACGTGATTATTCTCCTCATTTACTACCAAATTCATACATGGAAAGTCATTAACACCAATTGAATTATCAAAACAAACACCTTCCATATTACTAGCTGATTCACGTAAATTGCCCATCTCAACCGAATTCAATTTTGCACATGGCAGGTCATTAACACCATTTGAAATATCATTAACAACTTCATTTACCAAATGAGAAGAAGCAATAATGGCATGTGATTATTCTCCTCATTTACTACCAATTTCGCACATGGCAGGTCATTAACACCATTTGAATTATCAAATAAGCACCTTCCATATTAGTAGCTAAATCACGTAAATTGCCCAACTTAGCCGAATACAATTTACGTAATTCATTAGAATGACAAGAAACTTTTGGTTTCAAATATGGTAGTAAAGGATTGTCATTAATAGTCTTTTAAAATTCAAAAAACTTCCCTCCTCCAAATCAGACAATCTAGAGGAATTATCTCTACTGCCCCTAACACTAATTCTAGCTTCTAGCACATCACTATTGCCATTCAAAGAAGAAGAAAGAGATGGAACAAGGTCACTAGGTTTACGCTTCAATATAGTAACACGAGATTTATCTCCAATAACACCCAATGAAGCTTTTGAAAACGTACCTTTAACAAGAAGACCAGAGGAGGTCAAACCATCAGCTATAGATAAGGGAGACACTTCATGAACAACATCATTCACCACCATTTCTAAAGAGCTTCATCTCTTTGTATTGAGCAATGGCCGAACCATCATTGGCCTTTCCAAAATTTTTATTTACAGAGTCTCTCTCCTTCAAAACACCATATCATCTCGTTCTGATTTGGATAACTACCATCACTTAGCACTATAGCCGAATGTAGAACATCACCACCATCATTTTTGTTAAATGATCTCGGACTACTCCACCATTGGTCAAATCTAAAACTTGGACAACTCCTACCATGGTCGAAACCTTGGCCTCACCCCAATGGTCAGAAAACGCCATCAAGAAAACAAATAACAAAGAAAAGAAATTAAGAAGAAGAAAAGTAGAGAAGAAAAGAACGAAAAAAACTAATAATTAAATCTTAATCACTAAAAGATTAAAAATGATCAAGAAGAGAGAATAGAAAATTTGAGAGAAAAGTTGAGAGCATTTTTGGTTGTTTCTCTTCAAACACCTTAAAAACAAATGATTACACCAATAGCCCAGCCTACCCAAACAATCCGGAGGAGATGAAGTAACTTCAGAAGCAAGTGAGGGAGTTGATGGAGAAATGGTATGTTAGAGAAAGTATGAGTCCTTGTGCGATACTAGTTCTTCTAGTTCCTAAGAAAGATGGGTCGTGGCATATGTGCGTTGATTGTCGAGCGATCAATAATATAATGGTAAAGTATCGTCACCCTATTCCTAGACTAGATGACATGTTGGATGAATTGCCTGGTTCTAAAGTTTTTAATAAGATTGATTTAAAAAGTGGATACCATCAAATTCGCATGAGAGAGAGAGATTAGTGGAAAACTGCATTTAAGACCAAGTATGGCTTGTATGAATGGTTAGTTATACCATTTGGTCTTACAAATGTACCTAGCACATTTTTTAGATTAATGAATCATGTTATGCGTTCTTTTATAGGTAAGTTTGTTGTAGTTTATTTTGATGACATCTTAGTTTACAGTAAAACATTAGATGAGCATGTTACACATTTGAAGCATGTTTTTGAAGTGTTGAGACATGAAAAACTATATGCTAACTTTGGTAAGTGTACTTTTTGTACAGATAGAATTGTTTTCCTTGGTTTTATTGTAAGTGCAGATGGCATCAAAGTTGATGTAGAGAAGGTGAAGGCGATTCAGGATTGGCCTACACCAACGACAGTGACATAAGTTAGAAGCTTCCATGGATTAGCAAGCTTCTATCACAGATTTGTTAAAGACTTCAGTAGTATTACTGCACCATTGACTGAAGTAGTAAAGAAAACTGTTGGTTTCAAATGAGGAGAAGAGTAAGAGCGTGCATTCCAGGATTTTAAAATGAAGTTATGTAGTGCACCAGTTTTAGCGCTACCCAATTTTGAAAAGACATTTGAGATTGAGTGTGATGCATCCAGAATAGGCATTGGAGCTATTCTTATGTAAGAAAAGTGACCAATAGCTTACTTTAGTGAGAAGCTGAATGGAGCAGTTTTGAGGTACCCCATATATGACAAGGAGTTTTATGCGCTAGTGAGAGCCCTTGAGACTTGGCAGCATTATCTGTGGCCACAAAAGAGAATTTGTGATCCATACTGATCATGAATCATTGAAGCACTTGAAGGGTGAAGGTAAGTTGAACAAACGACATGCAAAGTGGTTGGAGTTCATTGAGACATTTCCATACGTAATTCACTACAAACAAGGTAAGGAAAACATTATCGCTGATGCACTATCGCGAAGGTATGCTTTACTTACTTCATTGAGTGCAAGAATGCTTGGGTTTGAATTTATTAAAGAACTTTATACAAATGATACTGACTTTAGTACCATCTATGATGCATGTGAAAAGTCTACCTTTAATAAATTCTATCAACATGACGGGTTTCTATTTAGGGAGAATGGATTATGCATTCCTGTTTGTAGTATGCGTGAATTGTTAGTTAGAGAAGCGCATGGGGGCAGTTTAATGGCCCACTTTGGCATTTCTAAGACCTTAGGGGTATTGCGTGAACATTTTTATTGGCCTAAAATACGAAGAGATATTGAGCGTTTGTGTGATAAATGCTTGATTTGTAAAAATGCTAAATCTAATGTTATGCCTCATGGGTTGTATACACCGTTGCCTGTACCCAGTGAGCCATGGGTAGATGTATCAATGGACTTTATATTAGGTTTACCTAGGACTAGTCATGGTAGGGATTCCATCTTTGTAGTGGTTGATATGTTCAGTAAGATGGCACACTTTATAGCATGTCATAAAACTGATGATGCCACGAACATTGCTGAATTATTCTTTAGCGAAGTGGTACGACTCCATGGAATTCCATGGAGTAGAGTTTCAGACCGTGATGTTAAATTCCTTAGTCACTTTTGGAAAGTTTTATGGGGTAAGTTAGAAACAAAACTTTTGTATTCTACTACTTATCATCCCCAAACTGATGGATAAACTGAAGTGGTTAATAGAACTTTGACTCAGTTATTACTTACTATTGTCTCTAAGAACTTGAAAACTTGGGAGGATGGTTTGTCATTTGTTGAATTTGCATATAATCGTAGTATTTATTCTTCCACATCTTATTCATCATTTGAAATTGTTTATGGTTTTCAACCACTAACTCCATTAGATTTGTTACCATTGCCTATTGATGAGCATGGAAGGTTAGATGGAAAAAAGAAAGTTGATTTGGTGAAACACATACATGAGAAAGCAAGAGAGCACATACAATGAAAAAAATGAACAATATGCTTCTCATACCAATAAGGGAAGAAAACGTGTGGTATTTCAACCTGGAGATTGGGTTTGGGTACACATGCTTGCATGTTTACACTCCAAACATGCAAGCATGTTTTGTGAAATTTTGACAATTGTAAATTGTCATTTTCCATTTTTTATTTTTTGATAATGACTTTAGTAATTACGCAAAATACATTAGATTATTTATTAATTTCAGTCTTGAAACCCTCGGAATTCGAAAATATTTAAAATTTAAAAGTTTTAGATCTTTGAGTCGTCTTCAATCTGCAACTTGAATCAGCTCAATCAGATATCAGATGAAAACGTTATGGCCAAAATACCAAACTTGCGCAAAATTGAAATTTAGGATTGCATTTCGTGACGCGTACAGTAAAGTTTCCTTTTCACCATTTTTTGCTCCGAATTTCATCGTTTTAACCTCGAGTTGATTCCATTAAGTCCCAATATTATTTTTTTCTACAAAATAAACAAAAACACATCAAAATGTTCATAAAACTTGAGAATCTGTACAAAATATTATGTTAAATGAGTGGGAAATTGTGATATAATTACCACTCATCAATGACATACAAAATTTAAAACTCTACAATATGTGTATAAAAAGTACGAAAAATAAAAAATAACAATAAAAATTTGCTTGGGTTGCCTCCCTGCTAGCACTAAATTTATCGTATTCAGCCAGACGTGACTGAAGTCTATCCGTCGAGGAGGTTTCAGTGTGGTTTTGGATGTCCAATTGAGGATAATCCTATGTGCATTGTTTTTGAAATGTCTCTTCCAATGGTGAGGTGGCAAAAAGAATTTTGCTGATTTAGTTCTCGTGCCACCATCTTACACCTTATAGCTATGCGCGGTTCTGAAAGGAAAGAAAGAACATCATGAGGTCTCGTATGGTGTTTGACTTTGAATGGTTGTGCCATTCTGTCAAGCTTCTGGGCGGTGTCCTCAATATATACTCCCTAATATTGTGATGTCTCAACTGGTGTCTTGAGATTCTCATTATACTCCCACATTTGCTCTTGTATTTGCCCTGCATCTTGTTCTATTATTTCTTCACAGATGTAGTTAAGCATTTTTGCATTCAGTTCTTCATCCGACATATGCGTAATGCATGCTCCACCGATGTCAATAGATGTAATCAGTGAATAGACAATTATCCAGATCAAATTGAGATTCTACTAGTTCAGGCTTCTGAACTGATACCTCTTTCTCAACCTCCTCCTCTGTTAAGGTGTCATCATGAAACTCGAAGGCTGCTTCAGTGTCATCTAAAAATACTATGTGAGATATGTAGTTCTGGTTTTCAATTAATTATCTCACTTGATCTGTCTTTCTTTGTATGGTTGCTTCTTGACTCTTAAAATTTTGCATTAAGTTTAGCTTCCTTTTCTATGAACATCTCGAATGATTTTTCGAACATGTTAGTAAATTATTCATCTTGAAGATAGTAGGTTGATGATGGATAAGATGAAAAAATGATTCAGTGAGATATGTTGGTTCTGTATATGAAGATTTCTGATATTTCTGCCACCCTGAGTTGTAGTTAAACATTCAATGATCACTAGGGTGATCACCATCACATACCTCACATCTTATTATTCTGTCTTGAAATGGTTGTGCAAATGTTGTGTTATTTTTGTTGGACAATTATGACCCATAGCATCACTATTTGTACATAACATGGTGTTATTGTACAAATTAATTATATGAAAAAAGAAATTACTCTTTTATCATTTGTAATTGGATTACCGGGATATATAAATGATAAAAGTCCATATGATTAGTACCAGATTAATAAGATATGAGACAATATTAATCCAAGTAAGGTTTAATCATTAAATATTCATAGTCGTAGTATTATCGAGACTAGACATCGATAATACAGAATAGGCTAGTATTGCACTTGCGCGCGTTATGGAAGCGTAACGGCATAGTTCTCATATATTTAAGTATTGGATATTTAAGCAAGTGTGATAGGAGGTTGTGTTTGCCAATGGTGCAGAAACAGCTTCGCTCTGGATAGACCCCTCGGAATCCCATTGGTAGTATGACTATGTGTCTATGGGAATCCGAATCAAGGTAGGTGTATTTGGTCTTAACCTGAGACTTGAATCGCTAATATTTGCGACAATCAGTATACTTTGGTTTTGGTCTGTTGGACAGTTATGACCCATAGCGTCACTATTTGTAAAAGACATTGTGTTTTTGTACAAAATTAACTATGTTATAATGAAATTTCCTTTTACCATTTTGTAATTTATTTACTTTGATATATAAATGGTAAAAGTCCTTATGATTAGTTCTGGATTGAGATGATATGAGACAATATCAATCCATAAAGGTTTAATCATTATATATCTCTAGTCGTAGTATTATCGAGACTGGACATCGATAATGCAGAATAGACTAATATTGCACTTGTGTGCGTTGTGAGGGCATAACGACATAGTTCTCATATATTTAAGTATTGGATACTTATGCAAGTACGATAAGAGGTTTTGTTTTACCGATGGTACGGAAAACAGCTTCGCTCTGGATAGACCCCGCAGAATCTCATTGGTAGTAGGTCTATGTGTCTATGGGAGTCCGCTTCAGGGTAGGTGTATTTGGTCTTAACCTGAGACTTGCATTGCTAGTACTTACGACAATCGGTAAACTTTGGTTTTGGTCGTCCAGGACTTTAACAGGTTCTGTGTACGCTTCTTCTAGGTTTATTGAGAATCGTAGTGTATTGGGTGTGATGTCAAAATGAAAGTATCACTTCAGACATATGAAGATGATGATCACGCAGGGATTCAGAACTGGTTCTCTATTGTGTTGCAACCATCGAGATAATATGACAAGGTCAGGATTATCCGATTCAAAGAGACTAGTTGCTTGATATCCGATATATGCTTCATACGAGGCATACACTATTCCAGCCTTAGGCCTTGCACGTTACATCCGATACTGGATTTGTATACACAATACTACGTATACTACGCCTGATAAAGATCGTATATATCATTAAGAATATTTTTGGAGAATTGGGTAGGCATGACGCTTTGCTAGAATCCAACCTTGTCTCGTAAATCGGTAAAAACATAGTACGAGGTACATACGTGTTCAGATAGTCCGACGATCGGATTTACTGCCAACATATCCAAGAATCTCTTAGGTCGCTTCCTGAGGATACACCGATGACGTATGATTCGAGGTTAATTAATCTGGGATTAATTACGGAGAGACTTTATCTTGGATAAAGTAATATTTGAAAAGAGAGAAAAATTAATTTGGAATTAATCGTTAAAATAATATATTTGATATATTAAATGAAATTAGATTTCGACGCGGAATAAAAATTAGATTTTAATTCGGGCAAACGAGTTAATTTAGAATTAATTAATTAATGATGTGAATAGTAATTTTGCTAGGCATAATTATTTAATTAAATTCGATTTAATTACATCGCGACAGAAGTTTGTTAATTCGAAATTAGCGAACCCGAGCCCGATAGTGTTTGCGGGCCCACTCACATTTGGAATCGAGTGGGGCCTACATGTCACATCAACCATCACATCACATGTCACATTTATTCACTTTATTGTGATGGCTTTAGGTGAGTTGGTAAAGGTGTGTTATACACTCCAAGTCAAAGCAAGTGTGTGACATATACCAAATCCAACTTTTGGTAAATGGTTATTATTGTTTTTGAAAAAACACACATCTTCTATTCTCTCTCACCTTGGCTGAATGCAGTAAGCCATTTTCCTCTCCATTTTTCTTTCATCTTGACCGAATTTTGAAGGGAAAAAATTTGGAGAATTTTTGTTGCATTAATTCTCAAAGAGCTAGCACTCATCAAGGATCATAACAAGGTGTTAGGGAAACCTATTCAAGAGCTTGGGAACAATTAAAAGCTTGGAGCTTGGACGCCATTTCTTGAAGGATACCTTGGCCGAATCTTGAAGGGATTTGTGGGCATTTGACGCATCAAAAAACCGATCAATGTAAGTGTGTTTCCGCCACTCTTCTTTGTTATTAGTTCTCATTTTATGCTTGTATTTGATCTTGGGACTAAACCTAGAAACCCAACAATGGTATCTATGAGCCAAAATGAGCATGAAATGAATTAGGGTAAAATTTGGGTAAAATCAATTTGAGCATGATTTGATAAAATTAAATAATTGAGTATGCTTGAATGATGATATATTGAGGTTGTATTGGATCAATTTCATGATATATTGATTGGATCAATTTTTGCCCATGACTTGGCTTGGCCAAATATGATAGTTACCCTAGGTTCATGGTAATTTTTGTTTTGATGATCATTGGATGACTTGAAACGAATTGGAAATGTCGATTTGTAATTCGATCGGATTGAAAAACGAAATCGGACAAAAATCCTAACCATTGCCGAGAGCCAAAGAGCATGTAATGACTTGATTTTTGATTCAAAAATGTTGGACATAAATTGAACAAATGAATACATAATTAATTAGTTAAATTGTATTTTGGAAATATTAATTTGGGTAATTAATTGATGTATTACACTTTAATTAATTGGATTATAAAATTTGGTTAATTGGGCTTAATTGTGAATTGGGCTTAAAATTGTTGTATTTGGGCATAATGGGCTTGGTTGGGCCAAGTTGGTTTAAGCCAATTGGATTGGATCCAAATTGGGCCTAAATCATTCCATTAAGTCCAAATAGGACAAATGGGCTTTAAAAGTTTAATTGGGCCTTATGGGCCGAAATTGGTTTTTTGGCATATGAGGGTGATTCCTCAATTGGGCTTGGTAATTAGGTTTGACCCATATTGACCAAAGCCCATACCTTATGAAATCAATTGAAAGCCCATCAGACTTTAATTAAACGAACATTGGATGTTAGTTGGGCTTTGAGACCCGATTCGATTAGATTTGGAATCTAAGTCGTTAAAATGCATTAAAAATGTAGATATTTAATTTGGAATTAAATAAATGAATTAGTATTGAATACATATTAAATTAGATTTAACGAGTAGTTCAATATAATTCAAGAATTCGTACTTTGAGTACTTATTCGCAAACGAGTTGGACTCGCACAAAATCAAATCGTTGTTTAAACAATGGATGATCACATAATTCAAAGATTAATTAATTGGATTAGATTGATTGAATTTCATGCTATGAATGAATACATGGATGTGTTGAATGAATAGCGTATATCAGATGGGTAGTAGAAGGGAAATGGCAATTTTAGAAATTGTTGTAAATTTGGAATTTATAAATTGGACCTGCGTGTCCAGCCTTATCTCTCATTATTTCTTTGTATTCTCTTCTCACCTAATTTCCCTCAATGTAATGAGGTTTCTATTATTGTATTATGTAATTGGGTAGAAGTGGAATAGTGCTAGCCGGGGAGAGGAAAGAGAGTGATTTGTTCTAGGAACAAGTTGTTAAATATCCATCCGTATATCGTTATTAATTTACTTTCGCGCCTTATTATGCTTTTAGAATGCATGCTTAAGGGTGTATGATGAGACCTAACAAAGATAATAAATTGGTTGCCAATTTACGCGAAAAACCCTCAAAACATATTAAACGTTATTTCCTTCCATTGAGTGATTCTTACTCAAGATCCAAGATTGGCATTGGTTTGTTGGCCAAAGTCAAGACCTTTGTCATATCGCGGATGTGTTTGAATCATGAAAGCATTGTTCCATATCGGTGTCTTGTCCAAGTTGTGATTTATTGGCCAAAGTCAAGGTTGTGTGTTATTTAACGGGATTCTAGCCCACTAGGAAACTAGGTTTCCCGAGTACTCGACAGAGGGTTAGAGGCTCGCCAAAAAATAGTGGAGGCTAGTATTGAATTTGCAATTTCGTTCAGATATTTAGCTTTACGCGCTTTCAAATTATTTCGTCAAAATTATTTTATTAGTTGGACTAATATAATGTTTTTTTTTCTTGTAACAGTTAGACTGTACCCATATATCGTTGATTAGATAGTTGGACTATCGTAATCAAGATGACGGAAAAGGGAAATGTCCGAGACATTATCATGGGCGAAAATGTCTTCAAGGGCACAAACTTTTCCGATTGGGAAATGAATCTGAGGATAGTCCTTGGATCTGAGAGGCTGCTATAAACTATAGAGAGACCTCTTGGGCCTAAGCCCAAACCTGATGAGTTGCTTGAGCTAGATCTATGGAAGACTCATAGCGATGACAATGCAACTGCTCAGTCTATTACGCTTGCTGCTTTGACTCAGCATTTTCGTCGACAGAATAGGGACTTGGATCCCTATAACATGTTGGCGAGGTTGCACGATCTTCACCGATCTAACCGTAGATCGCAGAGATATAAGTTGCAGAAGAAGCTCTTCCGTGCACGTATGTCAGATGGCATGTCTGTTGAGTCCCATGTGGCACAGATGATTGCTGACATTGACGAGCTGACTCAGATGGGGATAGTCCTTGAGGCTGAGACTATCGTAGATTTTATCTTGCAGTCTCTCCCCGACACTTGCAGAGGGTTTATTATAAACTATAACCTGCTGAAATAAGATGATACTCTTGGAGAGTTGATGTCAATTCTGAAGGAAGCTGAGAAGGAGCTTCTCAAGGGCAATAAGCACGAGGCGCACTTTGCTTCAACATCCCAGTTTCCCAAGGCTTGGCCTAAGGCGACTGGTGGTATTAAAAAGAAGAAGCGTAAGAGAAAGGGTAAGACCAAATCGTCAAAGGCTTCTGGGAAGCCTAAGGACAAATCTCAGGATCTATGCCTCCAGTGCGGCAAGCGGGGTCACTGGAAGCGTGACTGCCGCGAGTACAAGGCGCTCCGGAAGTTGATTAAAGCGGGCAAGGCACCGGCTTCAGGTATGTTTGTTATTGAAATAAACATGACTACTTCTAGTTTTAAAAATTGGATTTTTGATTATGGTTGTGGACTCACATATATACTGATGTGCAGGATCTGTGGATTAGCAGGAGACTGGCCTCAGGGGAGATTGATCTACGCTTCGGAAATGAGGCACCAGTAGCCGTTTTGGCCGTTGGTACTTTTGTTTTAGAACTGACCTCGGGGCATGTACTTGAACTATCTGACTGTTATTATGTACCTAGTTTGACTAGGAATATTATTTCTGTATCTATGTTAACCCAATGTGGGTATACTTTTGTATTCAGGAACACTGGGTGTTTTGTGCATAAAAATGATGTAGAAATTTGCACTGCTGTTGCAAATAATGGTCTTTATATTTTGAATATAAATCAATCTCAAACATATAATATAACAAACAAAAGGCTTAAAATGAGTAACCAAAATGAAACTTATATGTGGCACTGTCGTCTGAGACACATAAACAAGACTCGTATATCCACACCTTCGAAGAGTGGGTACTTGGACGGATTTGATCCAAATTCATATGACGTCTGTGAATCTTGCTTATTAGGCAAAATGCCTAAATCACCTTTTAGCGGTAAAGTGAACGCGCCACCGAACTGTTAGCCCTCGTTCATAGTGACGTATGTGGGCCCATGTCTAGCCAGGCTAGAGGTGGATACGAATACTTCGTAACATTTACAGATGATGCATCACGTTATGGTTATGTGTATCTTATGAGACACAAGTCGGAAACTTTTGAGAAATTCAATGAGTTTCAACACGAAGTTGAAAAACAGACCGGCAAGAGTATAAAGGCATTACGGTCAGACCATGGTGGCGAATACTTGAGCAATGAGTTTCTAGATTACTTGAAAGAATATGGTATTCTTTCACAGTAGACTCCTCCTGGAACACCACAATTAAACGGTGTGTCCGAACGGAGAAACCGAACTTTGTTGGACATGGTAAGGTCTATGATGAGTCGCACTGAGCTACCTGTTTCCTTCTGGGGATATGTATTAAACAGTGCAATTCTTATTTTGAATAAGATTCCGTCAAAATCTGTTCAACAGACTTCGTATGAGATATGGACAGGAAAGAAACCGGGTTTCTCATTCCTGAAGATTTGGGGATGCTGGGCATACGTCAAATGTTTGGAAGGTACCAAACTTGAGCCCAAATCGGATAAATGCCTATTCGTAGGATATCCTAGGTAAACCAAAGGATATTACTTCTATCACCCACGAGAGAATAAAGTTTTTGTTGCTCTACATACGGTTTTCCTTGAGAAGGAATTCCTAAATACAGTGGTTAGTGGGAGGAAAGTAGAACTCAATGAAAATCGGAGTGATACTGTTCCTGGCATAGAATCCTCAGCGGAACAAGAACAATCCATCAAGGATGAGACTGTACCACAATTTTCTATTACACAAGGACTGCGTAGGTCGGAGAGAGTCAGGAAATAACCTGAGAGGTATGGGTTTCTAATCTCACCTCATGTAGATATTAATCTCATTGAGGATAACGAACTGGCTACGTATGAGGAAGCGATACAAGACATCGATTATGCTTTATGGCAAGAAGCCATGAAGTCCGAAATGGATTCCATGTACACCAACCAAGTTTAGACACTGGTTGATGCACCAGAAAACGTAAAGCCTATTGGTTACAAATGGGTCTTCAAGAAGAAGACCGACATGGATGGCAACGTACAAATATACAAAGCTAGGCTTGTAGTGAAGGAGTATCGTCAATGACATGGTGTCGATTACAATGAAACTTTCTCACCAGTTGCCATGATTAAATCCATTCGGATAATGCTTGCTATTGCTGCATATTTCGATTACGAGATATGGCACATGGATGTTAAAACCGATTTCATTAAGGAAAACCTTTTGGAGGATGTTTATATGCAACAACCTCACGATTTTATCGTGCCTAGACTTGCAAACAAGGTTTGTAAGTTAAATCGATCCATTTATGGATTGAATCGAGCATCACGGTCTTGGAACCAATGTTTTGATGAGATCATAAAAGAATATGATTTCATTCAAAACGAAGATGATCCTTGTGTATATAAGAAGGTTAGTGGGAGAGCACTGACTCTTATTGTCCTTTATGTTGACGATGTATTGCTTATAGGCAATGACATTCCCATGCTAACGTCGGTGAAAGCTTGACTTTCATTGAAATTCTCCATGAAAGATCTAGGAGAAGCAGCCTTTATTCTGGGAATAAAGATCTACCGGGATAGATCTAGAAAGCTGCTTGGACTCTCCAAGAGTATATACATTGACAAAGTGTTGAAGAGATTCAACATGGATCAGTCCAAAAGGGGACTGTTGCCAGTGTCACATAGCGTCTGTCTATCTAAGGATATGTGTCCTAAAACTTAAGATGAGAGAGACAACATGAGTCAGATACCGCTCGCCTTGGCAGTCGGTTTGATCATGTATGCCATGATATGTACGCGACCTGATGTCTCCTATGCTTTGAGCATGTGTAGTAGATATCAGGCAGATCCAGGTGAAGGTCACTGGATGGCGGTTAAGAATATCCTTAAGTATCTTAGATGAACTAAGGATGCTTTCTTAATCTATGGAGATTGAGAACTTGAGGTAACTGGGTATACCGATGAAAGTTTCCAAACCGACAAAGACGACTGCAAGTCGCAATCCGGGTACATATTTTGTTTGAATAACGGAGCAGTGAGCTGGAAATCTTCCAAGCAAGAGACTGTTGCCGATTCAACAATAGAAGTGGAGTATATTGCTATAGCTGAAGCAACAAAAGAGGCAGTTTGGATCCGAAAATTCCTAATTGGATTAGGAGTAGTTCCATTTGCAGCTGAGCCCGTTCCATTGTATTCTGACAATAACGGGACTATAGCGCAGGCTAAGGAACCGCGGTCTCATCAACGATCCAAACATGTTCTTCGACGTTTCCATCTGATTCATGAGATCATACATCGTAGCGATGTGAAGGTCGAGAAGGTCGCATCAAATGACAATATTACAGATCCGCCGACGAAAGCTATTCCTCAGCAAAAGTTTGAGCGACATGTACATAGTTCAGGTATTAGATGTTTGAGTGACTGGCTATAGGCCAAGTGGGAGATTGTTGGACAGTTATGACCCATAGCGTCACTGTTTGTAAAAGACATTGTGTTTTTGTACAAAATTAACTATGTTGTAATGAAATTTCCTTTTACCGTTTTGTAATTTATTTACTTTGATATATAAATGGTAAAAGTCCTTATGATTAGTTCCTGATTGAGATGATAAGACAGTATCAATCCATAAAGGTTTAATCATTAAATATCCCTAGTCGTAGTATTATCGAGACTGGACATCGATAATGCAGAATAGACTAGTATTGCACTTGTTCGCGTTGTGAGGGCATAACGACATAGTTCTCATATATTTAAGTATTGGATACTTATGCAAGTGCAATAAGAGGTTGTGTTTTACCGATGTTGTACAAAATTAACTATGTGACAAAAGAGATTGCACTCTTATCATTTGTGATTAGATCACATAGATATATAAATGATGAGAGGTCCCTATAATTTCTTCCTGGACGGAGAATGATATGAGACAATATTAGTCGACGAAGGAGAAATCATTAAATATCCTTAGTCAGAGCATTATCGAGATTGGACATCGATGAATGCGTAAAAGCCTAGTATTACACTTGTGAACGTTTGTGAGGGCACAACGGCATAGTTCTCATATATTTGGGTATAGGATACTCATACAAGTGTAATAGGAGGTTGTGTTTCACCGATGGTACGAGAAACAGCTTTGCTCTGGATAAGACCCCCTCGGAATTCCATTAGTAGTATGACTATGTGTCTATTGAAATCCGAAATCAGGGTAGGTGTATTTGGTCTTAACCTGAGACTTGCACCGCTAATACATACGATAATCAATATACTTTGGTTGAGGTCGTCCAGGGCTTTAACCGGTTAATGTGTATGCCAATTCTGGATATATCGAGAATCGTAGTGTGTTGGGTGTGATATCAAGACGGAAGTGTCACTCCAGTCATATGGAGATGTTGATCGCACAGGGATACAGAACTGGTTCTCTATATAAGGTTGCAACTGTCGGGATAATATGACTTGGTCATGATTATCCGATATTAAAGAGACTAGTTGTTTGTCATTCGATATATGCTTCGTACGGGGCAGACACTGTACCAGCCACAGGCCTCGCATGTGATCATCCGATAATGTACAGAAATACGCAATACTACGTATACTACGCCTGATACAGATCCTTTATTCATGTAAGGATATTTCCGGAGAATTGGGCAGGCTTGGAGTTTTGCTAGAGGCCAACCTTGTCTTTTAAATCGGTAAAACGTAGTACGAGGTACTTACGTGTTCGGATAGTCCGACGACCGACTTTATTACCAACATATCCGGGGATCTCATGGGTCGCTTCCCAAAGATTCACCGATGACGTATAACTCGCACTCTAAATTAATCTGGGATTAATTGCGTAGATATTTTATCTGGGATAAAATATCATTTAAAGAGAGATAACGATTAATTTGGAATTAATCGGTAAATTAATATATTTGATATATTAAACAAAATTGGATTTCAACGCGGAATTAAAATTAGATTTTAATTCGGGCGAACGAATCAATTTAGAATTAATTCGTTAGTGATGTGAATAGTGATTTCGCTAGGCGTAATCATTTAATTACGACGGGACAAAAAATTCGTTAATTTGGAATTAGCGAACCAGAGCCCGAGATTATTTACGAGCACATTCGCATTTCGAATTTCAGTGCGGCACGAAAGTCAAATCAAGCGTCAAATTGCTAGTCGCATCTAGCATCACATTAAGCGTCAAATCATATCACTTTTAGTGATGTGACACTTATTTGATTGATGTGACTTGATGTGAGTTGGTGGAAATGGTTGGTATGGCTTTATTGTTTGGCTTTTGTAAAGCCAATTTTGTGGAAAATCATTTCATTATTTTTGGAAAATATATAAATGGATTTGAAACACAAAATACCAATTAATTCATCACATTCTCTCTTCTCTCTTTCTCCCTCATCCTCACGCCCAAGTGGCTCCAAAACCTCACTGGTTTTTGGTCACTGCCGAGTGCAGTGGGAAGCATGGAGTTGGGTTTTTGTTGCAAAAACCGCAAGTGCTAGCACATTACGAGATATGCGAAGGTGATAGGGAAGCTCACCCATGAGCCGGGAATCATCCGACGAAGCTTGGAGCTCGATGAAGGACCCAAAATGAAGCCAAAACAGTGAGCATAAATCTGCAGTTCACACACATTACAGAGGTAGAAAACATAATTTTGTTGCTTGTCGCGTCGCTCAACCGCTCGATGTAAGTATTCCGCGACTTCTCGAATGTATTCACTTATGTTTTATGCTTGATTTGTGATCCTTGGGACCCTAGATAATCACCAACAATGGTATCAGAGCATGATTAACGTAAAATTGGGCAAACTTGATTTTGAGCATGATTAATGAAATTTGATTGATTAATATGCTTAAATATGTTTGAATTAAGGATTGATTGGATCAATTTGTTGAAATGATGTTTGAAACATTTTCCCCAATTTTTTCATGTTGGCCGAATGGTCTTGCCCTAAATATGTCTTGGGATTTTTGATTTATTGACAATTGGATGTGTTGGAAATCATTCGGGAATTTGTTTTAATGTCGATTGTGAAATTAATTGGATTGAATTCGAATCGGACATAAAATCCCCATGTTGGCCGAGATAATAGAAGCATGAATTGGGTTTGATTTTTGTTAATTTGTGTTGGACACTAATTGATGTAGATGGCATGATTAATTAGTACTAATTTGGTGTTTTGGAAATATTGATTTGGGTGATTAATTATGTTAATACACTTTAGTTTAATTAAACATTAAATTTGGAATTTTTGTGTTTGATTAAATGGGCTTAAAATTGGATTTGGGTCTTTAATGTTGTTATTGGGCTTAATGGGCTTTGTTGTACAAAGTTGGGTTAAGGCAAATTGGATTGGATCCAATTGGGCCCAAAACCGCTTCCATAAAGCCCAAATGCGACTTAATGAACCTTTAAAGTTTAATTGGGCCTAATGGGCCAAGATTGATTTCTAGGCTTATGGGGTAATTCCCGGATTGGACTTTGGTTATCGGTTTGACCCGAGTTGACCAAAAGTCCACGCCTCATAAAATTAATTAAAAGCCCATTGGGCTTTAATTAAATTTGACGTTGGAAGTTAATCGGGCTTTGAGACCCGTAACGATTAAATTTGGAATTTAAGTCGTAAAATGTTTATAAATTAAAGTGTGTTATTTAATTTAGAATTAAATAGTGAATTAGAATTAAATGCATATTGAATTGGATTTAATTATGTAGTTTAATTTAATTCGAGAATTCGTACTTAGAGTACTTATTCGCAAAACGAGTTTGACTCGAACAAAATCAAATCGTTGTTTGAACATTAGATGATCACTAATTATCAGATTAATTAATTTGATTAGATTGATTGATAACATGCTTGTGTGAATACATGGTGCGATGCATGAATAATGTATATCGGATGGATATTAGATGGGTGGGGCAATTTTAGAAATTGTTGTAATAAATTTGATTTATTAATTGGACCTGCGAGTCCAGCCTTATCACCATTTATTCTTTGTATTCTCTTCTCACCTATTCCCCTCAATGTATATGAGGTTTCTTTAGAAGTGTAGTGTAACGGGTAGAAGTAAATATTGGTGCTAGTGGGAGAGAGAAAGAGAGAGATTTGATCTAGGATCATTGTGTAAAGTATCCATCCGCATATCATTATTACTTTATCATACGCACTTTATTATGTATTTAGAATGCATGTTTAAGAGTATATGATGATGAGACCTTAACAAAGATAATAAATTGGTTGCCAATTTGCACTCGAAAAACCCTCGCTCAATATTAATCGTCTTTCCTTCCATTGAGTGATTCTCACTCAAGATCTGAGACAGCATTGGTTTGTTGGCCAAAGTCAAGGCCTTTGTCTGTCGAGGATATGTTTGAATCACGAAGGCTTTGTTACATGTCAGTGTCTTGTCCAAGTTGTGGTTTGTTGGCCAAAGTCAAGACCACTTCTTGTCCATCGACATTGATTATGAAGCTTTCCATGGTTAATGGGTCACGCATGACTGGGATCACTAAGTTTGTTGTGCCCAAGCCAAGGCTTAGTTGATTCAGAGGAAAAAGGTTAGGTAATACATTGGATGTATTGGCATATATAAGATATATGTTTCGGACTTGGATGTCCCCTTACCGGATCTAAGAATTGGATTGGATCCAATTGATCTTAGCGATCTACCTAGTTAATTATCATACAATTTGTTGGCCAAAGTCAAGATTGTGTGATATTTAACGGGATCCTAGCCCACTAGGAAACATGGTTTCCCGAGTACTCGACAGAGGGTTGGACGCTCGCCGAAAAATAGTGGGAAGCAAGAATTGAATTTTCAATATTCGTTCAATTACTCGCCATACGCGCTCAAAACAAATATCATTCGTCATATCAATTAAATGTTAGTTGGACTAATATTTAAATTGTTGTTTTAATAAATAGTTGGACTATATTCAAACAATTCATTTATAAGTGATTATATAATTGGATTATGATAATCTATATATTTGATTTAATTAAAGTATAGTTGATTAAAATAATTGGACTATAATAATCATTATTTTTAATAGTACCTTAATCGTTGATTAAATAGTTGGACTATTAAAATCAAATGATAATTGAAAGATTGACGTTTAATACATAATCCTAGGGAAAATGTATTTAATGTTTTAATTTTCAATATTGGGAATTATTTTCAGGATGGTCCTGGAAAATAATAAGTTACTTTATTTGATAAAATAACGTATTAAGCCTAAGCTCAGAGTTAAGTAAACAGTAGAGCATAATCTTTGGAAGATTATGTGATGGTAACTTTAGTGCTTAATCCATTATACTTACCGCAGTAGACTCTTTAATTTCTGAATCAGAACTAAGGATTAGATCCTTAAAGTATGATAAAGAAATTGAAGGATTTTCATAAATCTATTAACTTAGATCTTTGAAATACTAAAATTGCAATATATAATTCTTGGAGAATTAATGACTATTCTCAAGGAGATAAAGTCAAACTTTGCAATAAGGCAAGTAGCGCAAGGCGCACCTTACTTCGATAGTCTAGAAACCCATGGCTTGGCCAAAGGTTTCTGGAATATGGAAAAGGGCAAAGGCAAAATCATTATAATCTTCTGGGAAGATAAATTACATATCCCAAAATGTCTGCTTAAATGTGGCAAACGGGATCGCGGAAGCATGACTGCCGTTTGGACAAAGCAGACATGAAGGAATTAAAGACAGGTGCAAAGCTCCGGCTTTAAATATGTTTGTCATATATGTATTCATTACTAGTATTGAAATTAGATTTTAGATAGTTAGTGTGATATATATGAATTGATGTTGAGAATCTGTTTTGAACAGGATACTGACTTCAATTGAGATTTAATCTGCGAATTGAAAACGGGACGAAAGTCGCTGTTTTAACCGTAGATACCTAAGTTTAGGAACTACCTTCAGGTGTGTACCTAAATTTGGAAATTGTTATAACGTAACTAGTTTGACTAGATACATTATCTTTATATCAGTGTTTAACCCGCTGCGGGTGAACCTTTATATTCTAGAACACTAAAGTGTTTTATTATATAAAGATGATATTGAGAGAAACACATTAGATGTGAATAACAGAATTTATATTTTGAATATAAATAAATCTCAAATATATAATATCACAAACAAATAGCTCAAACTGATTTGATCAGTATAAACATATTGTGGCATTATTGTCTGGGACACAATCAAACAAGACTCGTATATCCATACTTTTAAAGAGCGGGTACTAGGACTAATTTGATTCCAATCAAATAAAGTCTACGAATCTACTTTATTGGGCATTGTGCCTATAACACTATTTATTTGGTGAAAGTGTAAATGCCACTGATCTGTTAGCCCTAGTTCACAGTGCAGCAAGTGGGCCCATGTCTAGCTAAGCTAGAGGTGGATATGAATATTTTGTGACCTTTACGGATGTTGCATCGCGTTTTGGTTATGTGTTTCTTTTGAAGAACCCAAATCGGAAACTTTTTCAGTTTCGACACGAAATAGACAAACAGATCGGCTATAGTATTATATCGTCACGATAAGACCGTAATGGAAAATTCTTAAGCAATAAGTTTCTAAAATACTTGAAAGACTATAGTATTCTTTCAAAAAAGACTCCTCCCGGAACACGTCAAAGTGACTGTGTGTCCGAACCGAGAGACCAAATTATGTTAGACATGATAAAGGTTAATCATGAGTCGCTCTGAGCTACCATTTCCTTCAACGGATAAGCATTAACAGTGCAAAAACTTATTTTGAATAAGGTTCCATTAAAATCTGTTAGACAAACTTTATATTAGATATGAACAGGAAAGAAACTGGGTTTCTCACTCCTGATAATTTGGGTATGCTAGGCATATGTTTGGATGATACCAAACTGAAACCCAAATTGGATAAGTGCCAATTGTAGGTTATCCTAGGGATACCAAAGTATTGTACTTATACATCTCACAAGAGAACAATTAGATTGTTGCTCACCATGCAGTTTTCCTAAGAGGAATACCAATATGCAGTGGTAAGTGGGAGGCTAGTAAAACTCGATGAAAATCGGAGTAATACTATTCTATGCACCGACTCCTTTAATGGAACACAAATAGTTCATCAAGGATGAAACTATTACCATTAATCTTCGAATACACAAGAACCGCGTAGGTCAGAGAGAGTCAGAAAACAACCTGGGGTATGGGTTTCTGATCTCACCTCATAAAGATGTCTATCTTATTGAGGAATACCAACTGACTACGTATGAGGAAATGATACAAGGTATCGACTCCCTATTATGACAAAGTGTCATGAGTTCGAAATGGATTCCATGTATATCAACAAGTTTGGATACTAGTTGATGTACCGCAAGGCATTGTGCCTAATGGTACTTTATCAGTCTTCAAGGAAGACGTACATGGATCGCAACATACCAACGTATAAAGCTAGGCTTTTAGCGAAAAGCTATCGTTATCAACATTATGTTGATTTCGATTCAACCTTTTAATTGTTGCCATGGTAAATCCATTTGGATAATGCTTGCTAATGCTGCATGTTTCATAGATGAAATATGTCAGCTTAACGGGAAAATCGCTTTCCTGAAAAGGAAACCTTTTGGAGGATGTTTATAACATCCTGGCGGTTTTGTCGTACCATAACAAGCAAACAAGGTTTGCAGGTTATTCGATCCATGTTTGGATTGAAGCAAGCATAGGTTCTTGGAATTTTCGTTTTGATGTAATCATAATGGAGTATGATTTAATTCAAAACGAAAATGATTCTTGTGTATATAAGAGGGTTAGTGGGAGCACACTGACAGTGGCTGTCCTAAATAAATAAATAATGATAATAATATGTCATTTCTTGGAAATGATATTCCCAATAATTAATCGGAGAAAGCTTGGCTTTCTAGAAACTCTCCGAGTACTCGTACATTGAAAAATGTACGTGACCTGGTGCCTCATACGCTTTGAGCATATGATTCACAAACAGGCCAATCCGAGTGATAGTCACTGGATTGAGATTAAGAACATCCGTTAGTATCTTAGAGAACTAAGGATGCTGTCTTAATCTCAGGAGATGGAGAACTTGAAGTGACTGGGATCACTGTTGCAAGTTTCCTAACCGATAAAGACGACTATAAGTCGCAAATGGTATAATACAGTTTAAATAACGGTACAGTGAGCTGGAAATCTTCCAAGCAAGATACTGTTACCTAAAAAACAACAAACGCGGGTTATTGATGTAGCTGAAACAGCAATAGAAGCCTTCTGTGGTCGTAATAATCTAATTAGATTAGATATAATTCTGTTAGCAGCTAAGCTAGGGTTGAGCACATGCTAAAGAATTAATGGTCTCATCAACGATCCAGATACATACCTTGATAATCATCTGATTCGTTCGGATCATACATCGCGGTGATGTGATGATCGAATAAATCACATCAGACGATAATCATGAAAATCCGCTGACGAAAGTACTTTCTCAGCAATTGAGCCAAACCGTACATAGTTCGGGTGTTAGACACTCGAGTGACTGGCTATAGGCCAAGTGGGAGATTGTTGGACAATTATGACCCATAGCGTCACTATTTGTATAGATCACGCTGTTGTTGTACAAATTAACTATGTGATAAAAGAGATTGCACTCTTATCATTTGTGATTAGATCACCTAGATATGTCAATGATGAGAGGTCCCTATGATTTTTCCTGGACGGAGAATGATATGATACAGTATCAGTCCACGAAGGATAAATCATTAAATATCCCTAGTCAGAGCATTATCGAGATTGGACATCGATGAATGCGTAAAAGACTAGTATTACACTTGTGCGCGTTTGTGAGGGCACAACGACATAGTTCTCATATATTTGGGTATAGGATACTCATGCAAGTGTAATAGGAGGTTGTGTTTCATCGATGGTACGGGAAACAGCTTCGCTCTGGATAAGACCCCCTCGGAATTCTATTGGTAGTATGACTATGTGTCTATGGAAATCCGAAATCAGGGTAGGTGTATTTGGTCTTAACTTGAGACTTGCACCGCTAATACATATGACAATCAATTACTTTGGTTGAGGTCGTCCAGGGCTTTAACCGGTTCCTGTGTACGCCAATTTTGGGTATATCGAGAATCGTAGTGTGTTGGGTGTGATGTCAAGACGGAAGTGTCACTCCAGTCATATGGAGATGATGATCATGCATGGATACAGAACTGGTTCTCTATATAAGGTTGCAACCGTCGGGATAATATGACTTGGTCATGATTATCCGATATTAAAAAGACTAGTTGTTTGTCATCTGATATATGCTTCGTACGGGGCAGACACTGTATCAGCCCCAGGGCATCGCATGTGATCATCTGATACTGGACAGAAATATGCAATACTTTGTATACCACGCCTAATACAGATCCTTTATTCCTGTAAGGATATTTCCGGAGAATTTGGAAGGCTTGGCGCTTTGCTAGAGGCCAACCTTGTCTTGTAAATCATAAAATGTAGTACGAGGTACTTACGTGTTCGGATAGTCCGACGACCGACTTTACTACCAACATATCCGGGGATCTCATGGGTCGCTTCCCAAAGATTCACCGATGACGTATAACTCGCACTCTAAATTATTCTGGGATAAATTAGATGAGAGAGAAAATTAATCTGGGATTAATTGCGGAGATATTTTATCTGGGATAAAATATCATTTAAAGAGAGATAACGATTAATTTGGAATTAATCAGTAAATTAATATATTTTATATATTAAACGAAATTGGATTTCGACACGGAATTAAAATTAGATTTTAATTCGGGCGAAAGAATCAATTTAGAATTAATTAGTTAGCGACGTGAATATTGATTTCGCTAGGCGTAATCATTTAATTATGCCGCGACGAAAAATTCGTTAATTTGGAATTAGCGAACCCGAGCCCGAGATTATTTACGAGCGCATTCGCATTTCGAATTAGAGTGCAGCACGCAAGTCAAATCAAGTGTCAAATCGTTAGTCGCATCTAGCGTCACATCAAGCGTCAAATCATGTCACTTTGAGTGATGTGACACTTGATTGATTGATGTGACTTGATGTGAGTTGGTGGAAATGGTTGGTATGGCTTTATTGTTTGACTTTTGTAAAGCCAATTTTATGGAAAATCATTTCATTATTTTTGGAAAATATATAAATGGATTTGAAACACAAAATACCAATTAATTCAACACATTCCCTCTTCTCTCTTTTTCCCTCATCCTCACGACCAAGGGGCTTTAAAACCTCACTGGTTTTTGGTCACTGCCGAGTGCAGTGGGAAGAATGGAGTTGGGTTTTTGTGGCAACAACCGCAAGTGCTAGCACACTACGAGATATGCGAAGGTGATAGGGAAGCTCACCCCATGAGCTGGGAATCGTTCGACGAAGCTTGGAGCTCAACAAAGGACCCAAAACGAAGCCAAAATAGTGAGCACAAATCTGCAGTTCACGTACATTACAGAGGCAGAAAACAGAATTTGGTTGCTTGCCGTGTCGCTCAACCGTTCGATGTAAGTATTCCGTGACTTCTCGAATGTATTCACTTATGTTTCATGCTTGATTTGTGATCCTTGGGACCCTAGATAATCACCAACACCACAGGCCTAACACGAGACATCCGATACTGGATCGCTATATACAATACTACGTATACTACGCCTGATAAAGATTGTATATTCCATTAAGAATATTTCTGGAGAATTGGGTATGCATGGCGCTTTGCTAGAAGCCAACCTTGTCTCGTAAATCGGTAAAAATGTAGTACGAGGTATATACGTGTTCGGATAGTCCGGTGACCGGATTTACTGCCAACATATCTAGGGATCTCTTGTGTCGCTTCCTGAGGATACACCGATGACGTATGATTCTAGCTTAATTAATCTGGGATTAATTGCGGAGAGACTTTATCTTGGATAAAGTACTATTTGAAGATAGAGAAAGATTAATTTGGAATTAATCGTTAAAATAATATATTAGATATATTAAACGAAATTAGATTTCGATGCGGAATTAAAATTAGATTTTAATTCAGTCAAATGAGTTAATTTAAAATTAATTCGTTAACGACGTGAATAGTAATTATGCTAGGCATAATTATTTAATTAAATTCGATTTAATTATGTCGCGACAGAAGTTTGTTAATTCGGAATTAGCGAACTCGAGCCCGGAGTGTTTGCGGCCCCACTCACATTTGGAATCGAGTGGGGCCCACATTTTACATAAACCATCACATCACATGTCACCTTTATTCACTTTATTGTGATGGGTTTAGGTGAGTTGGTAAAGGTGTGTTATACATTCCAAGTCAAAGCAAGTGTGTGACATATACCAAATCCAACTTTTGGTAAATGGTTATTTTTGTTTTTGAAAAAACACACATCTTCTATTCTCTCTCACCTTGGCCGAATGCAGTAAGCCATTTTCCTCTCCATTTTTCTTTCATCTTGACCGAATTTTGAAGGGAAAAAATCTGAAGAATTTTTTTTTGCATTAATTCTCAAAGAGCTAGCACTCATCAAGGATCATAACAAGGTGTTAGGGAAACCTATTCAAGAGCTTGGAAACAATTAAAAGCTTGGAGCTTGGACACCATTTCTTGAAGGATACCTTGGCCGAATCTTGAAGGGATTTGTGGGCATTTGACGCATCCAAAAACCGATCAATGTAAGTGTGTTTCCGTCACTCTTCTTTGTTATTCATTCTCATTTTATGCTTGGATTTGATCTCAGGACTAAACCTAGAAACCCAACATGGTCGTCCAGGGCTTTAACAGGTTCTATGTATGCCTCTTCTGGGTATACTGAGAATCGTAGTGTATTGGGTGTGATGTAAAGATGAAAGTATCACTTCAGTCATATGGAGATTATGATCACACATGGATACAAAACTGGTACTCTATTAAATGCTGCAGCTATCGGGATAATTGTTGGTTTCTATTGATGTCCCAAGATCATTTAAGCCACAAAATTGAATGAATACTACAAAGAAATGTGGTGGAAACACACTTACATTGATTGGTTTGGATGAGATGCTCAACAAAATTTTTCCTCCCTTCAAGCTTCAAGATTCGGCCAAGGTGATTTATTGAAGAAGATGATGAAGCTTCCAAGCTTTAAGGATTCCAAGCTCCAAGATTCGGTTCCCTATCACCTTGTATTTGATCCTTGTTGTGCTAGCAAAATATGAAAGAAAAAATCCAATTTTTCCTTCTAATGGAGCTCACGGTTTCACTGTATTTTGGGAGAGAGAGTGAGTTTCATTTTTCCTCTTCTATTTTGCTTCAAAAACCGTAAATGAAGAAAGGAAAAACAAATACCAAATATTTGTAAATGGTTTACAAAAGTCAAAGAACATTTTGGCTCCAATTTTGCATTTAATGCCCATCATAAATAGTGACAACATGTCACTCATCAAAAAGTGACTTAGACATCTATCACACATAAATCACAAGTGATGTGACTCGCGATGTGACTTGTGGACCCCACTTGAATTCAAAATGCGAGTGGGCCCGCAAATACTTCCGGGCTCGGTTTCGCTAATTCTAAATTAACGAACTTCCGTCGCGACGTAATAATTATGCCTAGCGAAAGTACTATTCACGTCGCTAACGAATTAATTCTAAATTAACTCGTTTGCCCGAATTAAAATCTAATTTTAATTCCGCATCGAAATCCAATTTCGTTTAATATATCAAATATATTATTTTGTCGATTAATTCCAAATTAATCTTTCTCTCTCTTCAAGTAGTACTTTATCCAAGATAAAGTGTCTCCACAATTAATCCTAGATTAATTAAGTTCGGATCATACGTAATCGGTGAATCTTCGGGAAGCGACCCAAGAGATCCCTGGATATGTTGGCAGTAAATACGGTCTTCGGACTATCCGAACACGTGCATACCTCGTACTACATTTTTACCGATTTACGAGACCAGGTTGGCTTCTAGCAAAGCGCCATGCCTACCCAATTCTCCAGAAATATTCTTACTGGAATATACGATCTATGTCAAGTGTAGTATACCGTAGTATTATGTATTGCGATCCAGTATCAGATGTCACGTGCAAGGCCTGGGGCTGGAATAATGTCTGCCCCGTAAGAAGCACATATCGGATATCAAGCAACTAGTCTCTCTGAATCAGATAATCATGACCTTGTCATATTATCCCGATGGTTGCAACACAATTTAGAACCAGTTCTGAATCCATGCGTGATCATCGTCTACATATGTCTGAAGTGATACTTCCGTCTTGACATCACATCCAATACACTACGATTCTCAATAAACCCAGAAGAGGCATACACAGAACCTGTTAAAGCCCTGGACGACCAAAACAAAAGTTTACCGATTGTCGCAAGTACCAGCGATGCAAGTCTCAGGTTAAGACCAAATACACCTACCCTGAAGCGGACTCCCATAGACACATATACATACTACCAATGGGATTCCGCGGGGTCTATCCAGAGAAGCTGTTTTTCGTACCATCGATAAAACACAACCTCCTATCGCACTTGCATAAGTATCCAATACTTAAATATATGAGAACTATGTCGTTATGCCCTCACAACACGCACAAGTGCAATACTAGTCTATTCCGCATTATCGATGTCCAATCTCGATAATACTATGACTAGAGATATTTAATGATTAAACCTTTAAAGATTGATATTGTCTCATATGATCTTAATCTGGAATTAATCATAAGGACTTCTACCATATATATATCAAAGTAAATAAATTAGAAAACGGTAAAAGGCAATTTCATTACAACATAGTTAATTTTGTACAAAAACACAATGTCTTTTACAAACAGTGATGCTATGGGTCATAACTCAAAAATCTCCCACTTGGCGTATAGCCAGTCACTCAAGCATCTAATACCTGAACTATGTACATGTCGCTCAAACTTTTACTGAGGAATAGCTTTCGTCAGCGGATCTGCCACGTTGTCATCTGATGCGACCTTCTCGACCTTCACATCGACTACACATGCTCAAAGAATATGAGACATCAGGTCGCGTACATATCATGGCATAAATGATCGATTCGACTGCCGAGGCGAACTGTATCCGACTCATGTTGTCTGTCTCATCTTGAGTTTTAGGACACATGTCCTTAGATAGATAGACGCCATGTGACATTGGCAACAGTCCCCTCTTGGACTTATCCATGTTGAATCTCTTCAACACTTTGTCAATGTACGTGCTCTGGAAGAGTCCAAACAGCTTTCTAGATCTATCTCGGTAGATCTTTATTCCCAGAATAAAGGCTGATTCTCCTAGATCTTTCATGGAGAATTTCAATGAAAGCCAAGATTTCACCGATGTTAGCCTGGGAATGTCATTGCCAATAAGCAATACATCGTCAACATAAAGGACAATAAAAGTCAGTGCTCTCCCACTAACCTTCTTGTATTCACAAGGATCATCTTCGTTTTGAATGAAATCATATTCTTTTATGATTTCATAAAAACGTTGGTTCCATGACCGCGATGCTTGCTTCAGTCCATAAATGGACCGATTTAACTTACAAACCTTGTTTGCAAGTCTAGGCACGATAAAACCATTAGACTGTTGCATATAAGCATCCTCCGAAAGGTTTTCGTTAAGGAAAGCGGTTTTAACGTCCATATGCCATATCTCGTCATCGAAATAAGTAGCAATTGCAAGCATTATCCGAATGGATTGAATCATGGCAACATGTGAGAAATTTTCATCGTAATCGACACCATGTCGTTGACGATACCCCTTCGCTACAAGCCTTAGCATGTTGCCATCTATGTCAGTCTTCTTCTTGAAGACCCATTTGCATCCAATAGGCTTTACGCCTTCTGGTGCATCAACCAGTGTCCAAACTTGGTTGGTGTACATGGAATCCATTTCGGACTTCATAGCTTCTTTCCATAAAGCGGAATCGATAGCTTGTATCGCTTCCTCATATGTAGCCAGTTCGTTATCCTCAATGAGATTAATATCTACATGAGGTGAGATCAGGAACCCATACCTCTCAGGTTGTTTCCTGACTCTCTCCGACCTACGCGGTCCTTGTGTAATAGAAGATTGTGGTACATTCTCATCCCGGATGGACTGTTCTTGTTCCGTTGAGGATTCTATGCCAGGAACAATATCACTCCGATTTTCATCAAGTTATACTTTCCTCCCACTAACCACTGCATTTAGGAATTCCTTCTTATGGAAAACCGTATGTAGAGCAACAAATACGTTGTTCTATCGTGGGTGATAGAAGTAGTATCATTTGGTTTCCATAGGATATCCTACGAATAGGCATTTATCCGATTTGGGTTCAAGTTTGGTACCTTCCAAACATTTGACGTATGCCCAGCATCCCCAAATCTTCAGGAATGAGAAACCTGGTTTCTTTCCTGTCCATATCTCATATGGTTTCTGTTGTATAGACTTTGACGGAACCTTATTCAAAATAAGAATTGCACTGTTTAATGTATATCCCCAGAAGGAAATAGGTAGCTCAGTACGACTCATCATAGACCTGACCATGTCCAACAAAGTTCGGTTTCTCCGTTCAGACACACCTTTTAATTGCGGAGTTCCTGGAGGAGTCCATTGTGAAAGAATACCATATTCTTTCAAGGAATCTAGAAACTCATTGCTCAAGTATTCGCCACCACGGTCCGACCGCAATGTCTTTATACTCTTGCCGGTCTGTTTTTCAACTTTTTGTCGAAACTCTTTGAATTTCTTAAAAGTTTCTGATTTGTGTCTCATAAGATACACATAACCATAACGTGATGCATCATCCCTAAAGGTTACGAAGTATTCGTATCCACCTCTATCCTGGCTAGACATGGGCCCACATACGTCACTATGAACGAGGGCTAACAGTTCAATGGCGCGTTCACCCTTACCGCTAAAAGATGATTTAGGCATTTTCTCTAATAAGCAAGATTCCCAGACGTCATATGAATTTGGATCAAATCCGTCCAAGTACCCACTCTTCGAAAGTATGGACATGCGAGTCTTGTTTATGTGTCCCAGACGACAGTGCCACATGTAAGTTTCATTTTCATTACTAATTTTAAGCCTTTTGTTTGTTATATTATATGTTTGAGATTGATTTATATTCAAAACATAGAGACCGTTATTTGCAACTGCAGTGCAAATGTCTACATCATTTTTATACAGAAAACACCCGGTGTTCCTGAATACAAAAGTATACCTTCATTGGGTTACCATAGATACAGAAATAATATTCCTAGTCAAACTAGGTACGTAATAACAGTCATTAAGTTCAAGTACATGCCTCGAGGGTAGTTCTAAAACAAAAGTGCCAACGGCCAAAATGGCGACTGGTGCCCCATTTCTGACGCGTAGATCAATCTCCCCTGAGGCCAGTCTCCTGTTAATCCGCAGATCCTGCACATCAGTACATATGTGAGTACCACAACAAGAATAAAAAATCTAAATTTTAAAACTAGAAATAGTCATGTTTATCTCAATAACAAACATACCTGAAGCCGGTGCCTTGCCCACTTTATCTCCTTCTGGAGCGCCTTGTACTCGTAACAGTCACGCTTCCAGTGACCCCGCTTGCCACACTGGAGGCAAACATCCTGAGATTTGTCCTTAGGCTTCCCAGAAGCCTTTGACGATTTGGCTTTGCCCTTTCTTTTATGCTTTCTTTTCTTCACCCTCCAGTCGCCTTGAGCCCAGCCCCGGTTCTGAGATGTCAAAGCAAGTGCCCTCGTGCTTGTTGCCTTTAATCATCTCCCTTTCAGCTTCCTTGGCAACTCTCCAAGAGTATCATCAGTGTTCATCAGGTTATAGCTATGATGAACCGTTTCCAAGTGTCCGTGACCGGCGTAAACACACACGTATAACGCAAGCGTACGTATCGTTCAAGTAGTATAAAAAGTATCGATCCCACGAGGACTTAAAACCTTTTTGTTATCAATTTATTGGGCCAAATGATTACCAGTATCTAACAAGTTGTTTGATTGATTTGAAATGGCGACGATTCTAAATTTAAAAATAAGTAAATGAAATTGTTTTAAGGTTGATTTTAAGAAAATTCAATATTAAAAACTATCTAGGGTTGTGATTTATTTCAATATTATTTAAAGATGAAGTGGTTATCTTATAATTGGGTAAAATATTGATTTATTAACCTGGAACACTAAATTATGTAAAACCTCTTCCGATGGTCAATTACAAATATCCAATTTAACCTAATTGAACCATATGTCTATGTCAACCAATTATCTGGATTCATTAAGATTAAGTTCCAATTATGGCTACCCCCGCCCGACAGGTATATTCCTATCCTGTAAGGAAATCTATTAAAGGGTATTTATCCTCAAGAAGATCGTGAGTTATTGAGTCTGAGGTCTTAAACTTAAAATCCCTATGTCTAGTTCATTTTAAGTTTACCTTATCAATTTTATTAGTGGCCAGTTAATAAAAAGCATTAAGATTAAGACTCAATAAATAAATCTTTATATTACCCAAATTATAATTTAACCCTTATAAACCGGTGATATTGGATTTCATCACAACCCTAGATTACTAACTTAGTTATGACACATAGCTAGGGCTATTAAAAACTTAAAAGACATAAATGAAAATGTTGAAAAGTAATTGCGGTGAATTAAAATGCTGAAAAGTAAATTACAAATGAAATAAAATGCTAAGGCAAAAGGAATTACTTTTACTACTACTAATTAGATATCTCCCATAAAATAATATATAAACTTGTGATAATCTATTTTACCAACCGACCAATCTGGCGGTATCCTATTAAGTCAAATTAAGTCCAACCAGCCATATAGGTGGTAATATTTGTCCATAATCCAGCATAAAGGGGGTACCAAAATAAATTTACCAACCGACCAATATAGCGGTATTCCTTTATTAATCAGGTTCAAACCAACAGAAAATAAATTTACCAACCGACCAATATAGCGGTATTCCTTGATTAGTCAGGTTTAAACCAGATTAAAATTAAATTACCAACCGACCAATATAGCGGTATTCCTTTATTAATCAGTTTTTAAATAGTAAATATATTATTTTTAAGGGAGATTAATCTAAATAGCAATAGTAAAATAATTACCTTTCACCCTAGCATAGGGAAGTTACCTCCTCATAGTGAATAGTAAAAACTGTAAAATAAAGAAAGTAATTATTATTATTACAGAACGTAATTAAAATTTACAAAAAATTAAAAGAAATTTAGAGAGAGAAACACTCCCTAATTACATAGAAGAAGTGAGAGAAAGGTGTACTAAAAACTGAAAATTCGCGGCTATTTATAGCAAAATTTTTCACTGTTCGGTTACTGTTCGCGCGTCGCGACGCCAAGGCGTTCAGCGTCGCGACGCTCATTTGTCGACGTGGCACAATGAGACGGCGACACGTAGCAAGGGCTACTGTACACGCGACACGTGTCAAGGCGGCTAATTCTCAATTATTGTGATGACGTCATGCTGACGCGGCGACGACGTGGCGATGACGTGGCGCTGATGTGGCGTGGCGGCTGACTGTTCAACTGTCGGCACAATTGGATTGCGACACGTGGCGACACGTATCGCGTTGTGATTGGCTGAGGCTGACGTGGCAAGTTGACTCGGTTGACTTGCTGATGTGGCTGATGACGTGGCATGACACATGGCAAAGTTGACTCGTTGACCGATGACATGGCTGATGACGAGGCGACATGTGTCAAGTCAGAGTGTCGGCAGCATATGATGTTGACACGTGGCACGGCGCACATTAGCAGATTCGTGATGGTGACACGTGGCACGGCGCATTTTAGCAAAGTCAAAACTTTTCAAATTGTTGACCCGTTGACCATGGCGCAGTTTAGCAGAACTGCGCACGTTGGGCGTCGCGACGCGAAAAAAATACAAAATATCCATGTTGACGCATTTTTGTCCGGTTTTGCCCCAAATTGCCTCCAGTGCTGTCCAAACTTTATTTATCTGCAAGATAACAATAAAACACATCAAAACGTTCACAAAACTCAAGAAACTATACAAAATATTAGATTAAATGAGTGGGAAATAGTGATATAAATACCACTCATCACACCCCCAAACCTAACATTTTGCTAGTCCTCGAGCAAAATACAGAATAAAATAACATAATAAAATTTAACTAAGCCACTTTCGTAGGGATCACGGTTGCATTTAGCATATGCAACAAGCCTTTAAACCCCTAGGTGTCCCTAGTGGACGAGTGTAGTCTCGTGAGGGTTTACAGCAATGATACCCACAAACATTTTACAAAAGTAAAAAGGTATTAAAACTAATGCACACAAAAGCAAAAAGACAAGCGAAAAGAGAATAAAGAAAGTTAGTGACTAATCAGGTGAAAATTCTACTCCAAGTTACTAGTTGTTTTGTTTCTTTCTAAATTACCGAATAAGTAAATTCTCCGATTATTTTTACCATTCTCCATATAACAGCTAACAAAATATTAATCAACTCATTTTTGCCCACAACAGTCATAAGTGCAGTTGATAAGAGAGTAATATTTTTGTCCTAAAGTTCTATCAGATTTCACACCTTTTTGTAGCAATGGAATAATTTTCTGATTTTTCTGATTTTTTTCTTTGATTTTTGATTTTATTTTTTTTTATATACAATACCTTCCGTCTATGTAGCGAGCTTTGGGTCGGTGGCTCCCAAACCAGTTGGCTTTAGGGCACCAGGTGTTAAGACACCCCTACGAACTTAATTACTCAGACTTCAGATATATATATATATTTGCAGCATCTTCGATCCATGTAACGAGCTTTGGGCCAATGACTCCCAAACCAGTTGGTTTTAGGGCACTAGGTGTTAAAATACCCTTACAGACTTAATAACTCGGATCCCGAACGTTTTTTTTTTTCATCACTATTTAGAGATGCTTCCTCCAATTAACTATAGCACGGAATATTACAAACTTTTCAATTTTAGCTCATGTCCGTATGTTTCCATGTAAGTTCATAATACCTGTCAACTGAACATATGAAGATCCATTTTAGTCATTTTATGGAGAATTCACAAATTAAATAATTAAAAAGGAATAAACAAAAATTAACTTGTTTCGAAATAGGTTTGAGATACGTCTCAGGAGAGGAAATTCCTTACTCGGCTATCTCTTACCAATTCCACCTTTTTAGTCAAAATAAAACACAAAAATGCAAAATATTTTTGTAATTTTTGAAAATTTTTCATTTTTTTTGTATTTTTCGAAAAATTTTGGACTAAAAATAAAAACAACATACAAACTAAAAACAAGGTACTAATCAACTAAATCCCTCCCCCAAACCTAAATGAGACATTGTCCCCAATGTCTTAAACAGTAAAAAGAGAGTTTAGACGATAATACCTGGTTAACTGAAATTTTACAGGAAATTAAAGGTTAAGATCCAGATTAACCCGACGTCTCTTACCACGATCGTCCCCAGACCAATTTATCTTTGAAATGATAGGGTCAATTTGTGGTTCATAGGCTATGAGTTGGTCAATTAGATCTGGAGCAGTTCTGGCAGTAAATAGGAGTTCTTTCATAGGTTTTGAAACGAACCATTTCTCCGAGCATCATCAAGAAACACACAAAGAAAATCATAAAATCCATCAACGTGAGTAGTCCAAGAGGTTTCTGGTGTATGTTCAGGTTCGCCCAAGATAGTACAATAAAAATTTCCTCCAATGTACCCAAGCCACCTGGCAAAGCAATAAAAGCATCAGCACGGTTAATCATTTCTACCAGACGTTCAGACATACCTGGCACGATCAGTTCCTCTCCGTTTGTGGTTCAATAAGATTTGCCTCCAAGGGTTTTGGGATGATTCCCAAAACATGACTGCCTCCATCCTGTACGGCCTTTGAAACGATCCCCATTAATCCAAGATTTCCTCCGCCATATATTAAGTGCATATTCCTTGCAGCTAATACTCGACCCAACTCCTTGCCGCTTCTATGTATTGTGGTTTAGTACCAACACTACTACCGCAAAACACACAAATGTTTTCAACTCGTCTTCTTGAAGTGGCTTCCATTTTTCTATGTATTTTTTTTTCTCAACTCAGGATGACATCAAAGGTACAATGATGAGTTGAATTTATAATACCTGAAAATGGGTGAGTAAAAATAGCACAAGTATCTTCCAAATGACGATTAGTAAACATAGTAAAATAGATCGTGATAGTCAAAAAAAGATATGGATCCTGTCGGAGAAAATAAAAGAAAATAACAAAACAAATCACAATTATTAAGAAAAGACAAAGAGATATAATATGTACAAGAAAAGTAACGGCTTGATTGACATCTATGTGTCAGGGACAAGCTTCCCATCCAATTTTCTTATAAATTGGCAAACAGGGTCTTTTTGAGTCAGATTCCCAAGACTTAACTGTTGTCTTTCTTTTTGATATTGTGTATGTAATCTGCGAAAGTCTATGTGAACATATCCACTGGGATGCGTCTCAAGAGTCGAAGATATATCATCTAAAGACTCCTTACTCAAGCCATTCCTAATGAATTTAATTTTGTCTTCGCGATTAACAGACACCATTCCTAAAGAACGACAACGAGTATTGCAATTCCAACGTGCACATTTGTAACAAACACCCATTTGCTTAGCTCTTCGTTTCTTTGCATAGGTGCTTCTTCCAAAACCAGGCAGATGTGAAATAAAAGAATCAGAGGATTCACCTGCCAATCGGACTCGTGCTTCAATTACCCAACGAATGTCATTGGGCACACCATGTATTGTCAGTAGTCTCATCCGTTCCAAGCGAGTTTTGTAGACTTTCATCAGAGATTTTTGAGGGAGAGAAGGAAATTGTTTGTGAAGATTTGCGAGAGCTTCTTCCATCTTGAAAAAACTTAAACACACAAAATTAAATCACACCAAATCACAATATATACAAAAATTGCATGGGTTGCCTCCCTGCGAGCGCTAAGTTTAATCGTCGTCAGCTAGACGTGACTTTTGAACGTTTATGCTGGATCTGAAAGTGTGACACTTTCTTTTTGTCGCTCAAATGATTCTCCCCATAGTGCTTGACACGCTGACTGTTAACTTTGAATGTGTTGTTGGTATTAGGATCCAGTAACTCAACAGCTCCATATGGTAAAATCTGAGTGATCACAAATGGTCCGGACCATCTAGATTTTAACTTTCCAGGGAAAAGTTTTAACCTCGAGTTGTACAACAACACCTGCTGCCTTGGTTCCAACTGTCTGTGCACTATTTTTCGGTCATGCCATTTTTTGGTCTTTTCTTTGTATAATTTGGCATTCTCATAAGCCTGTAGGCGAAATTCCTCCAATTCATTGAGTTGGTGAAGTCTTTTCTCTCCTGCAGCTTGTGAATCAAGATTCAGTTTCTTCAGTGCCCAGTACGCCTTGTGTTCAAGTTCAACTGGCAGATGGCATGCTTTCCCAAACACCAATCGATATGGGGACATACCAATGGGTGTCTTGTAAGCTGTTCGGTAGGCCCATAATGCATCATCCAGTTTTGTAGACCAGTCCCTCCTTGTTGATCCAACGGTTCTTTCTAGGATTCTTTTGATCTCCCTGTTTGAAACTTCAACCTGTCCATTTGACTGTGGATGGTAAGCTGTGGCAACTTTGTGAGTAACTCCATATTTGGATAGGAGTGCATCAAAATATCTGTTGCAGAAATGTGAGCCACCATCGCTGATAATTGCTCGAGGTGTTCCAAAATCGAGTGAAAATGTTCTTTTTCAGGAATTTGATCACCACTTTGAATCATTGGATGGCAGTGCAATTGCTTCAACCCATTTGGAGACGTAGTCTACAGCAACCAGAATGTACAGTTTCCAAATGATGGAACAAAGGGTCCCATGAAATCAATACCCCATACATCGAATATTTCCACTTCCAGAATGTTTTGCAACGGTCCTTCGTTTCTCCTTGAAATATTCCCGTTCTCTGGCACCTGTCACATTGAAAAGCAAAAAGATAAGCATCTTTAAAAAGTGTGGGCCAGAACAAACCTGATTGAAGGACTTTGGCTGCAGTTTTGTTTCCACTGAAGTGTCCGCCGTATGGTGATGAATGACAGTGTTGCAAAACACTGTTGACTTCCTCCTGTGGAACACACCGTCTCAGTAATTGATCAGCACAGCGTTTAAACAGGTACGGTTCATCCCAGACATAGTGCTTGACTTCTTTGAAGAACTTCTTCCGTTGTTGAGTTGTCCATTCCAACGGCCATTTTCCTGATACAATATAATTAACATAGTCAGCATACCAAGGGACTTCCTGTTGTTTTATGGAAAATAATTGTTCATCTGGAAAAGTTTCTTTGATTATTAGTTCTTTGTCAGCTGTTTTTCCATTCTCGAGCCTCGATAAGTGATCTGCCACCTGGTTTTCTGTTCCTTTCCTGTCTCGGATCTCTACGTCGAATTCTTGTAAAAGAAGTATCCAACGGATCAATCTAGGTTTGGCATCTTTCTTTGTGATCAGATATTTGATTGCTGAATGATCTGTATATACCACCACTTTGGGCCCAGCAGATAGCGGAATTGTCAAAAGCGTACACAACTGCTAGCAACTTTCATTTTCGTGTGTGTGTGTTGAGTTGAGCTTCATTCAGAGTTCTGCTGGAGTAGTAAATGGTGTGGAAAATCTTTGCTTTGCGTTGTCCCAAAACTGCACCTACAGCAAAATCACTAGCATCACACATTACCTCAAATGGAAGGGTCCAATCTGGTGCTACAATATGGGGGCAGAAATCAGCTTCTGTTTTAAGATCTCAAAAGCTTCCTGGCATTCTTTGGTGAAGTTGAAAGGCACATCCTTTTCCAAAAGATTGCAAAGAGGTTTGGCAATCTTGGAAAAGTATTTGATAAATCTCCTGTAAAAACCTGCATGTCCAAGAAAACTCCGAATCCCTTTTACAGATGTTGGTGGAGGTAGTTTCTCAATTGTCTCGATTTTTGCTTTGTCTACCTCGATTCCCTTTTGTGAAATCCGGTGTCCAAGAACAATACCTTCTTGTACCATGAAATGACATTTCTCCCAATTGAGTACCAAGTTTGTATCTTCGCACCTTTGTAATACATGTTCCAAATTTAACAAACAATGATCAAAAGAATCTCCAAACACAGAAAAATCATCCATAAAAACCTCCATACTCTGCTCCAGCATGTCTGAGAAAATGGCCATCATGCAACGTTGAAAAGTGGCAGGGGCATTACATAATCCAAATGGCATCCTGCGGAAAGCAAAAGTACATAGGGACATGTAAAAGTAGTTTTCTCCTGGTCTTCTGGTGCGATGGCAATCTGATTGTAACCTGAATATCCATCAAGAAACAATAAAACTCATGTCCTGCCAGTCTGTCTAACATCTGGTCAATGAATGGCAGCGGAAAATGGTCCTTTCTCGTGGCTTTGTTCAGCTTCCTGTAATCCATACATACTCTCCATCCAGTCACCGTTCTTGTTGGAATCAGCTCGTTCTTTTCATTGGTGACAACAGTAATTCCTCCTTTCTTTGGTACACACTGCATAGGACTTACCCAAGTGCTATCTGAGATGGGGTAAATGATACCAGCATCCAACCATTTGATGATTTCTTTCTTCACGACTTCCTTCATGATTGGATTGAGTCTCCGTTGATGCTCCACTGTTGGTTTGTATTCATCATTCATCAGGATCTTGTGCATGCAAAATGATGGACTAATGCCTCGAATGTCTGCTATAGTCCAGCCAATGGCTCTTTTGTGTTCTCGTAACACTCTTAGTAGCTTTTCTTCCTGTTCCAATGTTAGTGAAGAAGAAATAATAACAGGTAATTCAGAAGAGTTTCCAAGAAATGCATACCTGAGATGGCTCGGAAGTAACTTTAGTTCCAGCTGCGGTGGTTCTTCAATCGAAGGTTTAATTCGGTCTTTCTTTGGTAATTCCAAGCTTTCAACTGGTGGTGTTACTTTGAATCGGAATGGTTTGTCAAGGTAATTGATACATTCCAAGATTTCAGCATCTAGTTCGTTGTTTGTCATGTTGGTGATGCAAGCTTCAAGTGTATCTGTGGGATTTGACTCAGTATTCTGAACAATATTATCAACAACATCAATTCTGAAGCATTCTTCTTCTTCCTTTTCATCGCTTGGAAATTTCATGGCTTGGAAAACATTAAAGGTCACTTCTTGGTCCTGCACTTTCATTGTTAGTTCTCCTTTTTGTACATCAATCACAGTTTTACCTGTAGCCAAAAATGGTCTCCCAAGAATGATAGGTACTTCTTTGTCTTCTTCCATGTCAAGGATGATGAAGTCTGCTGGAAGGATGAGTTTGTCAACTTTAACCAGCACATTTTCCACGACTCCTCTCGGAAATGCGAGTGTTCGATCAGCAAGTTGCAAAGATACTGAGGTAGGCATTGCTTCTCCAATTTGCAGTTTCCTGTAAATAGAAAAAGGCATTAAATTAACACTGGCACCTAAATCACATAAAGCCTTACCAATGTAATGTTCTCCAATGGTGCAAGGAACTGTGAAACTGCCAGGATCTTTCAACTTCGGGGGAAGTTTCCTCTGAATGATGGCGCTGCATTCTTCTGTCAAAGCTACTGTCTCGTAGTCTCCCAATCTCCGTTTTCGTGAAAGAATGTCTTTCATGAATTTGACATAACTGGGCATTTGTTCCAAGGCTTCTGCAAATGGTATGTTGATGTGTAGCTTTTTGAAAATCTCCAAGAAACGAGCAAACTGCTTGTCCATTTTGCTTTTCTGAAGACGCTGAGGAAAAGGTGGTGGTGGAGTGATCTGTTCTGGTTCTTTTTCCTTTGCTTCTTTTTCTTTTGCTTCTTTTTCCTCAATCTGTTTCTCGGTTTCTTTTGGAACTTCTTCTTGAGATATCTGGATTCCAACATCTTTGTTGATCTCAGTACCGCTTTTTAAGGTAATGGCTTGACATTGCTCCTTCCCTCGGTTCCTTGGATTTGGTTCTGTGTTGCTGGGAAGATTACCTGGTGGTCTGTAACTCTGAGCATTGGCCAGTTGTCCGATTTGATTCTCCAGTGCTTTGATGGAAGCTGATTGGCTCTGAATCATGGCTTCATATCTTTTTAATTGAGCTAGCATCTCTGCCAATACTGGTTCATTTGTCTGCTCCTGGCCTTTATTCTGTTGCTGGAATCCAGGTGGTGGATAGTTCTTTTGCCCTGAATTGTTGCTCCATGAAAAATTAGGATGATTCCTCCACCCTGGGTTGTAGGTGTTGGAATATGGATTGTTCCCCTGTCTGTTGAAATTGTTGACATAATCACCGTTTCTTCAAGTTGGTTTGGTTCTGGTGCTCCTCCATATGGTGAACTTGTGGATCCAGTGGTGCTTTGAGTGTTGAGAGTCTCCATAAATTTGCATATCTGATCCAGCTTGGTGTTAACTGCTGTATTAGCTCCAACTTCATATATTCCTGCAATTCTTTGAATCAGACTTCTTTCTGTTGGCCACAAGGAGTTGTTGTTGGCCATTTCTTCAATTAGGTCCCAGGCTTGATCTTCTCCTTTTGCCATTAAAGCTCCTCCAGCAGCAGCATCAATTGTGGTTCTCATTAGTCCAGAAAGTCCATTGTAAAAAGTTTGGACTTGAAGCCATTTTGGAATCTCATGGTGAGGACATTTCCGGAGCAAATCTTTGTATCTTTCCCAAGCTTCATAAGAGATTCTGAATCTTGCTGCACAAAGATGTGATGTCATTTCTCAACTTTGCAGTTCTGGCTGGTGGAAAGTATTTTGCAAGGAATTTTGTAGCAAGAGCGTTCCAGGTTGTGATTGATCCTGCTGGTAGTGAATGTAGCCATGCTTTTGCTCTGTCTTTCAAGGAATATGGGAAAACTCTCAACCTCATTGCTTCTTCAGCTCCTCGGTTGTAATTGAACGTGCCGCAACTTCCAGGAAGTTGCTGATGTGGGCATTAGGATCTTCAGTTGCATTTCCCCCAAACTGAACTGTTTGCTGAATCATCTGAATGCAAGTTTTGATATCACCTGCATTTGCTGGTAAAGGAGGATACAATACACGAAATGAGGCCATCTACCACCGGAATGGTTCTGTCTCGAATGGGAATTGGTGGTGCAACCTCCAAAGGTTCAGGTTCCATGTTGACTAAAGCTTCTTGGCCTTCTCGCCTTTCCCTTCTCAACTGTCTGATAGTTCTTTCAATTTCTGGGTCAAGCGGTCGGATTTCAAAACTTCTGGTTCGTCTCATGAAGTGTCTGAGAACCTGAAACACAATAAAACAAAAATAATAAGTAAAAAGAAAAATTAGATACAAGTAACAAATCTAACCTGTAAACTAATAGTAAAAGATAACTAAGTCCCCGGCAACGGCGCCAAAAACTTGACCGGCGTAAACACACACGTATAACGCAAGCGTACGTATCGTTCAAGTAGTATAAAAAGTATCGATCCCACGAGGACTTAAAACCTTTTTGTTATCAATTATTGGGCCAAATGATTACCAGTATCTAACAGGTTGTTTGATTGATTTGAAATGGCGACGATTCTAAATTTAAAAATAGTAAATGAAATTGTTTTAAGGTTGATTTTAAGAAAATTCAATATTAAAAACTATCTAGGGTTGTGATTTATTTCAATATTATTTAAAGATGAAGTGGTTATCTTATAATTGGGTAAAATATTGATTTATTAACCTGGAACACTAAATTATGTAAAAGCCTCTTCCGATGGTCAATTACAAATATCCAATTTAACCTAATTGAACCATATGTCTATGTCAACCAAATTATCTGGATTCATTAAGATTAAGTTCCAATTATGGCTACCCCCGCCCGACAGGTATATTCCTATCCTGTAAGGAAATCTATTAAAGGGTTATCTATCCTCAAAGAAGATCGTGGGTTATTGAGTCTGAGGTCTTAAACTTAAAATCCCTATGTCTAGTTCATTTTAAGTTTACCTTATCAATTTTATTAGTGGCCAGTTAATAAAAAGCATTAAGATTAAGACTCAATAAATAATCTTTATATTACCCAAATTATAATTTAACCCTTATAAACCGGTGATATTGGATTTCATCACAACCCTAGATTACTAACTTAGTTATGACACATAGCTAGGGCTATTAAAAACTTAAAAGACATAAATGAAAATGCTGAAAAGTAATTGCGGTGAATAAAATGCTGAAAAGTAAATTACAAATGAAATAAAATGCTAAGGCAAAAGGAATTACTTTTACTACTACTAATTAGATATCTCCCATAAAATAATATATAAACTTGTGATAATATTTTACCAACCGACCAATCTGGCGGTATCCTGATTAAGTCAAATTAAGTCCAACCAGCCATATAGGTGGTAATATTTGTCCATAATCCAGCCATAAAGGCGGTACCAAAATAAATTTACCAACCGACCAATATAGCGGTATTCCTTTATTAATCAGGTTCAAACCAACAGAAAATAATTTACCAACCGACCAATATAGCGGTATTCCTTGATTAGTCAGGTTTAAACCAGATTAAAATTAAATTACCAACCGACCAATATAGCGGTATTCCTTTATTAATCTGGTTTTTAAATAGTAAATATATTATTTTTAAGGGAGATTAATCTAAATAGCAATAGTAAAATAATTACCTTTCACCCTAGCATAGGGAAGTTACCTCCTCATAGTGAATAGTAAAAACTGTAAAATAAAGAAAGTAAATTATTATTATTACAGAACGTAATTAAAATTTACAAAAATAAATTAAAAGAAATTTAGAGAGAGAAACACTCCCTAATTACATAGAAGAAGTGAGAGAAAGGTGTACTAAAAACTGAAAATTCGCGGCCTATTTATAGCAAAATTTTTCACTGTTCGGTTACTGTTCGCGCGTCGTGACGCCAAGGAGTTCAGCGTCGCGACGCTCATTTGTCGACGTGGCACAATGAGACGGCGACACGTAGCAAGGCGGCTGACTGTACACGCGACACGTGTCAAGGCGGCTAATTGTCAATTATTGTGATGACGTCATGCTGACGCGCGACGACGTGGCGATGACGTGGCGCTGATGTGGCGTGGCGGCTGACTGTTCAACTGTGGGCACAATGGGATTGCGACACGTGGCGACACGTGTCGCGTTGTGATTGGCTGAGGCTGACGTGGCAAGTTGACTCGGTTGACTTGCTGATGTGGCGATGAAGTGGCATGACACATGGCATGACACATGGCAAAGTTGACTCGTTGACCGATGACATGGCTGATGACGAGGCGACACGTGTCAAGTCAGAGTGTCGGCAGCATATGATGTTGACACGTGGCACGGCGCACGTTAGCAGATTCGTTGTGATGGTGACACGTGGCACGGCGCATTTTAGCAAAGTCAAAACTTTTCAAATTGTTGACCCGTTGACCATGGCACAGTTTAGCAGAACCGGCGCACGTTGGGCGTCGCGGCGCGCAGTGTTCCAGCGTCGCGACGCGCAAAAGACGAAAATATCCCTGTTGACGCATTTTTGTCCGATTTTGCCCCAAATCGCCTCCAGTGCTGTCCAAACTTTATTTATCTGCAAGATAATAATAAAACACATCAAAACGTTCACAAAACTCAAGAAACTATTCAAAATATTAGATTAAATGAGTGGGAAATAGTGATATAAATACCACTCATCAGTCCGCGAGAGATTGCAAGATCATATCTATGGTAATCTCAGCCTCTAAGACTATCCCCATCTTAGCTAGCTCATCTATGTCAACAATCATCTGAACCACATGGGAATCAACAGACATGCCTTCTAACAGACGTGAACGGAAGAGCTTCTTCACTAACTCATATCTCTGCAACCTTCGGTTAGATCGGTGAAGATCATGCAACCTCTCCAACAAGTTATAGGGATCCAAGTCCATGTTCTGTCGATGGAAATGCTGAGTCATGGCAGCAATCATAATTGACTGAGCAGTTTCACAATCATCGCTGTGAGTCTTCCAAAGCTCCAGCTCAAGTAGCTCATCAAGTTTGGGCTTAGGCCCAAGAGGTCTCTGTATAGTATATAGCAGCCTCTCGGCTTCGAGGACAATCCTTAGATTCATTTCCCAATCTGTAAAGTTTGTGCCCTTGAAGACATTTTCGCCCATGATAATGTCTCAGACATTTTCCTTTCCTGTCATCTTGATTACGATAGTCTAACTATCTAATCAACGATAAATGGGTATAGTCTAACTGTTACAAGAAAAATAACATTATATTAGTCCAACTAATAAAATAATTTTGATGAAATAATTATGAAAGCGCGTAAAGCTAAGTATCTGAATGAAATTGCAAATTCAATACTAGCCTCCCACTAATTTTCGGCGAGCCTCTAACCCTTTGTCGAGTACTCGGGAAACCCAGTTTCCTAGTGGGCTAGGATCCCGTTAAATAACACACAACCTTGACTTTGGCCAACAAGCTGTATGATATTTAACTAGATAGATCTCGAAGATCAATTGGATCTAATCCAATTCCTAGATCCGGTAGGTGGACATCCAAGTCCGAAACATATGTACAATACATATGCCAATATATCCAATATATTTGCCTAACCTTTTTCCTCTGAATAAAATAAGCTTTGGCTTTGGCACAACAAGTTTAATTATTCCAGTTAAGCAGGACCCATTGACATTGAAAGCTTCGTAATCAATGTCGATGGATAAGAAGTGATCTTGACTTTGGCCAACAAATCACAACTTGTATAAGACACCGATATGGAACACAACCCTCATGATTCAAACACATCCGCAATTGACAAATGTCTTGACTTTGGCCAACAAACCAATGCCTACTTTGGATCTTGAGTAAGAATCACTCAACGGAAGGAAATAACGCTTAATATGTTTTGAGGGTTTTTCGCGTAAATTGGCAACCAATTTATTATCTTTGTTAAGGTCTCATAATACACCCTTAAGCATGCATTTCTAAAAGAATAATAAGGCGCGGAAAGTAAACTAATAACGATATGCAGATGGATATTTAAACAGATTGTTCCTAGAACAAATAACTCCATTTCATCTCCCCGGCTAGCACTATTCTACTTTTACCCAATTACATAATACAATAATAGAAACCTCATTAACATTGAGGGGAATTAGGTGAGAAGAGAATACAGAGAACCAATAAGAGAGAAGGCTGGACACGCAGGTCACATTTATAAATTCAGAATTTACAATAATTTCTAAAATTGCCCTTTCCCTTCTAATATCCATATGATATACGCTATTCATACATCACATCCATCTATTCATTCAAGCATGTTATTCAATCAAACTAATCAAATTAATTATCTTTGAATATTAGTGATCATCCAATTTTCAAACAATGATTTGATTTACGCGAGTCCAACTCGTTTGAGAATAACTACTTAAAGTAAGAATTCTTGAATTATATCGAACTACTCGTTAAATCTAATTTAATTCGTATTCAATGCTAATTCATATATTTAATTTCAAATTAAATATCTACACTTTTTAATGCACTTTAACGAATAAGATTCCAAATCTAATCTTATCGGGTCTCAAAGCCCAACTAACATCCAATGTTTGTTTAATTAAAGTCCGATGGGCTTTCAATTGATTTTGTAAGGCTTGGGCTTTGGTCAATATGGGTCAAACCCAATTACCAAGCCCAATTGAGGAATCACTCTCATATGCCAAAAAACCAATTTTAGCCCATAAAGCCCAATTAAACTTTTAAAGCCCATTTAATATATTTGGACTTAATGGAATGATTTAGGCCCAATTTGGATCCAATCCAATTGGCCTAAACCAATTTGGCCCAACCAAGCCCATTATGCCCAAATATAATAATTTTCAAGCCTAATTCAAAATTAAGCCCATTAATCAAATTTTAATATTCTAAATTTTAAAATCCAATTAACTAAAGTGTAATTCATCAATTAATTATCTAAATCCATATTTCCAAAATACAATTTAATTAATTAATCATGTCCTCATTTGTTCAACTTAGGTCCAACAATTTTTGAATCAAAAATCATCTCATTACATGCCTTCTAACTCTCGGCAAAGGTAAGGAATTTAGTCCGATTTCGTTTTTCAATCCGATCGAATTACAAATCCACATTTCCAATTCATTTCAAGTCATCCAATGATCATCAAAACAAAAAATACCAAGACTTGCAAGGGTAAGGAGTATTCGGCCAAGAAAAGTTTTGGGTGAAAAATTGATCCAATCCATTTTTCTCAAAATTGATTACATACAACTCAAAGTCATCCATCCATAAGCATGCTCAAACAAGTAATTTATTCAAAACATGCTCAAAATCAATTTACCCAAATTTTACCATAAAATATTTCATGCTTAAACAAGGCTCCGATACCAATTTTGGTTTCTATTGATGTCCCAAGATCATTTAAGCCACGAAATTGAATGAATACTACAAAGAAATGTGGCGGAAACACACTTACATTGATTGGTTTGGATGAGATGCTCAAAACAATATTCCCTCCCATCAAGCTCAAGATTCGGCCAAGGTGATTTGTTGAAGAAGATGATAAAGTTTCCAAGCTTTAAGGATTCCAAGCTCCAAGATTCGGTTGCCTATCACCTTGTATTTGATCCTTGTTGTGCTAGCAAAATATGAAAGAAAAAATCCATTTTTCCCTCCAATGGAGCTCACTGTTTCACTGTATTTTGGGAGAGAGAGTGAGTTTCGTTTTTCCTCTTCTATTTTGCTTCAAAAACCGTAAATGAAGAAAGGAAAAACAAATACCAAATATTGGTAAATGGTTTACAAAAGTCAAAGAGCATTTTGGCTCCAATTTTGCATTTAATGCCCACACCTAACTCCATAATAAATAGTGACAACATGTCACTCATCAAAAAGTGACTTAGACATCTATCACACATAAATGACAAGTGATGTGACTCGCGATGTGACTTGTGAGCCCCACACGAATTCAAAATACGAGTGGGCCCGTAAACACTTCTGTACTCGGTTTCGCTAATTCCAAATTAACAAACTTCTGTCGCGACGTAATAATTATGCCTAGCGAAATTACTATTCACGTCGCTAACGAATTAATTCTAAATTAACTTGTTTGCCTGAATTAAAATTTAATTTTAATTCTGCGTCGAAATCCAATTTCGTTTAATATATCGAATATATTATTTTGTCGATTAATTCCAAATTAATCTTTCTCTCTCTTCAAATAATACTTTATCCAAGATAAAGTGTCTCCGCAATTACTTCTAGATTAATTAAGTTCAGATCATACGTCATCGGTGAATCTTCAGGAAGCAACCCAAGAGATCCATGGATATGTTGGCAGTAAATACGGTCGTCATGGTGCTTTCCTAGAAATCCAGGGATCTCTTGTGTCGCCTCCCAAAGATTCACCGACGATATTTGACTTGAACAGAAAATTAATCTGGGATTAATTATGAGAGAGAAAATTAATCTAGGATTTATTACGGTAATAAATTAATCAGGGATTAATTAAAAGAGAAAGAATTAAACTGTGATTAATTACGTCGAGAATTTATCTGGGATTAAATTCGTCGAGAAGAGAGAACTGACCGGCGTAATCACAGGCATATAACGCAAGCGCACGTATCGTTCTAGTAGTATAAAAAGTATCGATCCCATGAGGACTTAAAACCTTTTGTTATCAATTTATGAAGTTAAATGTTTAAAAGTATCTAATGGATTGATTGTTTGATTGGGTGGTGACTTTAAAACTTAAAACAAGTAAATATAATTGCTTGAAAGTAGATTTAAGAAAATTCAAATTTATAAAACTATACAGGGTTGTGAATCCTTCCAATATCTTTTTAAAAGATGAAGTGGTTATTTTACGTTTGTGTAATATATTGGTTTATTAACCTGAAACACGAAATTATGTAAAAGGCTCTTCCGATGGTCAAATACAAATACCCATTATAACCCAATTAATCATATTCCTATGTTAACCAAGTTATTTGAATTCATGAAGATTAAGTTCCAATTATTGCTACCCCCGCCAAACAAGTATATTCCTATCCTGTAAGGAAATCTATTACAGGGTTATCTATCCTTAAGGAAGATCGTGGGTTATTGAGTGTAAGGTCTTTAACCTAAAATTTCTTTTCTAAGTTCATTTTAAGTTTACAAGTTCAATTTTATTAATAGCCAGTTAATAAAACGCATTAAGATTATGGCTCAATTAATAAACCTTTAGATTACCCAAACTGTAATTTAACCCCTTATAAACCAGTGATATTGGATTTCATCACAACCCCAGATAACTAGCTTAGTTACGACAAATATTTATGGGTAGTAAAAATTTAAATAAGATAAAAGACACAAAGTAAATTGCTGAAAATTAAATACTGAAAAGTAAATTGCTGAAAAATAAATAAAGTAAAAGTAAAAAGTAAATAAAGTAAAAGTAAAAAGTAAATAAAGTAAAAGTAAATTATTGAAAGAAAATAAAGTAAAAGTAAATTGCTAAAAGTAAATTGCTGAAAAGTAAATTGTTGAAAGTAAATAAAGTAAAAGTACAATAAAAGAAAATGCTGGGGTTTGAGGATCAACTTTTATTACTACTATTTTAGATATCTCGCTTAATATAATATATTAACTTTGCATGATAATTACCAACCGGCCAAATAAGCGGTATCCTGATTAAGTCAAATTAATAATTAATTACCAACCGACCAACCAGGCGGTATCCATACTTAATCAGGTTAAAATCAATTTATAATTAATTACCAACCGGCCAATATAGCGATATCCTCATTAAGTCAGGTTTTAAATAGTTTATATATTATAATTAAGGGAGATTAATCTAAATAATAATAATAAAAGCTTTACCTTGTACCCCAGCAAGAGGGAGTTACCTCATCATTTCTTGAAAAGTAAAAACTGAAAAGGTAAAGAAAAGAAAATACTTTGCGTAAAAGTAAATTGCGGAAAGTAAAAACTGAAAAGTAAAGAAAAGAAAATGCAAAAGTGGAAAATAGTTACTGAAAGGTGTAAATAAACAAACAAGATACAATCTTCTTAGTTATTCTTAAGGAATTTCAAAGAAGAAAGTATGAATTTACAAATGAAATGACTTGGTATTTATAGGCAAAATTTTGCCTCCATCAAATCATCCATCAAATTCTCCACCAAATCCATTATTAATTGCTCCACTAATTACTCCACCAAATCCATTACTAATTGCTCCACTAATTGCTACCATGTTTGGTGGTGATTTGTGTAGGACACAGAAATGGATGACGTTGTTCCAGGCTCGCGGCCCGGTTGGGAGTACGGAGTAGCCCGCGGGGGACTAAACCAAAGAATAAAATGGAATCACCACTCGGTGTGAACCGGGAAAATGATTTAAGGCCGCACTCACCCCTCGCAAGGGAAGACCTCAAACCGTTGGGTTCGGAATGGTCCCTTACTTATGTCACTTGTAATAAACGGATTTGTGCAATAATTTAACTAAGTCTACACGACATACATTTCCAAGAATGACCTAAATCTAGTTAACATTCATAAAGATAAATCATATGTCTAAATTTGCATGTTTTAAAAGTAAGTCATCATAACGGCAAGCATACGATATCACACAAGAATCTCATTGTCATGTTGGATTATCAAATACGAAAAATAAATAACAACCTAAACATAAACGTAGATTAAACTCCTATTGCGAAAGAAAATAACTAAATCATGCTTAAAAATAAATAACACACTAAACTAAATCATGCTTAAGAAATAAATAATATACTAAACTAAATCATGCTCGAACACAAGGTTGGATGAAACGAAATATGTGTGTCTCTCAAGTGGTATGTGGCATTGTATCCCGAGTGCAAACCGCAATACCGTCCATTCGAATTCGGTTACGAAATTTACATCCGGGTTTCCATTCGATATACCGCAAGAGAGAACAAATATTTCGTTCATCCGGAAATCACATCATGCACCAATCTGTAATACTCATGCGAAATAAAGTAATAAAATAACTAAAAATAAACGATAATAAATAAAAGGGGTGCCCTCAGGTCTAACCTCTTTAGTCGTCTATCGGAAGTGCGGTACGTGGTCGTTGGAAGGGTTGATGCTCCGCAAATCCTCCGGTTCACCGGTTCAACATTTTCCTTCGCTGTTTCACTATTTGGGCTGCTGTTTTTTCTCCATTTCGCGATATTGGCTCACTATTTTGCGGTAAAATGAGACTGCTTTGGCTTACGGTTTGCGAGTTTTGTGGTTTTTTACTGCAGTTTTATGGGTGCAGTTTTTACGAGTTTAAGGGGCTGTTTTGTGGGTTTTCTTACTGCAGTTTTGCGGATGCAATTTTTGCGGGTTTAAGGTGCTATTTTACGGGTTTTTTACTGTAATTTTACGGGTGCAGTTTTTATGGGTTTTAGGGGTTGTTTTGCGGGTTTTTTACTGCAGTTTTATGAGTGTAGTTTTTGCGGGTTTAAGAGGCTATTTTGCGGGTTTTTTTACTGTAATTTTGCGGGTACAGGTTTTGTGGGTTTAAAGGGCTGTTTGAGGGTGTTTGGGCTGCTGTTTGAATGTGTATTTTCGGTGGTTTAAACTACTGGTTGGGTGTGTATTTTTGGTGATTGTGCTTGTTGTTTTTGGAGTGTGTTTTGGTGGTGGTAGAGAGGAGGAGAAGAGAGAATTACTTGCTTTGTTTCTTGTTACTTTGGGCGTGAGTTGCTAGGTTCTTTTCTTTTTTTGTGTTTTTTGTGAGATTGAGCTAGGGGTTTCAAGGTTGGGTTAAGGCTTCTTTTTATAGGGGAGTGGAGGTGTGGGTGGTGTTATGGGTGTGTATGGGTGAGGTATGGGTGTTGATTATGTGTTTGTTGTTTGTGATTTGTGTGTGATTCTCATGGAGATGGGCTTTGCTTGTTTTGTTGCTTTGTTTTGCATGAGTGACGTGTATGGGGTGTGAAGTGCATGTGTGAGGTATGGTATTTTTATTTGTTTGTTATTTTTTTGTGAAGAAGGGTTTATGTGCTTTGTTGCTTTGTGTTTTGTGTTTTGTGATTTTTATTTGTTTGTGTTTTGTGTTTTGTGATTGGTTAGGTTGAGATGAGTGGGGTTTTGTTTGTTTGTGTTTTATGTTTTGTGATTGAGGGCTTTGTTGATGGAATCGTTTTGTTTTTTATGATTGGTGGCTTTGTTGATGGAATTGTTTGTTTTGTGATTGGTGGCTTTAGGGTTTGGGCTTTGGCTTTGGCATATTTTGGTGGGCTTGGTGTATGGTTTGGGTGGTGTTTGGGCTTGGTGTGGGCTTTGGCTTATTGGGCATGGGCTTGTTCCATTTTGGTGGGCTTGGTGTGTGGTTTGGTGATATGTAGGCTTGGTGTGTGACTTGCGGGGGTTTAGGCTAAGGATGTGTTTTAAAACAGAGGTCCAACAAGCGAACCCGAAGCTAAAAATTGAATTAAATCCACTAATGTGTCAATGTTTGACTCTTCACTTCCGACGTCCGTTTCCCGCGACTTCCACAACTTAAAAGGTAGTGTCTCCATATGAGACTCATCATCGGGACTTACATGCAAAAATGCAGTGCCTACAGTCGCCCTCACTTTGATGGGACTTGTGTAGTGTGTGACAATGACAATCCTATCAAAGTTACGCAATGCATTTTTTACTTACCTAGCTCGCCAGCTGCTACCTGACTTGCATGCTACTTCGAACGGAGTTGATGATGTAGTGGGCCTCGACCCTGAGACGTATCCCAAAATTGCGACTGAGCTGATTGTGATGGCGAGGTGCTTTCGACCTCTAGGCTTTGTTCCCGAACCACCTGTGGGCTTTGTTCTCGAACTGAGTTGAGATAAAGGTCTTGTTCCCGATTTGAGTTGAGATAAGGGTCTTATTCCCGATTATGGGTCTTGTTCTCGATTTGAGTTGAGATAAGGGTCTTGTTCCCGATTGTGGGTTGAGGGTCTTGTTCCCTGAATTGTGGGTCTTGTTCCCGATGTGATTTGAGGGTCTTGTTCCCGATGTGAGTTGAGATAAGGGTCTTGTTCCCTGAATTGTGGGTGTTCCCGATTTGAGTTGAGATAAGGGTCTTGTTCCCGATTTAAGTTGAGGGTCTTGTTCCCTGGTTGGCTAGCATTTTCCGCTTTCTTTTTTTTATTCGTTGAAACCTGTGAATACAAAATAAAACATAAAAATGATGCAAGTGCTTTAAGTGTATGCATGCATGCATGAATGAATTTCCTATCCCGTCGGGTTAGGTCTTCTGCAAGTTCTCCCGGTGTCATTTGCCTATAACTATCTTTGGTCGCCCCTGGGTCTGCTTACAGTTTCTTTCTGTCAATTCTATTCTGGTGATTGCTCAATCCTCTTTTGTCTCATGGCTCAAGTTCTCGGTACATCTCTTATTTGTGGGGTTGTAGACTGGTCGCCCCCAGTCTCGGCTTAGTTTTCTGTTCATCGCTTCTTTTACTAGGTCAGAGTAGATCATGTGATGTGACATTTCAAAAACTGCTGATGATGTGGGCCTCGACCCTAGGACTCATCCCCAAAACTGATGATGATGCTGATGTGGGCCTCAGCCCCCCGGGACTCATCCCAAAAACTGATATTGATGTTGATGTGGGCATCGACCTTAGGACACATCCCCAAAACTGATATTGTTACTGATGAGGGCCTCGCCCTCAGGGACTCATCCTCAAAACTGATATTGATTCTGATGTGGGCCTCCCCTCCGGGACTCATCCACAAAACTGATATTGATGTTGATGTGGGCCTCGACCCTGGGCCGCATCCCCAAAACTGATACTGATGTTGTTTTGGGCCTCGTCCGCGTGACTCATCCCCAAAATTGATATTGATGCTGATTTGTCTCCATACCCGGAGTGCCATACCCGGAAAAATTGATACTGATGTTGATGTGTCTCCAGACCCAGAGTGCCATACCCGGTAGAACTGATACTGATGTTGATGTGTCTCCATACCCGAAGTGCCATGCTCGGCAAAACTGATAGTGATGTTAATGTGTCTCCATACCCAGAGTGCCATACCCGACAGAACTGATACTGATGTGGGCCGCGACCCTAGGACACATCCCAAAAACTGATACTTATGATGTGATGGTTCATTTCAACATACTACTTCCTCTCACGAGATAATCCTGATAGCTAAACATATTTTCGTCCTTAACGGATGCTTCGCGTTGAAACCAGAGAACCTTCAAAGTACTTAATACATTCAGATCCGCTCGTCTGAATGAGTGATCTGAACTAGGCTCCTAGTGTGTGTGTGTGTGCCAAGGCTCTTTCGCAGCTTCATCCTTATGTAAACTAACTCGATGATTTTGTCTTCGGAGAATCGGATCAGTGGGTCTAACCAACCTAGATGTCTTGATCACACTCTGTGATTACTTCGTCATATTCAACATGATATGGTCTTCTTCTTTTTTTCTCGTCTCTTTCTTTTCATTTTGAACTTTCTATTTTTTTTGACACACCTACCCTTTAAGGTAGCATTTCTCCTCATGGTGGTCCTAATACTCGCCCATGGGTAGCTTCACGCTTATCGGTTATAGGTGGTCTATTTTTTTCCTTTTGTTTTCAGAGACTTTCTATTTGTTTCCAACCATATCATATATCGTAGCATAAGTAAACCAGGATGAACATCTAGGCACACGGTCATTCACTATCCCGCCATCTCTTCAATTAGTCATCTCGCTAACTACTCAGGCTTCTACTGCTAAGATTTTGTAATCAAGTGCTCGGGAGTCTAGCCGAGATCAACTACCCAGAATACCGGATGAGAGCATATCTCGCACTTATCATTTCTAAGGTTTCTCCCTACAGTAAATAATGTCATCATCGGACTAATGCTTTAACTATTGAAGAAAAACTCGAACAAATAGGCAAAATCAATGTCTTTATTATAAAAAATGCAGGATGATAATCAAATAAACCAGGGAAAATATCTTCATTATCTGCAGCATTGTCTTCTTCCTCAGCCTATGGTTCTTCACTACTGCCATCTCCTATCCCCATGCAAAAAGCCTGGTGGTTGAGAGTTTGGAGGACAAAGGTTTTAGGTAGGCTGGAGTTGATCATGTAGGTGGGTGGTGGAACAGAGTGGTAGTTAGGTTGAAGGTTTCTGTATGTGTTGGGTTGTTCTTTTTCCGGGTTGGGTATTTTATGAGCATCGATGAGGTTTTGGATTTCATGCCTAAGGCGGGGGTAGTTGTCAGCGTCATGGCCTTTCTGCTGATGGAAGTGGCAGTATTGGTTTAGGTCAAAGTAGTGTGGCACAGGGTTTGGGATTGGTCTAGGCACCAAAGGTTTAAGGAGTCCTTGGCCTTTCAACTTCTCAAGTACTTTTGACAAAGGTCTACTAAGATTGGAGAATCGCTTATTTCTGACGGTAGCGATCTCAGCAGTAGCGTGCTTGGTTTCTGAAGGCCCCCCAAAAGTCCTTCTATTCTGGCCATAAAACTTTCTGTTCTCAGCTTCTTCCTCTTCAATGTCCATGATAGTCTCCCTCAGCTGCCAGAAATTTGCAATCATGGAGGTCATCCTTCTCAACTTCCAATAAATTGAGGGCTTAGTACCCTTGATAATCATTTTAATCTGGTCCTTCTTTGAGGGCCGAGTCTGCATCTTCAGAAGCTAGCTTCTCCAGCGATCCACATATTCCTTGAAGCTCTCCTCCAGCTTCTGCTTAGTATTCTCCTAGTCGCGAAGTGACAAATCGATCTCCAAATCTGTAACATACTGTTTCAGAAAGGCCTCTCCCAGTTCCCTCCAATCTTCCTTAACCTTTCTTTCAAGGCTGTGGTACCACACTATGGGTGCCCCCTCAAGCGACATCCCAAACATCTTCTGAACTTGGCGTTGTGATAGGCCCACTGAACTCATTACTGAGTCATATTGCCAGAGATGGACCCTCGGATCCCTATTCCTATTAAACTTGGCTATGTCAGACATTTTGAACTGCGTCGGTAGCTGCTCCTCAAAAGTCATCGCTTCATAGTCTAGCAAATCTTCATGCTTACCCTTCAGCTTACGGGTAACCGATTCCATCTGGTTACGAAGTTTCTGTAATTCAGCCTGAGTCCCGGCTGTCCTTCCTGCGGCATACTCAGCCATGTCATCATCAAAGATATGGATATCATCATTCAATCTGTTCGGAGGCTCCTCACGCCTCTGATTCTCAGAGCTTCCCCCAGCACGGGGCACAACCATATTAGCCATAGCAGCGGTCAAAGCTTGCAGTTGCTTGGTAACCTTGGTGAGATTAGCTTCCAACTGATCCATACGAGATGCTTCATTAACTGATTCACTCATGTTTGTTATTGGCCTCTTGATAAGTCTTCCATCTTCCCTAACCCAGCGGGAATCTATGGTGTCTTTTCAAACTGCATGTTAGTATGTACGTGTGTAATGTATGGAATATACAAGCCTATCAAGATGTTTATACTAGCTGGCCCATTATCATTTTAAATTATTCAATCATACTTTTGCGCGGTGCAAACTTGTCCCAGTTGAAAAGGGCCCAACAAGTTTATACTTTTGCGATATCATGGCTAAACAACTTCAAATGATAAGAGGCCCAAATACAAAATGGCCCATCGGTATTTTAGAAACTTTTGACCCAATTGTCAAAGGACACGAACTCGTCCCAATTTAAATGGCCCAACAAGTTCACATCTCTTGACAAGAAGTCCAACTGAATCCAAATGACAATGGTCCTTAAACACAAATATAAAGAGATAATTTTTATTGGTCGTACAATTATGGTTCACATTTAGGTTTAAAGGAATGTAAACAAAGGCCCCGTCGATGAAGGATTCCCCATAACTAGGACTCCCCACTCAAGGGTTCAAGTAACCAAGTGGGCGCACCTTTTTTATACATTACGGTACGTTCCAACGAGTTACGGTATGTGACTAACTGTCAAATAGATTTCTTATTGTAGATTCCCCAGAGGAGGGTGGAGCAAGCTCTCTTAAATACCCAAGTCTCTTAGGCTCTTATCGCCTTGGTGACGGGAATAAACAACAAGTCCTCCAAATTAGTCTGTCACAATGAGCTACGGGTAATGATTATCTAGATGCCTTCGCAGTTTTTCCTTATATAAAGGTAGTGAATGAGGGAAGACATTAAACCATCACCTAGCTTCAATAACGCCTTTTATTAAACTCCCTAAACCCATAGTACGCATGGTTAATTTAAAGCACAAATCAAAAACATTACAAGACATTATTTCGGGGCCGATTCTCTATCCCCAGTGGAGTCGCCAGACTATAGAACACAGAAATGGATGACGCTGTTCCAGGCTCACGGCCCGGTTGGGAGTACGGAGTAGCCCACGGGGGAATAAACTGGAGAATAAAATGGATTCGCCACCCGGTGTGAACCGGTAAAAAATTTAAGCCGCACTCACCCCTCGCAAAGGAAGACCTCAAACCGTTGGGTTCAGAATGGTCACTTACTTATGCCACTTGTAATGAACGGATTTGTGCAATAATTTAACTAAGTCTACACAACATACATGTCCAAGAATGACCTAAATCTAGTTCGCATTCATAAAGATAAATCCTATGTCTAAGTTTACATGCTTTAAAAGTAAGTCATCATAACGACAAACATACGATATCACACAAGAATCTCATCGGCATGTTGGATTATCAAATACGAAAATAAATAACAACCTAAACATAAACATAGATTAAACTCCTATTGCAAAAGAAAATAACTAAATCATGCATAAAGAGACAATGTACTAACAGCTAAATCATGCTTAAAAATAAATAACACACTAAACTAAATCATGCTTAAGAAATAAATAACATACTAAACTAAATCATGCTCGGACACAAGGTTGGATTAATCGAAATATGTGTGTCTCTCAAGTGGTACGTGGCATTGTATCCTGAGTACAAACCGCAATACCGTCCATTCGGATTTGGCTACAGAATTTACGTCCGGGTTTCCATCTGATATACCACAAGAGAGTACACATATTTCGTTCATCCGACAATCATATCATGCACCAAAGGGCTGTTTTGCGGGTGTAGATTTTACGGGTTTAAGGGGTTATTATGCGGTTTTTTTTACTACAGTTTTGCGTGTTCAGGTTTTGTGGGTCTAAAGGGCTGTTTGAGGGTGTTTGGGCTGCTGTTTGAATGTGTATTTTTGGTGGTTTAAGCTACTATTTGGGTGTGTATTTTCGGTGATGTTGCTTGCTGATTTGGGAGAGTGTTTTGGTGGTGGTAGAGAAGAGGAGAAGAGAGAATTACTTGCTTTGTTTCCTGTTACTTTGGGCATGAGTTTCTAGGTTATTTTATTCTTTGTGTTTTTTGTGAGATTGAGCTAGGGTTTTAAGGATGGGTTAAGGCTTCTTTTTATAGAGGAGTGGAGGTGTGGGTGGTGTTATGGGTGTGTATGGGTGAGGTATGGGTGTTGATTATATGTTTGTTGTTTATGATTTGTGTGTGATTCTCATGGAGATGGGCTTTGCTTGTTTTGTTGCTTTGTTTTACATGGGTGAGGTGTATGGGGTGTGAAGTGTATGGGTGAGGTATGGGTTTTTTGTTTGTTTGTGAAAAAGGGTTTATGTGCTTTACTGGTTTGTGTTTTGTGATTTTTGTTTGTTTGTGTGTTTGTGTTTTGTGATTGGTTAGGTTGAGATGAGTGGGGTTTTGTTTGTTTGTGTTTTATGTTTTATGATTGGTGGCTTTGTTGATGGAATCGTTTTATTTTTTTTGATTGGTGGCTTTGTTAATGGAATTGTTTTGTTTTGTGATTGGTGGCTTTAGGGTTTGGGCATGGGCTTTGGCTTATTTTGGTGGGTTTGGTGTATGGTTTGGGTGGTGTGTGGGCTTGGTGTGGGCTTTGGCTTAATGAGCGTGGGCTTGGTCCATTTTGGTGGGCTTGGTGTGTGGTTTGTTGATATGTAGGCTTGGTGTGTGACTTGCGGGGATTTGGGCTAAGGATGTGTTTTAAAACAGAGGTTCAACAAGCGAACCCGAAGCTAAACAAGCGAATTAAATCCACTAAGGTGTCAATGTCTGACTCTTCCCTTCTGACGTCAGTTTCCCACGACTTCCACAACTTAAAAGGTAGTGTCTCCATATGAGACTCATCATCGGGACTTACATGTAAAAATGCAATGCCTACAATTTGATAATTTTTATTGTTTATTTATTTATTTTTTTGCTTTGAAAATGACTTTAATAATTACATACAACACACTTCTGGATGTTTCATCAATTTCGGTCATGAAATCTTCAGAATTTGAAATTATTTTGTCTTTCAACGTTGTAGATCTATGTGTATTATTTAATATGGCACTTGAATCAACTCAATCCGATATCAGAGTAAAACGATATGCTCAGAATACAACAGATATGCAAAATTGGAATTTTCAAAACTGCACTTTGTCAAAACGCCCTTTCAAGTTTCCAATCTCTAAAATTAATATGTCAAGTCCAATATTTGCCCTTATTTGATCCACATTTCATCCTAAATGATTTCATTGAGTCCCAATATTATTTTATCTGCAAAACAAACTAAAACATATCAAAACGTTCATCAAACCCGAGAAACTAAACAAAAAATTAAGTAAAAAGGGCGGTAAATATTGATATATTTTCCGCTCATCACACCCCCCAAACCTAACATTTTGCTAGTCCTCAAGCAAAACAATAAAATAAAATTACAATTAAACTAAGCCACTTTCGTAGGGATCACAGTTGCATTTATCGTATGCAACAAGCCTTTAAACACGTAGGTGTCCCTAGTGGACGAGTTGTAGTCTCGTGAGGGCTTACAGCAACGATACCCACAAACGTTTGATAAAAGTAAAAAGATAGTAAAACTAATGCACACAAAAGCAAAAAAGACAAGAGAAAAGAGAATAAAGAAGTTAGTGACTAAACAGATAAAACATCTAATCCAAGTCAATAGTTGTTTTGTTTCTTTCTAAATTACCAAATAAGTAAATTCTCTGATTATTTTTACCATTCTCCATATACACAGTCAACAAAATATTAATCAACTCATTTTTGCCCACAATAGTCACAAGTGCAGTTGATAAGAAAGTAATATTTTTGTCCTAAAGTTATATCAGATTTCACACCTTTTTTAAGTAATGGAATAATTTTTTTTTTATTTTTCTGATTTTTTTTTATTTATATACAATATCTTCCGTCTATGTAGCGAGCTTTGGGTCAGTGGCTCCCAAACCAGTTGGCTTTAGGGCACTATGTGTTAAGACACTCATACCGACTTAATTACTCAGATTTTATATATATATATATATATACTAGTTTTTGCCCGTGCCTACGGCACGGTGTTACAGAATTAAATGATTTTATTTTAACTTTCTATTTTTTAATTTGAAATTTTGAAATTTTTTGACCATTTACATCAATCAATTCACTCTCTTTCCTTCAATTACCAATGAAATGATCTGGGCCATCAATTAAGCCACATAAAGAGAACCGTTGGATACACTCTCTTTCCTCCAACACCATTCTCCTTTATTATATATATATATATATTCAACATCATTGATCCATGTAACGAGCTTTGGGCCAGTGACTCCCAAACCAGTTGGATTTAGGGCACTAGGTGTTAAAACACCCTTATAGACTTAATAACTCAGATCTCAGACGTTTTTTTTTATTCCATCGCTTTTTGAGATGCTTCCTCTAATTAAACTAGAGCACTGAATATTACAAACTTTTCAATTACAGCTCATGTCCATATGTTACCATGCATATTGATAATACGTGTCAACCAAGCATATGAAGATCCATTTTAGTCAGTTTTATGGAGAATTCACAAATTAAATAATTCAAAAGGAAATAAATAAAAATTAACTTATTCCGAAATAGGTTTGAGATACGTCTCAGGAGTGGAAACTCCTTACACCGTTATCTCTCACCAATTTCATCTGATTAATCAAATAAAAACACAAAAATACAAAATATTTTTTTAGTTTTTTGTAAAAATTTTCAATTTTTTTGGCTTTTTTGAAACATTTTGACTAAAAATAAAACAATAAGAATAAGATACAATTTAACTATTCTCCTCCTCTAAACCTAAATGAGACATTGTCCCCAATGTCTTAAACAGTAGAAGAAGAGTTTAGAAAACCGTACCTGGTTAGGTGAAATTCTACATCTAAATGAAAAGTTAAAGATTAAGATCCAGATTTATTCGACGCCTCTTACCACGATCATCATCGGACCAGTTTATCTTGGAAAGAATGGGGTCAATTTGAGGTTCAAAGGCTAAGATTTGGTCAATTAAATCTGGGGCAGTTCTGGCAGTAAAAATGAGTTCTTTTACAGGTTTTGTCACGAACCCATTTCTTCGGGCATCATCAAGAAACACACAAAGAAAATCATAAAATCCTTCAATGTTTTATAATCCAAGCGGCTTCTGGTGTATGTTCAAGTTCGCCCAAGATAACACTGTAAAAATTTCCTCCATTGTGCCCAAGCCATCTGGCAAAGCAATAAATGTATCAGCACGGTTAATCATTTCTACCAGTCTTTCAGGCATACCTGGCACGATTAGCTCTTCTCTGTTTGATGGTCTAATAAGATTTGCCTCTGCCAATGGTTTTTGGATGATTCCCAAGACTTGACTACCTCCTTCCTGTACAGCCTTTGAAACGATCCCCATAAGTCCAAGATTGCCACCACCATATACTAAGTGGATATTCCTTGCAGCAATGACTCGACCCAATTCATGTGCTGCTGCTACGTATTGTGGTTTAACACCAACACTAGTACCGCAAAACACACAGATATTTTCTACTCATCTTCTTGAAGTGGCTTCCATGTTTTACTATGGATGCCTTCAAAAGTGCAATGATGAGTTGAATTTATAACACCTGAAAAGGGTGAGTAAAAAAATAATAGCACTAGTACCTGCCAAATGACAATTATTATTCAAATAGTAAAATAAATCATGAAAGGTCAAAAAGGTCTGGATCCTGTCGGAGAAAATAAAAGAAAATAACAAAACAAATCACAATTATTAGGAAAAGACAAAGAGATATAATATATACAAGAAAAGTAGCGGCTTGATTGACGTCTATGCGTCCAGGACAAGCTTCCCATCCAATTTTCTTATAAATTGGCAAACAGGGTCTTTTTGAGTCAGATTCCCGAGACTTAACTGTTGTCTTTCTTTTTGGAATTGTGTATGTAATTTGTGAATGGCTATATGAACATATCCATTGGGATGCATCTCAAGAGTCGAAGATATATCATCTACAGACTCCTTACTCAAGCCATCCCTAATGAATTTAATTTTGTCTTTGCGATTATCAGACACCATTCCTAAAGAACGACAATGAGTATTGCAATTCCAGCGTGCATGTTTGTAACAAACACCCATTTTCTTAGCTCTACGTTTCTTGGCATAGGTGCTTTTTCCAAAACCGGGCAAATAAGAATTACAGGAATCAGAATACTCACCTGATAATCGGACCCGTGCTTCTATTACCCAACGAATGTCATTAGGAATATCATGGATCATCAGTAGTCTCATCCATTCCAAGCGAGCTTTGTAAACTTTCATTAGAGATTTTTGAGGGAGAGAAGGAAATTGCTTGTGAAGATTTGCGAGAACTTCTTCCATCTTAAAATGACTTAACCTGTAAAAACTAAACACACAAAATGAAATCATACCAAATCATAATATATACAGAAATTACATGGGTTGCCTCCCTACTAGCGCTAAGTTTAACGTCGTCAGCTAGACGTGACTACCCGAATGTTATGCTGGATCTGAAAGTGTGACACTTTCTTTTTTCGCCTAGACGTGACTACTCGAATGTTATGCTGGATCTGAAAGTGTGACACTTTCTTTTTGTCGCTCAAATGATTCTCCCTAGTAATGCTTGACACGCTTATTTTTAACCTTGAATGTTTTGTTGGAGTAGGAATCATGTATCTCAACGGCTCTATCTGGGAAAACCTTGGTGATTAGGAATGGACCTGACAACCGTGATTTTCGCTTCCATGGAAAGAGTTTCATTCCTGATTTGTTTAACAGTACCTTTTACCAAGGTTCCAGTTGTATAAGCACTAACTTCTCATCATATTTCTTCTTGGCCTTTTCTTTGTACAATTTGACATTCTCAAAAGGTAAAATGTGAAATTCCTCCAATTCATTGAGCTGATGGAATTATTTCTCTTATGTTGCTTGTAGTGCAAGACATGGCATCTTCAGTGCGCAGTATGCTTTATCTTCAGGCTCCATAGGCAATTGACATGTTTTAGGTTTGTCAATAGAACTTTGCATTGCATTAGAGGTCTGGATGGCACTATTTATCATATCATGTCTGAAACATTCCTCATTCTCGTCATTTGGGAAATTCATGGCTTTGAAAATATTGAATGTTACTTCTTGGTCTTGTACCCTCATGGTTAGTTCTCATTTTTGTGCATCAATAATGGTTCGACCTGTAGCCAAGAATGGTATCCCGAGGATGATCAGTACGTCTTCGTCTTCCTCCATATCAAGGACAATAAAATCTGCTGGGAAAATGAATTTGTCAACGTTGACCAACATATCTTCAACTACACCTCTTAGAAATATTAGCGTTCTATCAGTAAGTTGTAGAGAGACTAAAGTGGGCATTGTTTCTCCAATCTGCAGTTTCCTGAAAATACAAAAAGACATCAAGTTAACACTTACACCTAGATCACACAGAGCCTTACCGAAGTCATGTTCTCCTATGGTGCAAGGAATAGTGAAACTGCCAGGATCTTTCAATTTTATAGGAAGTTTTTCTCTGAATGATGGCGTTGCATTCTTCTGATAATGCTATTGTCTCATAATCTCCCAATCTCCATTTTCGTGAAAGAATATATTTCATGAATTTGGCATAACTGGGCATTTCTTCCAATGCTTCTACAAATGGAATGTTGATATGTAGTTTTTTGAAGATCTCCAGGAACCGAGAAAACTGTTTATCCAATTTGTTTTTCTGGAGTCGTTGAGTAAAATATGGAGGTAAAGTGATTCTTTCTTGATCTTTTCCCGTTGCTTCTTTTTCCTCCATCTGTGGAACTTCATCTTTTGAAAATTCTACAATGGTTGCCTTGATTCCAACATCTTTGTTGATTTTAGTACCGCTTTTCCAAGTAATGGCTTGACATTGCTCATTCCCTCGGTTCTTTGGATTTGGTTCTGTGTTGCTAGGAAGATTTCCTAGCGGTCTGTAACTCTGAGCATTGGCCAGTTGTCCCATTTGATTTTCCAGTGCTTTAATAGAGGCTGAATGGCTTTGATTCAATGCTACTTGATTTTGGACCACAGCTGCTAAAGCATTGTATTTTGCTTCTTGCTTCTTCAACTGGGCCAGCACTTCTATTATTCCTGGTTCTTTTTCATGCTACTGGATTTTATTTGGTTGTTGGAATCCAGATGGTGGGTAGTTTTTTTGCCATGAATTATTGCTCCATGCGAAATTAGGGTGATTCCTCCACCTTGGGTTATAGGTGTTGGAATATGGATTATTTTCCTGTCTGTTGAAATTGTTGACATAGTTCACTATCTCTTCTTGTTGGTTGTAAGATTCTGACTCAGGTATTCCCCCAAATGGTGAACTTATGGATCCACCATTTAACTTTCATGTTAAGAGTTTCCAGATTTTTGTAAATCACATCCAGCTTGGAATTCAGTGCTGTGTTAGCTCCAACTTTATAAATTCCTGAAATTCTTTATATCATGCTCCTTTCTGTTGGCCATAAAGAATTGTTGTTGGCCATTTCTTCAATTAAGTCCCAGGCATGATCTTCTCCTTTTGCCATCAAAGCTCCTCCAGAAGCAGCATCAATTGTGGTTCTCATTATTCCAGAAAGTCCATTGTAGAAGGTTTGGACTTGTATCCACTTTGTGAGGACATTTCTGGAGTAAATCTTTGAATATTTCCCAAGCTTCGCAAAGGGATTCTGAATCTTGTTGCACGAAGGATGTGATGTCATTCCTCAACTTTGCAGTTATGGCTGGTGGAAAGTACTTTGCAAGGAATTTTATGGCTAGAGTGTTCCAAGTTGTGATGGAACCTGCTGGTAACGAATGTAGCCAAGTTTTAGCTCTGTATTTCAAGGAATATGGATAAACTCATCATCTCATAGCTTCTTCAGTTGCTCGGTTATAGTTGAAAGTACTGTAAACTTCCAGGAAGTTGCTGATGTGGGCATTAGGATCATCAATTGAATTTCCCCCAAACTGTACTGACTGCTGAATCATCTGGATGCATGTTTTGATGTCACCCGTATTTGCTGGTAAGGGAGGAAGTACAATACAGGAAATGAGGTCGTCAACCAGATGAATGGTTCTGTCTCGAATAGGAATTGGTGGTGCAATGTTCAAAGGTTCAGGTTCTATGTTAATGATTGCTTCTTGGCCTTCTCGCCTTTCCCTTCTCAATTTTCTGATGGTTCTCAATATATAGGTCAAGCGGTCGGATTTCAAAGCTTCTGGTTCATCTCATGTAGTGTCTGAGAATCTGGAACAAAATAAAACAAAAACAATAAGTAAAAAGAAAATTAGATACAAGTAAAGGTATATAACCTCAAAATTAATAGTGAAAGATAAACAAGTCTCCGGCAACGGTGCCAAAAACTTGACCGGCGTAATCACACGCGTATAACGCAAGCAGATGTATCATTCAATTAGTATAAAAAGTATCAATCCCACGAGGATTAAAACCTTTTGTTATCAATTTATGAAGTTAAATGTTTACAAGTATCTAATGGATTGATTGTTTGATTGGGTGGTGACTTTAAAACTTAAAACAAGTAAATATAATTGCTTGAAAGTATATTGAAGAAAATTCAAATTTATAAAATTATCCAGGGTTGTGAATCCTTCCAATATCTTCTTAAAAGATGAAGTTGTTATTTTACGTTTGTGTAATATATTGGTTTATTAACCTGAAACACAAAATTATGTAAAAGCCTCTTCCGATGGTCAAATACAAATACCCAGTATAACCCAATTAATCATATTCCTATGTTAACCAAGTTATCTGAATTCATTAAGATTAAGTTCCAATTATGGCTACCCTCGCCCGACAGGTATATTCATATCCTGTAAGGAAATCTATTAAAGGGTCATTTATCCTCAAGGAAGATCGTGGGCTATTGAGTCTAGGTCATTAACCTAAAATTTCTTTTCCAAGTTCATTTTAAGTTTACCAGTTCAATTTTATTAATAGCTAGTTAATAAAACGCATTAATATTAAGGCTCAATAAATAAACCTTTATATTACCCGCTGAAAATTAAATACTGAAAAGTAAATAAAGTAAAAAGTAAAAAGTAAAAAGTAAATAAAGTAAAAGTAAATTACTGAAAGTAAATAAAGTAAAAGTAAATTGCTAAAAAGTAAATCGCTTAAAGTAAATAAAGTAAAAGTACAATAAAAGAAAATGCTGGGGGTTTGAGGATCAACTTTTATTACTACTATTTTAGATATCTCCCTTAATATAATATATTAACTTTGTGTGATAATTACCAACCAGCCATATAGGCGGTATCCTGATTAAGTCAAATTAATTATTAATTACCAACCGACCAACCAAGCGGTATCCATACTTAATCAGGTTAAAACCAATTTATAATTAATTACCAACCGGCCAATATAGCGGTATCCTCATTAAGTCAGGTTTTAAATAGTTTATATATTATAATTAAGGGAGATTAATCTAAATAAAAATAATAAAAGCTTTACCTTTTACCCAAATAATGGGAGTTACCTCCTCATTGCTTGAAAAGTAAAAACTGAAAAAGTAAAGAAAGGAAAGTACTGTGCATAAAAGTAAATTGCGGAAAGTAAAAACTGAAAAGTAAAGAAAAGAAAGTGCGAAAGCAGAAATTAATTACTAAAAGCTGTAAATAAACAAACACGATACAATCTTCTTAGTTATTCTTAAGGAATTTCAAAGAAAAAAATATGAATTTACAAAAGAAATGGCTTGGTATATATAAGCAAAAAATTTCCTCCATCAAATCATCCATCAAATTCTCCACCAAATCCATTATTAATTACTCTACTAATTACTCCACCAAATCCATTATTAATTGCTCCACTAATTGCTGTCATGTTTGGTGGTGATTTGATAATTTTTATAATTTATTTATTAATTTATTTTTTTTGCTTTGAAAATGACTTTAATAATTACACACAACACACTTTTGGATGTTTCATCAATTTCGATCATGAAATCTTCAGAATTCAAAATTATTTTATCTTTCAAAGTTGTAGATCTCTGGTCTTCTTTAATCTGGCACTTGAATCCGCTCAATTCGATATCGGAGTAAAAGGTTATGCTCAAAATACGACAGATGTGCAAAACTGGAATTTCCAAAATTGCACTTTGTCAAAATGCCCTTTCAAGTTTCCAATCTCCAAAATTAATATGTCAAGTCCAATATTTGCCCTTATTTGACCCACATTTCGTCCTAAATAATTCCATTGAGTCCCAATATTATTTTATCTGTAAAATAAACTAAAACATATCAAAACGTTCATCAAACCCAAGAAACTAAACAAAATATTAAGTAAAAGGGGCGGTAAATATTGATATATTTTCTACTCATCAAGAACACGATTAATTTAGAATTAATCGGTAAAGTAAATTTAATAATTAAATTAGATTTTACTATTTAATTTATTTATTTGGGCTAAAATAATATATTGGATATATTTAATGAAATCGGATTTCAAAGCGGAATTAAAATTGGATTTTAATTCGCGGGAAATAATTAATTTAGAATTAATTCACAAGCGACTTTCGTAATAATTTTGCTATGCATTATTATTTAATTAAATTGGATTTAATTACGTCACAATGGCAAATTCGTTTAATTCAAAATTAAACGAACCCGGGCCCGAGTGAAGTTGCGTGTCAAGTTAGCCGACTTAAATTCGGAATTTAAAAGTGGTGGGACCCACTTCACTTACATCATTTGTTTGACTAATGATGGAAGTGGTTAGGCTTGATTTTGGAATTGATTGAAGGCTTGGATTGATTGTATTTTACACAAATCAATTCCAACACTCTACTTGACTATTTAAACATTAGTCAACTTTGGAAGTGGTAGATGGATACTATTCACATCACTTATTATCTTCTTCTTCCTTGAGGCCGTGAGCTTGAAACTCTCTCCGTGGATTTTGTTCCGAAATTCAAGCATGCTAGCACATTAAAGAGTCAAATGAGGTGATAGTGAGACTCACTCGAGTGTTGGAAACACTAAAAGAAAGCTTGGAGCTTCATTACATCCTTGGAAATTTTGAAATCTCCTCAACCAATCAATGTGAGTATTCCACAACTCTCTTGATAATTCACACACGAATCACTCTTAGATGATCTCCAAATGTTCTAGGAACACTTACAATGCTATCAGAGCCTCTGAAGTATGAATAGTGCTAGCGGGAGAGAGGAAAAAGAGAGATTTATTCTAGGAACAAAATGTATCATATATCCATCCGCATGTCATTATTATTTTATTCGTGCCTTATTATGCTTTTAGAATGCATGCTTAAGGGTGTATGATGATAACTAATTAAAGATAATAAATTGGTTGCCAAATCGCGACAAAAACCCTCATTTTATATTAAGCGTTTTTCCTTCTATTGAGTGATTCTCTCTCAAGATCCAAGATTGACATTGGTTTGTTGGACAAAGTCAAGACCTTTGTCCATCGTAGATGTGTTTGAATCATGAAAGCTTTGTTCCATATCGTACGCCTTGGGCAAGTTGTGATTTGTTGGCCAAAGTCAAGGTCACTTCTTGTTCATCGGCCTCGATTACAAAGCTTTCCCACTATCAATGGGTCACGCTTAATTGGTTTCATTAAGCTTGTTGAGCCAAAACCAAGGCTTAGTTGATTCAGAGGAAAAGGTTAGGCAATATATTGGATATATGTTTTGGACTTGGAGGTCCACCTACTGGATCTAGGAATTGGATGGGATCTAATTGATCTTAGAGATCTACCTAGTTAAGTTTCATACAACTTGTTGGCTAAAGTCAAGGTTGTGTGTTATTTAACAGGATCCTAGCCCACTAGGAAACTAGGTTTCCCGAGTACTCTATAGAGGGTTAAAGGCTCGCCGAAAAATAATGGGAGGCAAGTATTAAATTTACAATTTCGTTTAGATACTTGCCAATACGCGCTCATTTCAATTTTCGTCATTAATTATTAATGAATATATTAGTTGGACTAATATTCAATTGTTGTTCTAATTAAACAGTTGGACTATATTCAAACTACTTCATTTATAGTTGATTATATAATTGGATTATAGTAATCAATATATTTGAGTTTAACCAATCAAATTGTACTTAATTATATAGTTGGACTATAGTAATCATTACATTAGAATGTACCAGAAATCGTTGATTGGATAGTTGGACTATAGCAATCAAGATGTTTTGAAAGATTAGCGTCAAATGACATAATCTTATGTGAAAAATGTCGTTAATGGCGTAAATTTTTATATTGGGAAACGAATCTCGGGATAGTCCTAGGAGTTGAGAAGTAACTCTATTTTGATAGAGCAACCTCTTGGGCCTAAGCCCGGAGTTGAGCAAATAGTAGAACATGAGCTTTGGAAGACTCATGGTGATGATAACTTTAGTGTTCAATCCTCTATGCTTGCAGTAATGACTCCTTAATTTCGTCGTCAGAACTAAGGATTAGATCCTTATACCATGATGTTGAAATTGAAGGATCTTCATAGATCTATCATTAGATCTTAGATACAAAAGAAGCTCTTTTGCTCGCGTATGTCAGAGGGTACATCTGTTGAGCACTAGGTGTCGCAGATGATTGTTGACATCGAACAGCTAGGTTAGCTGGGCACTACCTACGAGGATGAGACTTCCAATATTTGATCTTACAGTCTCTACCCAAAAGCTGGGGCAGGTTCATTAAAAACCAAGAGAAAACTCTTGGAGATTTGATGGCTATGCTCAATGAGGCAAAGCCAGAGCTTCTAAAAGGGACAAAGGCAAAATCATCACAGTCTTCTAGGAAGACAAATGACATATCCCAAGATGTCTACCTAAACTGTGGCAAACGGGGTCACTGGAAGTGTGACTGTCGTATGGACAAAGCAGACATGAAGAAAGTGAAAACGGGCAAGGATTAAACATATCCACTACCAGTTTTAAAATTGGATTTTGATTCTGGATGTGGTATGTATATATGTACTGTTGTGCAGGATCTGCTGATAAGCAGGATACTGGCTTAAGATGAGATCGATTTGTGAGTCGAAAACGGAACGAGAGTCGCTATTTTAACCGTAGAAACCTAAGTTTGGAACTGCCCTTGGGGCATGTACTTGAATTAGAAAACTGTTATAATGTACCTAGTTTGACTAGAAATATTATCTCTATATCTGGTATAACCTGTTGCGGGTATACCTTTATATTCTAGAACACTAAGTGTTTTGTTTATAAAGAAGATATTGAGATATACACATTAGATGTGAATAAAAGTATTTATATTTTGAATATAAATAAATCTCAAAACATATGACACGACAAATAAATGGCTCAAACTGAATAAATCAGAAGAGACTTATAAGTGGCATTGCTGTATGGGACATATTAACAAGACTCGTATATCCATACTTTCGAAGAGTGGGTACTATGACGTATTTGATACTAATTCAAATAATGTCTACGAATCTAGTTTATTTGGCAAAGTGCCTAAAACACCTTTTACTTGGTAAAAGTGCAAGTGCCACCGATCTGTTAGCCCTCGTTCATAGTGACGTAAGTGGGCCCATGTCTAGCTAGGCTATAGGTGGATATGAATACTTCATAACCTTTACTGATGTGGCATCGCGTTACGGTTATGCGTATCTTATGAAACACAAGTCAGAAACTTTTGAGTAATTCAAAGATTTTCGACACGAAGTATAAAAACAGACCGACAAAAGTATTAAAACATAACAATTGGACCGTGGTGGAAATACTTGAGCAATAAGTTTCTCGATTATCAGAAAGAGTATGGTATTCTTTCATATTAGACTCCTCCCGGGAAACCTTAATCTGACAGTGTGTCCGAACAGAGAAACCGAACTTTATTGGACATGGTAAGGTTAATGATGAGTCGCTCTGAGCTACCATTTTCCTTCAGAGGATACACATTAAAGAGTGCAATACTTATTTTGAATAAGGATCCATCAAAATCTGTTAGAAAGACTTCATATTAGATATGAACAGAAAAGAAACCGGGTTTCTCATTCCTGAAGATTTGGGAATGCTGGGCATATGTTTGGATGGTACCAAACTAGAACCTAAATCGAATAAGTGTCTATTTCTATGTTATCATAGAGAAACCAAAGTATAGTACTTATACAACTCATAAGAGAACAATGTAATTGTTGCTCTCCATACAGTTTTCCTTAGAGGAATTCCTATATGCTGTGGTAAGTGGGAGGAAAGTAAAACTCGATGAAAATCGGAGTAATTCTGTTCCAGGCACCGAGTCATCATGGAACACCAACAGTTCATCAGGAATGAAACTGTACTAATAATCTTCGAATGCACAAGAACAGCGTAGATCAGAGAGAGTCAGAAAACAACCTGGGAGGTATGGGTTTCTGATCTCACCTCATGTAGATATCAATCTTATTGAGGAATACAAATCAACTACGTATGAGGAAGTGATACAAGGTATCGACTCCTTTTATGGCAAAGTACCATGAAGTCAGAAATGGATTCCATGTATACCAACCAAGTTTGGACACTGGTTGATGTACCGAAAGGCATTATGCCTATCGGTACTAAATAAGTCTTCAAGGAAGACAAACATTGATGGCAACATACAAACGTACAAAGCTAGGCTTGTAGCGAAAGGGTATCATCATCAACATGGTGTCGATTACGATGAAAAATTTTATCCGTTGCCATGATTAAATCCATTTGGATAATGCTTGCTAATGTTGCATATTTCATTTATGAAATATGGCACATGGACGTCAAAACCGCTTTCCTTAACGGAAACTTTTTGGAGGATGTTGTACAACATCCTGACGGTTCTGTCATGCCAAAATATGTAAATAAGATTTGCAAGTTAAATCGATCCATTTTATGGATTGAAGCAAGCATTGCATTTTTGGAATCAACGTTTAGATGAGATCATAATGGTATATAATTTCATTCAAAATGAAAATGATTCTTATGTATATAAGAAGGTTATTGGGAGTGCACTGACAATGAATGTCCTATAAGTTGATGATGTATTGCTTCTTAGCAATAACATTCCCATAATATAATCGGTGAAAGCTTGGCTTTCATTAAAATTCCCCATGGAATACCTGGGAGAAGTAGACTTTATTCTAGATCTACTGGAATAGATCTAGAAAGCTGCTGACAACCATCCCAGAACTTGTACATTGAAAAACATGTACGTGACCTGGTGTCTCATATGCTTTGAGCATATGGAGTCACAATCAAGCCAATCCAGGTGATGGTCACTAGATTGATGTTAAGAACATCCTTAAGTATCTTAGACGAACTAAGGATGCTTTCTTAAGCTATAGAGAAGGAGAACTTGAAGTCACTGGGTTCACCATTGTAAGTTTCCAAACTGATAAAAATGATTCTAAGTCACAATAAGGATACGTATATAGTTTAAATATTAGAACAGTGAGCTGGAAACCTTCAAAGAAAGATACTATTGCGAAATAAATAACAAAAGTGAACATTGCTGTAGCCTAGGAAGCAAAAGAAACATTTTGGATCTATATAATCCTAATTGGTTTAGGTATAGTTCTATTAGCAGCTGAGCTGGGCTACAACACATGCTAAGGAACCGCGGTCTCATCAACGATCCAAGTATGTACTTCGAATAATTCATTTGATTCGTTCGATCATACATCGTGGCGAAGTGATGATCAAAATATCGCATCAGATGATAACCTTGCAAATCCGCTAACGAAAGTTGTTTTTCAGCTGAATTTTGAGCAACCAGTACATAATTCAAGTGTAAGACACTTGAGTGATTGGCAATAGGCCAAGTGGGAGATTGTTGGACAATTATGACTCATAGCATCACTATTTGTACAGAACATGGTGTTGTTGTATAAATTAATTATGTGACAAAGGAAATTACTCTTTTATCATTTGTAATTGGATTACCGGGATATATAAATGATAAAATTCCATATGACTAGTACCAGATTAATAAAATATGAGACAATATTAATCCAACTAAGGTTTAATCATTAAATATCCCTAGTCGTATTATCGAGTCTGGACATCGATAATACGAAATAGACTAGTATTGCACTTGTGCGCATTATGAAAACATAACAACACAGTTCTCATATTTTAAGTATTGGATACTTATGCAAGTGTGATAGGAGGTTGTGTTTGCCGATGGTACAGAAATAGCTTCGCTCTGGATAGACCCCTCAGAATCCCATTGGTAGTATGACTATGTGTCTATGGGAATCCGAATCAGAGTATGTGTATTTGGTCTTGAGACTTGCATCGTTAATACTTGCGACAATCAGTATACTTTGGTTTTGGTCATCCAGGGCTTTAACAGGTTCTGTGTAAGCCTCTTCTGGGTATACTGAGAATCGTAGTGTATTGGGTGTGATGTCAAAATGGAAGTATCACTTCAGTCATATGGAGATGATGATCACGTAGGGATATAGAACTGGTACTCTCTTAAATACTGCAACTATCGGGATAATATGACAAGGTCATGATTATTCGATTAAAGAGACTAGTTATTGTGATCCGATATGTGCTTCGTATGGGGCAGACACAATTCCAGCCCCAGGCCTAGCACATGACATCCGATACTGGATCGCAATACGCAATACTACGTACGCTACGCCTGACAAAGATTATATATTCCTTTAAAGAATATTTCTGGAGAATTGGGTAAGCACGGTGCTTTGTTAGAAGCCAACCATGTCTTGTAAATCGGTGAGAATGTGGTACTGAATACGCACGTATTCGGATATTCCGATGACCGTATTTATTGCCAACATATCCAGGGATCTCTTGGGTCGCCTCCCAACGATTCACCGATGACATTTGACTCGAACAGAAAATTAATCTGGGATTAATTATGAGTGAGAAAATTAATCTGGGATTTATTACGACAATAAATTAATCTGGGATTAATTAAAAGAGAAAAAATTAATCTAGGATTAATTGGGTCGAGAATTTTTCTGGGATTAAATTCATCGAGAAGAGAGAATGCAATTAATTTAGAATTAATCGGTAAATTAGATTTAATAGTTAAATTATATTTTACTATTTAATTTATTTATTTGGGAAAAAATAATATATTGGATATATTTAATGAAATCAGATTTCAAAGCGAAATTAAAATTGGATTTTAATTCGCGGGAAAGAATTAATTTAGAATTAATTCGCATGCGACTTTCGTAATAATTTTGCTAGGTATTATTATTTAATTAAATTGGATTTAATTACGTCCCAATGGAAAATTTGTTTAATTCGGAATTAAACGAACCCAGGCCCAAGTGAAGTTGCGTGTCAAGTTAGCCGACTTAAATTCGGAATTTAAAAGTGGTGGGACCCACTTCACTTACATCATTTGTTTGACTAATGATGGAAGTGGTTAGGCTTGATTTTGGAATTGATTTGAAGGCTTGGATTGCTTGTATTTTACACAAACCAATTCCAACACTCTACTTGACTATTTAAACATTAGTCAACTTTGGAAGTGGTAGATGGACACTATTCACAGCACTTATTTTTCTCTTCTTCTTCCTTGAATCCGTGAGCTTCAAACTCTCTCCCATGGATTTTGTTCCAAAATTCAAGCATGCTATCACATTAAGGAGTCAAATGAGGTGATAGGGAGACTCACTCGAGTGTTGGAAACACTAAAAGAAAGCTTGGAACTTCATTACATCCTTGGAAATTGTGAAATCTCCTCAACCAATCAATGTGAGTATTCCGCAAGAGTAATTCACACACGAATCACTCTTAGACAATCTCATCATGTTCTAGGAACACTTACAATTTCTCTCTCACATCCACCCATAGTTGTTGGGTTGGACAATAGGCCTCAAAAAACCGGACCGCGTCTCCCTGATATGGTGTGTATCTTCACCTCTCAAAACTCGTAATGCTTCCATCACCAAATAAGGATCCATTTTCAACCACCTAAAAATAAAAGAAACAAATAAAAATTAAAGATAAAAGAAAATTAGATACAAGTAAAATAAATAGCCTCAAAATTAATAACGAAAGAAAAATAAGTCTCTGACAACGGCGCCAAAAACTTGATCGCCGAAATCGCACATATTATGCAAGCGCACATATCGCTCAAGTAGTATAAAAATATCGATCTCACGAGGACTTAATTTCTACGATTATTAATTATTGACGGTAAATGTTTACTGACCGGCGTAAACACACGCGTATAACGCAAGCGCACGTATCGTTCAAGTAGTATAAAAAGTATCGATCCCACGAGGACTTAAAACCTTATCTATTAATTTTTATAAGGTCAAATGATTACTAGTATCTAACAGGTTGTTTGATTTTTTTGAAATGGTGACGATTCTAAATTTAAAAACAAGTAAATAAAATAGTTTGAAAGTAGATTTTGAGAAAATTCAATATTAAAAACTATCTAGGGTTGTGATTTATCCCAATATTATTTAAAGATAAAGTGGTTATCATATAGTTGGGTAAAATATTGATTTATTAACCTGGAACACTAAATTATGTAAAAACCTCTTCCGATGGTCAACTACAAATATCCAGTATAACCCAATTGAACTATATGTCTATGACAACCAAATTACCTGGATTCATTAAGATTAAGTTCCAATTATGGCTACCCCCGCCCGACAGGTATATTCCTATCCTGTAAGGAAATCTATTAAAGGGTTATCTATCCTCAAGGAAGATCGTGGGCTATTGAGTCTAAGGTCTTAAACCTAAAATCCCTATGTCTAGTTCATTTTATGTTTACCTTATCAATTTTATTAGTGGCCAATTAATAAAAAGCATTAAGATTAAGACTCAATAAATAAATCTTTATATTACCCAAATTATATTTTAACCCTTATAGACCGGTGATATTGGATTTCATCACAACCCTAGATTACTAACTTAGTTATGACACATAGCTAGGGCTAGTAAAAACTTAAAAGTAAAAGCCATAAAATAAAAGTGCTGAAAAGTAATTACGGTAAAGTAAAAGCTTAAAAGTAAAATAAAATAAAAATGCTAAGGTAAAAGGAATTATTTCTACTACTACTAATTTAGATATCTCCCAGAAAATAATATATAAACTTGTGATAATATTACCAACCGACCAATCTGGCGGTATCCTGATTAAGTCAAATTATGTCCAACCAGCCATAAAGGCGGAACCAAAGTAAACCAGCCATAAAGGCGGAACCAAAATAAACCAGCCATAAAGGTGGAAAAGGAATTTTATTACCAACCGACCAATCTGGCGGTATCCTTTCTTAGTCAGGTTTAACCAAGTTAAATTGATTTACCAACCGACCAATATAGCGGTATCCATTTTTTAAGTCAAATTTTAAATAGTAAATATATTATTTTTAAGGGAGATTAATATAAATAGCAATAGTAAAAGAATTACCTTTCACCCTAGCATAGGGAAGTTACCTCCTCATAGTGAATAGTAAAAACTGTAAAATAAAGAAAGTAAATTTTTATTATTACAGAACGTAATTAAAAATTACAAAACTAAATTAAAAGAAACTTAGAGAGAGAAGAACTCCCTATTTACATCAAAGAAATTGGCACTGACGTGGCAAGGCGGCTGAGATCAATTGTCGGCACCATAGGATTGCGACACGTGTCACGCTATGATTGGCTTATGCTGACGTGGCATGTTGACTCGGTTGACCTGCTAACGTGGATGATGACGTGGCATGATGCGTGGCAAAGGTTGACTCATTGACCGATGACGTAGCGATGACATAGGATGACATGTGGCACACGTGGCAATGGTGAGTGTCGGCACCGTAGGATGATGACACGTGGCACGACGCACGTTAGCAGATCGACTGAAAAGTGGCACGGCGCATGTTAGCAAAGTCAAATTTCTCAAATTCTGACCCGTTGACCCGGCGCACGATAGCAGACTCTGGTGCATGTTAAGCGTCGCGACGCCAATGGATTGCGCGTCGCGACACGGACAAATTACCATTTTGCCCTTTTTGCCAATTTTCACAGTTTTGTTCCAAATCACCTCCAGAATGTCCTGAAACTTAATTTATCTACAAAATAACACAAAACACATCAAAATATTCACAAAACTCAAGAAACTATACAAAATATTAGGAAAAATGAGTGGGAAATAGTGATACATTTACCACTCATCACAGCCCCAAACCTAACATTTTGCTAGTCCTCGAGCAAAACATAGAGTAAAATAACATAAACATCTTTAAAATTTAACTAAGCCACTTTCGTAGGGATCACAGTTGCATTTAGCATATGCAACAAGCCTTTAAACCCCTAGGTGTTCCTAGTGGACGAGTTGTAGTCTCGTGAGGGTTTACAGCAATGATACCCACAAATATTTTACAAAAGTAAAAAGGTAGTAAAACTAATGCACACAAAAACAAAAAGACAAGCGAAAAGAGAATAAAGAAGTTAGTGACTAATCAGGTGAAAATTCTACTTCAAGTTACTAGTTGTTTTGTTTCTTTCTAAATTACTAAATAAGTAAATTCTCCGATTATATTTTCCATTCTCCATATACACAGCCAACAAAATATCAAACAACTCATTTTTTCCCACAACAGTCATAAGTGCAGTTGATAAGAGAGTAATATTTTTGTCCTAAAGTTTTATCAGATTTCACACCTTTTGTAGCAATTGAATAATTTTTCTCAATTTTTCTTTGATTTTTTCTCTATTTTTTTATTTATATACAATATCTTCCATCTATGTAATGAGCTTTGGGTCGGTGGCTCCCAAACCAGTTGGCTTTAGGGCACCATGTGTTAAGGCACCCCTACGGACTTAATTACTCAGACTTCATATATATATATTTTTGCAGCATCTTTGATCCATGTAGCGAGCTTTGTGCCAGTGACTCCCAAACTAGTTGGTTTTAGGACAATAGGCGTTAAAAACACCGTTACAGACTTAATAACTCGGATCTCGGACGTTTTTTTTTACTCCATCACTTTTTGAGATGCTTCCTCCAATTAAACTAAAGCACTGAATATTACAAACTTTTCAATTTTAGCTCATGTCTGTATGTTACTATGCATATTGATAATACCTGCCAACTGAGCATATGAAGATCCATTTTAGTCAGTTTTATGGAGAATTCACAAATTAAATAATTCAAAAGGAAATAAACAAAAATTAACTTGTTTCAAAATATGTTCGAGATACGTCTCAGGAGTGGAAACTCCTTACTCAGCTATCTCTCACCAATTTCACCTTTTTAGTCAAAATAAAAACACAAAAATGCAAAATATTTTTGTAATTTTTGAAAATTTTTCAATTTTTTTTGTATTTTTCGAAAAATTTTGGACTAAAAAATAAAAACCACATACAACTAAAAACAAGATATTAATCAACTAATTCCCTCCCCCAAACCTAAATGAGACATTGTCCCCAATGTCTTAAACAGTAGAAGAAGAGTTTAGACGATAATACCTAATTAACTGAAATTCTACAGGAATTTAAAGGTTAAGATCCAGATTAACCCGGCGCCTCTTACCACGATCGTCCCCAGACCAATTTATCTTTGAAATGATAGGGTCAACTTGTGGTTCCTATGCTAAAAGTTGGTCATTTAGATCCGGAGCGGTTCTGGCAGTAAAAATGAGTCCTTTTAAAAGTTTTGATATGAACCCATTCCTCCGTGCATCATCAAGAAACACACAAAGAAAATCATAAAATCCATCAACATTGTACAACCCAATTGGTTTCTAGTGTATGTTTAAGTTCGCCCAAGATAGTACAATAAAAATTTCCTTCAATGTGCCCAAGCCACCTGGCAAAGCAATAAAAGCATCAGAACGGTTAATCATTTCTACTAGTCATTCAGACATACTTGGCACGATCAGTTCTTCTCCATTAGATGGTTCAATAAGATTTTCCTCGGCCAAGGGTTTTGGGATGATTCCTAAAACGTGACTGCCTCCTTCCTGTACAGCCTTTGAAACGATCCCCATTAATCCAAGATTGCCTCCTCCATATATTAAGTGCATATTCCTTGCAGCTAAGACTCGACCCAACTCCTGTGATGCTTCTACATATTGTGGTTTAGTACCGACACTACTACCGCAAAACACACAGATGTTTTCAACTCATCTTCTTGAAGTGGCTTCCATGTTTTATGTTTTTCTTTCTCAAATCAGGATGACTTCAAAAGTGCAATGATGAGTTGAATTTATAATACCTGAAAGGGGTGAGTAAAAATAGCACAAGTATCTTTCAAATGACGATTAGTAGCAAAATAGTAAAATAAATCGTGATAGTCAAAAAGGTCTGGATCATGTCGGAGAAAATAAAAGAAAATAACAAAACAAATCACAATTATTAGGAAAAGACAAAGAGATATAATAAATACAAAAATTTACAACTTGATTAACGTCTATGCGTCAGGGACAAGCTTCCCATCCAATTTTCTTATAAATTGGCAAACAGGGTCTTTTTGAGTCAGATTCCCAAGACTTAACTGTTGTCTTTCTTTTTGAAATTGTGTATGTAATTTGCGAAAGGCTATGTGAACATATCCACTGGGATGCGTCTCAAGAGTCGAAGATATATCATCTAAAGACTCCTTACTCAAGCCATCCCTAATGATTTAATTTTGTCTTCGCGATTATCAGACACCATTCCTAAAGAACGACAACGAGTATTGCAATTCCAATGTGCACATTTGTAACAAACACCCATTTCCTTAGCTCTTCGTTTCTTTGCATAGGTGCTTCTTCCAAAACCAGGCATATGTGAAATAAAAGAGTCAGAAGACTCACCTGCCAATCGGAATCGTGCTTCAATTACCCAACGAATGTCATTGGGAACACCATGGATCGTCAGTAACATCATCCGTTCCAAGCGAGCTTTGTAAACTTTCATCAGAGATTTTTGAGGGAGAGAAGGAAATTGCTTGTGAAGATTTGTTAGAGCTTCTTCCATCTTGAAATGACTTAATCTATAAAAACTAAACACACAAAATTAAATCACACCAAATCATAATATATACAAAAATTGCATGGGTTGCCTCCCTACGAGCGCTAAGTTTAATCGTCGTCAGCTAGACGTGACTTCTCGAACGTTTATGCTGGATCTGAAAGTTTGACACTTTCTTTTTGTCGCTCAAATGATTCTCCCTAGTAGTGATTGACACGCTGACTGTTAACTTTGAATGTGTTGTTGGTATTGGGATCCAGTAACTCAACAGCTCCATATGGTAAAACCTGAGTTATCACAAATGGTCCAGACCACCTAGATTTCAACTTTCCAGGGAAAAGTTTCAACCTCGAGTTGTACAACAACACATGCTGCCTTGGTTCCAACTGTCTGTGCACTATTTTTCGGTCATGCCATTTTTTGGTCTTTTCCTTGTATAATTTGGCATTCTCATAAGCCTGTAGGCGAAATTCCTCCAATTCATTGAGTTGGTGAAGTCTTTTCTCTCCTGCAGCTTGTGAATCAAGATTCAACTTCTTCAGTGCCCATTAAGCCTTGTGTTCAAGTTCAACTGGCAGATGGCACGCTTTCCCAAACTCCAATCGATATGGGAACATACCAATGGGTGTCTTGTAAGCTGTTCGATAGGCCCATAATGCATCATCTAGTTTTGTAGACCAGTCCCTCCTTGTTGATCCAACGGTTCTTTCTAGGATTCATTTGATCTCCCTGTTTGAAACTTCAACTTGTCTATTTGACTGTGGATGGTAAGCTATGGCAATCTTGTGAGTAACTCCATATTTGGATAGAAGTGCATCAAAGTATATGTTGCAGAAATGTGAGCCACCATCGCTGATAATTGCCCGAGGTGTTTCGAATCGAGTGAAAATTTTCTTTTTCAAGAATTTGATCACCACTTTTGAATCATTGGATGGTAGTGCAATTGCTTCAACCCATTTGGAGACGTAGTCTATAGCAACCAGGATGTACATGTTTCTAAATGATGGAACAAAGGGTCCCATGAAATCAATACCCCACACATCGAATATCTCCACTTCCAGAATGTTTTGCAACGGTCCTTCATTTCTTCTTGAAATATTTCCCGTTCCCTGGCACCTGTCACATTGAAAAGCAAAAAGATAAGCATCTTTAAAAAGTGTGGGCCAGAACAAACCTGATTGAAGAACTTTGGCTGTAGTTTTGTTCCCGCTGAAGTGTCCGCCATATGGTGATGAATGACAGTGCTGCAAAACACTGTTGACCTCCTCCTGTGGAACACACCATCTCAATAATTGATCAGCACATCGTTTAAACAGGTACGGTTCATCCCAGACATAGTGTTTGACTTCTTTGAAGAACTTCTTTCGTTGCTGAGTTGTCCATTCCAACGGCCATTTTCCTGACACAATGTAGTTGACATAGTCAGCATACCAAGGGACTTCCTGTTGTTTTATGGCAAACAGATGTTCATCTGGAAAAGTTTCTTTGATTGTCAGTTCTTTGTCAGCTGTTTCTCCATTCTCGAGCCTCGATAAGTGGCCACCTGGTTTTTTGTTCCTTTCCTGTCTCCAATCTCCACGTCAAATTCTTGCAGAAGAAGTATCCAACGGATCAATCTGGGTTTGGAATCTTTCTTCGTGATCAGATATTTGATTGCTGAATGATCCGTGTAGACCACCACTATGGGATCCAGCAGATAGGAGCGGAATTTGTCAAATGCATACACAACTGCGAGTAACTCTTTTCAGTGGTTGTGTAGTTGAGTTGAGCTTCATTCAAAGTTCTGCTGGAGTAGTAAATGGTGTGAAAAATCTTTGCTTTGCGTTGTCCCAAAACTGCACCTACAGCAAAATCACTAGCATCGCACATCACTTTAAATGGAAGGGTCCACTCTGGTGCTACAATGATGGGGGCAGAGACCAGCTTCTATTTTAAAATCTCAAAAGCTTCCTGGAATTATTTGGTGAAGTTGAAAGGCACATCCTTCTCCAGAAGATTGCAAAGAGGTTGAGCAATCTTGGAAAAGTCTTTGATAAATCTCCTGTAAAAACCTGCATGTCCAAGAAAGCTCTGAATCCCTTTGACAGATGTTGGTGGAGGTAGTTTTTCAATTATTTCAATCTTTGTTTTGTCTACCTCGATTCCCTTCTGTGAGATCCGGTGTCCAAGAACAATGCCTTCTTGTACCATGAAATAGCATTTCTCCCAATTGAGTACCAAGTTTGTATCTTCGCACTTTTGTAATACCTGTTCCAGATTTTGCAAGCAATGGTCAAAAGAATCTCGAAACACAGAAAAGTCATCCATAAATACCTTCATACTCTGCTCCACCAAGTCTGAGAAAATTGCCATCATGCAACGCTGAAAAGTGGCAGGGGCATTACATAATCCAAATGGCATTCTGCGGAAAGAAAAAGTACCATAGGGACATGTAAAAGTAGTTTTCTCCTGATCTTCTGGGGCGATAGCAATCTGATTGTACCCTGAATATCCATCAAGAAAGCAATAGAACTCATGTCCCGCTAGTCTATCTAACATCTGCTCAATGAATGGTAGCGGAAAATGGTCCTTTCTCGTGGCTTTGTTCAGCTTCCTATAGTCCATGCATACTCTCCATCCAGTCACTGTTCTTGTTGGAATCAGCTCGTTCTTTTCATTTGTGACAATAGTAATTCCTCCTTTCTTTGGTACACACTGCATAGGACTTACCCAAGTGCTATCTGAGATGGGGTAAATGATGCCAGCATCCAACCATTTGATGATTTCTTTCTTCATGACTTCCTTCAAGATTGGATTGAGTCTCCGTTGATGCTCCACTGTGGGTTTGTACTCATCGTTCATCAGAATCTTATGCATGCAAAATGATGGACTAATGCCTCGAATGTCTGCTATAGTCCAGCCAATGGCTTTTTTGTGCTCTCGTAACACTCTCAGTAGCTTTTCTTCAAGCTCTAATGTTAGTGATGAAGAAATAATAACAGGTAATTCAGAAGAGTTTCCAAGAAATGCATACCTGAGATGGCTCGGAAGTAAGTTTAGTTCCAGCTGCGGTGGTTCTTCAATCGAAGGCTTGATTCGATCTTTCTTTGGTAGTTCCAAGCTTTCAACTGGTGGTGTTGCTTTGAATTGGAATGGTTTGTCAAGGTAGTTGATACATTCCAAGATTTCAGCATCTAGTTCACTGTCTGTCATGTTGGTAATGCAAGCTTCAAGTGTATCCGTGGGATTTGGCTCAGTATTCTGAACAATATTATCAACAACATCAACTATGAAGCATTATTCTTCTTCCTTTTCATCGCTCGGGAATTTCATGGCGTTGAAAACATTAAAGGTCACTTCTTGGTCCTGCAGTTTCATGGTCAGTTCTCTTTTTTGCACATCAATCATAGTTTTACCTGTAGCCAAGAATGGTCTTCCAAGAATGATAGGTACTTCTTTGTCTTCTTCCATGTTAAGGATGATGAAATCTGCTGGAAGGATGAGTTTGTCAACTTTGACCAGCATATTTTCAACGACTCCTCTTGGAAATGCGAGTGTTCGATCAGCAAGTTGCAAAGATACTGAGGTAGGCATTGCTTCTCCAAATTTCAGTTTCCTGTAAATAGAAAAAGGCATTAAATTAACACTGGCACCTAAATCACATAAAGCCTTACCGATGTAATGTTCTCCAATGGTGCATGAGACTGTGAAACTGCCAGGATCTTTCAACTTCGAGGGAAGTTTCCTCTGAATGATGGCGCGGCATTCTTCCGTGAAAGCTATTGTCTCGTAATCTCCGAATCTCTGTTTTCGTGAAAGAATGTCTTTCATGAATTTTACATAGCTGGGCGTTTGTTCCAAGGTTTCTGCAAATGGTATGTTAATGTGCAGCTTTTTGAAAATCTCCAAGAAACGAGCAAAATGTTTGTCCAGTTTGTTTTTCTAAAGACGTTGAGGAAAATGTGGAGGTGGAATGATCTATTCTTTTTCTTTCGCTTCTTTTTCCTTTGCTTCTTTTTCCTCCATCTGTTTCTCGACTTCTTTTGGAACTTCTTCTTGGGACATCTTAATTCCAACATCTTTGTTGATCTCAGTACCACTCTTTAAGGTAATGGCTTGACATTGCTCCTTCCCTCGGTTCCTTGGATTTGGTTCTGTGTTGCTGGGAAGATTACCTGGCGGTCTGTAGCTCTGAGCATTGGCCAGTTGTCCGATTTGATTCTCCAGTGCTTTGATGGAAGCTGATTGGCTCTGAATCATAGCTTCATATCTTTTTAATTGAGCTAGCATCTCTGCCATTACTGGTTCATTTGTCTGCTCTTGGCTTTTGTTCTGTTGCTGGAATCCAGGTGGTGGATAGTTCTTTTGCCCTGAATTTTTTCTCCATGAAAAATTAGGATGATTCCTCCACCCTGGGTTGTAGGTGTTGGAATATGGATTGTTCCCCTGTTTGTTGAAATTGTTGACATAATTCACCGTCTCTTCAAGTTGGTTTGGCTCTGGTGCTCCTCCATATGGTGAACTTGTGGATCCAGTGGTAAGAGTCTCCATGAATTTGCATATCTGATCTAGTTTGGTGTTGACTGCTGTATTGGCTCCAACTTCATAAATTCCTGCAATTCTTTGAATTATGCTCATTTCAGTTGGCCATAAGGAATTGTTGTTAGCCATTTCTTCGATTAGGTCCCATGCTTGATCTTCTCATTTTGCCATCAAAGCTCCTCTAGCAGCAGCATCGATTGTGGTTCTCATCAGTCCAGAAAGTCCATTATAGAAAGTTTGGACTTGAAGCCATTTTGGAATCTCATGGTGAGGACATTTCCGGAGCAAATCTTTGTACCTTTCCCAAGCTTCGTAAAGAGATTCTGAATCTTGTTGTACAAAAGATGTGATGTCATTCCTCAATTTTTCTGTTCTGGCTGGTGGAAAGTATTTTGCAAGGAAGTTTGTGGCTAGAGCGTTCCAAGTTGTGATGGAACCTGCTGGTAATGAATGTAGCCATGCTTTTGCTCTGTCTTTCAAGGAGTATGGAAAAACCCGCAGTCTCATTGCTTCTTCTGATGCTCGGTTGTAATTGAAAGTGCCGCAAACTTCCAGGAAGTTGCTGATGTGAGCATTAGGATCTTTAGTTGCATTTCCTCCAAACTGAATTGTCTGCTGAATCATCTGAATGCAAGTTTTGATGTCACCCGCATTTCCTGGTAAGGGAGGAAGTAAAATACAGGAAATAAGGCCATCTACCACCGGAATAGTTCTATCTCGAATGGGTATTGGTGGTGCAACCTCCAAAGGTTCAGGTTCCATGTTGACTAAAGCTTCTTGGCCTTCTCGCCTTTCCCTTCTTAACTATCTGATGGTTCTTTCAATTTCTGGGTCAAGCGGTCGGAGTTCAAAGCTTCTGGTTCGTCTCATGTAGTTTCTGATAACCTGTAACACAAGAAAACAGATATAATAAGTAAAAAGAAATTAGATACAAGTAAAGGTATCTAACCCCTAAACTAATAGTAAAAGATAAATAACTCCCCGACAACGGCGCCAAAAACTTGACCGGCGTAAACACACGCGTATAACGTAAGCGCACGTATCGTTCAAGTAGTATAAAAAGTATCGATCCCACTAGGACTTAAAACCTTATCTATTAATTTTTATAAGGTCAAATGATTACTAGTATCTAACATGTTGTTTGATTGTTTTGAAATGGTGACAATTCTAAATTTAAAAACAAGTAAATAAAATAGTTTGAAAGTAGATTTTGAGAAAATTCAATATTAAAAACTATCTAGGGTTGTGATTTATCCCAATATTATTTAAAGATAAAGTGGTTATCATATAGTTGGGTAAAATATTGATTTATTAACCTGGAACACTAAATTATGTAAAAGCCTCTTCCGATGGTCAACTACAAATATCCAGTATAACCCAATTGAACCATATGTCTATGTCAACCAAATTACCTGGATTCATTAAGATTAAGTTCCAATTATGGTTACCCCCGCCTGACAGGTATATTCCTATCCTGTAAGGAAATCTATTAAAGGGTTATCTATCCTCAAGGAAGATCGTGGGCTATTGAGTCTAAGGTCTTAAACCTAAAATCACTATATCTAGTTCATTTTAAGTTTACCTTATCAATTTTATTAGTGGCCAGTTAATAAAAAGCATTAAGATTAAGACTCAATATATAAATCTTTATATTACCCAAATTATATTTTAACCCTTATAGACCGGTGATATTGGATTTCATCACAACCCTAGATTACTAACTTAGTTATGACACATAGCTAGGGCTAGTAAAAACTTAAAAGTAAAAGCCATAAAATAAAAGTGCTGAAAAGTAATTTCGGTAAAGTAAAAGCTTAAAAGTAAAATAAAATAAAAATGCTAAGGTAAAAGGAATTATTTCTACTAGTACTAATTTAGATATCTCCCAGAAAATAATATATAAACTTGTGATAATATTACCAACCGACCAATCTGGCGGTATCCTGATTAAGTCAAATTAAGTCCAACCAGCCATAAAGGCAGAACCAAAGTAAACCAGCCATAAAGGCGAAACCAAAATAAACCAGCCATAAAGGCGGAAAAGGAATTTTATTACCAACCGACCAATCTGGCGGTATCATTTCTTAGTCAGGTTTAACCAAGTTAAATTGATTTACAAACCGACCAATATAGCGATATCCCTTTTTTAAGTTAAATTTTAAATAGTAAATATATTATTTTTAAGGGAGATTAATCTAAATAGCAATAGTAAAAGAATTACCTTTCACCCTAACATAGGGAAGTTACCTCCTCATAGTGAATAGTAAAAACTGTAAAATAAAGAAAGTAAATTATTACTTTTACAGAACATAATTAAAAATTACAAAACTAAATTAAAAGAAACTTAGAGAGAGAAGAACTCCCTATTTACATCAAAGAAATGAGAGGGAATGGTACAACAAAAACCAAAATCTCGAGCTCAATTTATAGGCGCGGATAAGCTTCCAGCGTCGCGATACCAATGGTCTCCGCGTCGTGATGCCAGAACAGTGAGTTGTGGCATGCTCTCGGCTTGACACGTGTTGAGGCGGCTAAGAGGATAAGGCGACACGTGGGGATATGGCTAAGAGCTCAATGATGAAGCTGACGTGACGCTGACGTGGCAAGGCGGCTGAGATCAATTGTCGGCACCGTAGGATTGCGACACGTGTCACGTTGTGATTGGCTTATGCTGACGTGGCATGTTGACTCGATTGACCTGCTAGCGTGGATGATGACGTGGCATAATGCATGGCAAAGGTTGACTCATTGACCGATGACGTAGCGATGACATAGGATGACACGTGGCACACGTGGCAATGGTGAGTGTCGGCACCGTAGGATGATGACACGTGGCACACGTGGCAATTGTGAGTGTCGACACCGTAGGATGATGACACGTGGCACGGCGCACGTTAGCAGATCGACTGTGATGGTGACACGTGGCACGGCGCATGTTAGCAAAGTCAAATTTCTCAAATTCTGACCCGTTGACCAGGCGCACGATAGCAGACACCGGTGCACGTTAGGCGTCGGGATGCCAATGGCTTGCGCGTCGCGACGCGGATAAATTACCATTTTGCCCTTTTTTCCAATTTTCACAATTTTGTTCCAAATCACCTCCAGAATGTCCTGAAACTTTATTTATCTACAAAATAACACAAAACACATCAAAATATTCACAATACTCAAGAAACTATACAAAATATTAGGATAAATGAGTGGGCAATAGTGATAGATTTACCACTCATCATTTACTAGCATCTCATTGAGGATGGAAAGGATTGTTCGTTGGTTGAAGTTTGATTTGATTAAATACATTAAATATAAAATAAAAATAAAGGAAATTAATAATAAAACACAAAACATCTAGATTTTTGATTTCGCCCAATATTTCTCTAATGATGAATTGGTTCTCCTATACATTTGTAATAAATTAGTTTGTTAACCTAGAACCCGAAGATATGCATAAGCCTCTTCTGATGGTCGAATGAAAACACCCTAAGTAACCCAATTAACTATATTCCTATGTTAACTAAGTTACCCGAATTCATTAAGGTCAAGTTACAATTATGGCTACCCAGGCCCAACAGGTATATTCCTATCTTGGGTGGAAATCTCTAAGGTAAGATCGTGAGCTAATAAATCTAAGACTGAAACCTAAAATCCATTTTCCAAGTTCATTTTATGTTTATCAAATCAATCTTATTGGTGATCAGGCAATAAGAAGCATTAAGATTAAGATTCAATAAACAAGCCAAAACATCACACATAATATAATTAAATCAATTATTAAACTAGTGAATATTATGCTTCATCACTTCCCCATATTAAAATAAAATGTTGGGGGTTAGGGATCCACCTTTAATATTTCAAATGTAGAAATCTCACTTTATTATAATATAGAAATTGTCAGTTTTACCTGATTAATTAAGTCAAACCAGCCATAAAGGCGATGTTATTATTTTTCCATAAACCAGCCACCTGACGGTGTTATTATTTGTCCATAAACCAGCCATATAGGCGGTAATCATCTGTCACCTAAAGATTGACCATATAGGCTGTGTCATATTATGTCAAATAAATAAAACTAGCCATATAAGCAGCATAAACATTAATCCATTTTATTAAATTATAATTTTCATATTATAAAATAAGTGAGGTTAATCTACCTTATCATATTAAAGGTTTCATCCTTCCCCCAACATAAATTAATTACTAAACATAAAAGAAAGATAAAACAAACAAACTATAATTACTGCTAAAAATAAAAATACTTAATTTAAATACAGAAAATAAACACCCACGATACAATCATCAAGTTCCTTAATAGAAACGTGAAGGAAAGTGTGAAATTTACTAATGAAATATCTTGATATTTATAGGCAAAGAAAAGGCTTCCACCAATTTCTCTACCAAACACTCCACAAAACACTCCACCAAACACTCCACCAAAATATTTGGTGGAAGTTTGACAATTTTTATTTTTGATATTGACTTTAGTAATTAAACATAACACAATTTTGGATTTTTCATCAATTTCGGTTATGAAAACTTCAGAATTCGAAAAATCTTATGATTAATAACATCATTTTGTCACATTAAAAACTATATATTAAAATTTAATATATGACTTTAATAATTATATGATAATTATTAAACACATAAAAATAAATTATATTTGATATAATTTAATAAGGCCATTATTGGAATTTCAAGTTTTGGGTTTTGGAAACCCTTGGTTAATTTTGGAAGTTATGTTTTCCAAAAGGTTAATTAAATATTTAATTTTGTAATGTTTTCTCATTATGGTAATTTAAGATAGGTGGCCGAATTTTCTATTGGAGGGGAGAGGAAGTGTTTGTTAATTTTGAAAATTAATTAACCTAAGTATAAAAAGAAAATTAGATTTTCTTTTTTTGCCTAATCTCTTATTCTAACCCTAGCTTCCATATTCTTCTTCTCCAAATTCTCTCAAAGTGTTGAGAAAATAAAATTAAGAACAAGAAGAAAACCAAAGAAAAATATTGTGTGACATTAATCGCTAAAACATTTAGGGATTAATTTTGTGAGTTTAGTCCACATTAGTTTCCAATGGTAACGAGATATAACTCAAAAGACTTTGTGATGTTGAACCAAAACTCATCTTTATTCTTTCATAGTTACATGGTAGTGAGGCTTATTTTTTCTCATTGTCGCAACTTGTGTTAGTGAAACGGGGCTTGGTTTGTTTGATTTTTAATCCAGAATTTTTTTGTGAACACCTAAGGTTGTTTTGGGGCTGTGTTGGGGCTTTTTCAAGTGTAAAAATAAAACTGAAACACAGCCACTGCTCATGCATTCCAGGGGCTATTTTGGTTGTGTGATGGGCGCGAATCGAGTCTCAAACAATCCAATTTTTATGCCGCTGTTCGGGGATGTTAGGGGACTGTTCCGGGGTTGGAATTTTTTCTAAAACAAAAGTAAAATTTTAGTGATGCTGCTGGTAACTTTTGACCACTTGGTGAGAAGGGCAGAAAAAATTTTCAAGTCCGATCCGGGTGCCTAACGTGCTTGTGCTACGCAAGGAAAGCATTTCCTAAATTACAATTTAAGGAAACCCTAAAAGACTAAAACAGACTTACTGGAAATATTACCAAAAAGCCTTAAAAATACAAGTTTTGACAGGATTACAAAAGTGTCAAAGTTAAGCCAAGTTCTCCGTATAGGTTCATGTCTTAAAAAAGGCTTCAAAATTCAATTTTGGCTGAATTTAATCAGGACTTGAATTAGGCAAATTTCGCCAAAAGAGAAGAAAAATAAGCCAATTTAAGTACAATAAATGATATTACCTCCGTCTCATTGGGTGTCACCGGGCTTGCAATTTAATCAGCAAAAGATATTAGTACAAACAACTTTGTCAAAACCTTTACTATAAATATCAAAATGGAAGTTTTCTTCAAAATGGAAAAATTTTAAGTTGATTCCTTCATTCATATACTCGAAAATAATGGCATTCTAAAGTACTATATTGTTGTCTTAAAGAGCATCACTATTGCCAGCATGGGGATCTTGTTGTAACATCTAAAAATCCCTCATCGATATCTTCCTTGCAGGAGTTGACATTCTCACCATCTACATATATAGGAAAAGGCCAATCTAAAAAAAACACTTCTCAGTGCCATCAATTATTTCACAAACAATGAACAATTTGGAGTGTGCAAAAAACCTGCTATTCAATGCCAGCTATGAAAATGGATGTATATGCCTCCTATCCCATGCCCAATCCAAGAGAGCACCCTAGTGGGCCTGTTTGTTGTTGGTGAAGCAAGCAAACGTCTCATTTCATTCATTACGAGGTTAGAAAAGGGAGCCAATGAATCCGTAGAGTAATTTGACTCTATGAATTGGATATTTAGGTAATGCCAAGGTTGATTCACCAAACAGAAGGAAAAGGGTGCTAAAAGCCCCAATTGCCTATGTCTACGGGTCAATCAAAACCTTTTGAGGTTGAGAGAATGAGCTGCTAAGGAAGGTAATATAGATGAATTCGATCAAATGGTGGGTATCTAAAAGCTCGAGGTTAAAACAACACCAATATCCCGCTCATAAGACATTGGCTCCAAAACAAAAGCACGCCCCTAGAATGTTTGTGGCTGAGACTGAGGCCAAAAAGGAATCCCAGGTGGCGTAAGAAAATAATGATGTAATTAAGCAATTGAAGAAGACTCAGACGAACATTTCCATATGGAGCCTCCTCATGGTATCTAAGAACTGATTAACCGAACCATTCCGACCGATTTGTTTTATAATGATTCGGTTATTGTGATTAAATCGATTTTTCCGGTTAAGATTTTTAACTTTTTTGGTTTTTCGATTCTGTTAAAGTTATGAGATTTGTATAGCTGAACTGACCAATTAACCGATTACAAAACATAAATTGATTTAATATATATTTTTAATTAAAATAAAATTAAAATTTTTACTTTTTGCCTCTATTGAGTGCAGTTGTAGACTGTTTTTTGATGAAATTAAATTTATCTTTTGTTGTTAAACACATATATGTTTATCTTTTGATGAATTTAAATTTGTATTAATGTGTTAATGTGGATTTTTATTTGTGGAGATGTTGGATTGGTTAATAACCGAATTAACCCAAATCGATCGAAAAATAATGGTTAAATTGATTAATGGTTATGTGTCATCATATAGTTAAATCGGTTAAATATTTACTTAACCAAATAATTTCAGTTCAGTTAAAAAATCAAAGATTAACCGAGTGAACTGACCGATGCACACCCCTACAAACAAGCAGCTATTAAACAAATTTGAACCAACAAAAATTCCTCAATAATAATTAACATACACAATGCACTACATTAAAGTTTGCAAAAAAACAAGAAGTTTAGATTCTTGGTAGTGATAGTAATTATTGCTACCGAGTTTAAATTGAGCTGAGATTCAAAATAAGATCTTGAGAACTTACCTTACTAATATCACATGACTTAAGTCACCAATACAATGCCAATTGCAGATAGGAAAAATCCATAAATCCATGATTATAATATTAAGATTGAAAATTTATCATGGTTGGTCAAGCTGACCAGCATGACTACATGCAGATAGGACAACAACAAGAGATGCTGAATTTGGTTTTACTTTCTCTTCTTGCATTAGGTCAAAAACTTTAACTGCAGACTCGTACTCCAAAATGCAGGATCATCAGGTTTTAAGTCAAATTGGTCAAATACTCTTCGTGCCCAAGTAGGTTGCCCATATTTCATATACATATAAATAAAAGTTGTAGCCATGAATTCATCCTTATTTAACTCAGTTCTAATAACATGTCCATGAGTCTCTTTTCCACACTTTAGAGCAGAATAGTTAGCACAGACTGATAAAATAGTTGTAATTCATTTTAAATATGGGACTGTGCCAAGTAGCTACATTTTCTGAAAGTAGCTAAAAGCTTTAAATCCCATTCCATGTTGAGAAAATCCACTGATCATTGAATTCCAAGTTGATGATGTTGGAAATGGTGATCGAACACCATTCACTTTTTTTGTATGAATATTTGATATTTATGCAATATAATATTTATTTTATCATGGTTATTTATTTATTAATATGATATAACTCTTACTTTTATTTATATATTGTAAATCTAATTGTTAAATTACTCTAAGAGTTAGAGATTTCGAGTTTCACTCGGAACCTTATATGAAATTAGTAAAGACCCAAGATTTACTACATATGGTGATATAGTTACAAGAGTTGCAAATGGTGTTGAGAAATATCACGCATTCTCTCGAATATAAATTATTCCTGGTCTAGATATATTGACATGGGTCGGTCATTATATTGGTAAGACTAGTGCATTGTCTATATATGTAATGGACATATGGTTTGTCTTAACAGACTGTGAGCTTAACGGAAGTTCGTAGAGAAATGCAGATATTCTTTAGTTGAATGAATATTGAATTAACTCATAAAAGATGACTAATAGATATTACATAAAACTGTCAATAGTTATCTTTTCGAGTTGAGTAGTTATTGTGGTCATTTGACTTGAGACACCACGGTGATCTTGTGAGTGGTCCTCAGTGACTGATATCATGCATGTCAGAGACCTTTCATGGTCTGGCCACTAGATGACTGTTAGGTATAGACCGATGCTCACGAAGATCGGTGTGTGTTAAGATGGGGATTCGTCAGTCCATATGGTTGGATTTTGTTTCCAGAAATTTTCAGAATATATTCCGGAAATCTTTTGGCCGAAAGTTCGTTGAAGAAATTGTTTATTTGACATTATAAATAATATTCAAAAAGATTTTTGCTATATTATTTATTAATGGAATATAAGGATGAAAAGTTTCATATATTGAGTAGATAAGGTTTTGACAGTATAACTATAACCTTACTCAATTGGAAATGCTAACGACGAAGGGATTATACATTAGCGTTTTAAGGATTAAATGTTGACAAAATATTTTTTGGGTTTTAAGGATTAAATTGTTTGATCCGATAATTCATGAGATTAATTAATAGTTAATTTTTGTTGACGGTTGATTTTGGTCTCAGGGTAATATGAGAATATCACCTCTGAGGTAATCCTCCTTCAATAGTGAATTTGTTTGGTTATGAGGACCAAAAAAAATTTAGCGAGAGACAGAAAAACACACCAATCAACAAGGGAATTTAACGTGGTTCGGTGGATTTGGATCCGACCTACGTCCACGGACAAGAACAGGATGGCACTTTTATTACTCAAATATGCTTCTCAGGTCTCTTCTTTTTTTCTTACAAATCAGAGCTTGATGATTCTGATCAGTAATTTTTTGATGATGCCCATTACACATACTATGCCCTCCTATTTATAATAACACAGATATCAGACTTCTATTATCATAAGAAATCCTATTTGATCTTAGTCTTCTCCTCTTGTAAGGATTCCTAGTCTAACACTACCTTCTCTTTTCTTATTCCTCCTTGGATTCTGACTCATTCTCCTTGTGAGAGTAGGATAATTTGTTTATCTTATCCGCAAGAATAGGGTGTCGTCATCTTGAACACGTCTTGCCATCTGGTCGGTCTTCATGAGGTCGGTCATGGCAATCTTTTATGCTGAGAGTGTTTCTGCCGACCTTATAGTGCTCGGTCATCCGAACCAAAGTGGTCGGTCTTTACATGTTGTGGTCGGGTCGGCTTGACGATCTCAACCAGTCAGGGAATTACCCTTCTGTCCTCGTCATGCTGCCTTGAATGTCATAGTGCCTGAAAACACCATCAACATCTGTCCCCTAGTTCTCGGTCCCAACAAGTGTGCAAGTTGGTGCCGGGAACTATATAAAGATGGTGTTTCTGATTTGCTCTGTTGGAGGTCGGTTTGGTGTCGAGAAATGTTTTGTCGCCTCTTTTCAAGCGCTTTGTCTTGAGACACGCAACAGTCACGTCTGTTTAAATGCCTGTCAAATCAACTTTAGGGTTTCTTCTAAGTTCGACACTTGTCAAACATCCGCCGGGTTCCCGCCAAAAAGGAAACGAATCGACCGTGTGGAGGCGTCTTCACAGCGGGCTGATCTCAGCCGTCTGTTCAAACTTGGGAGTCCTTTTTTGCTGTTGACACATGGCATTCATCCGGGTTCTTCCTTTGGATCCAACGGTCATGAGCGTCCTGGTCATGACTATAAGAAGGCGAGGCTTTCACTGTTCCGTCTTTTTCGGCAATTTCTCCTTCTTTTATGAAAACCTCTCTGTGATTCGCCCAACTCCGTGCTCTCGAAGCTCAACCGTGGTCTTTTTCTTTTTCTTTGCTGCGAACATAAGGAACAGGCACAACCGTACTGCACAACCTCCTTCTTTTTCCGAGAGGAACAAGTAAGTCCTCTGAACGACCTTTTCCTTTTTTATGTTTATGAATCTGTGTTTTGCTAGGGAAAGATTTATGGTTTTGCTGGGTCCTGCTTTAGGGCACTTTTAGAGACCACCTGTTTTAGCTAATGTGGAAACTGTGGGTAGTTTCTTTTAGCTATAGACTGACTTCCCCTTCTTTCTTTGTTTCTCTGGGTGTCAGGGATGTCTGACAACAGTTCCTCCCCTGAAAAGCATGCTAAAATCTCAACTCCCCCTGCTGAGGAGCTTTCCTCGGGCTCGGGGGCACCTAGTGTAGAAGACATTGACACTACCCCTACTCCCTCTGAGATCGAACAAGACTCCTACCATTAGAGGGTTCCTCGGAAGGACCCAGAGCCTGGTGAACTTGGATCGTCGGCTCTGGATATGAACCGTCCCTCCAAAATAACTGAGGATGATCTGGCGCTGTTGCGGAAATGATATGACATCCCAATAGATATTGCCCTTGAAGTTCCCGGCCCGATGGATCGTGCTAGTCAACCTGATGAGGGCTCGGTGGCGCTTATTCCTGCTTTTTTCGAGTGTGGGCTACGGCTGCCGATGCAACGTTATTTTGCTTGGATGCTGGCCGAGATGGAGATTGCCTGGGACGATCTTGAGAGGAAAGAGGCCGAGCTTGAGGAGAGAGAGGCCGATCTTAAGGCCGAGAAGAAGGCCATCCGCCTTGAGGGAGTTGGTGACTGTGCCGAACTGATACCGATGGTGCTGCCAAGTTTGAATATGGATCCTATTCATGCGGCTATCAGCTATTGCAAGGGGGATATTTCCGAGGAGGAGTTTCGGAAGTGGCTCCCTCCCCCACCCGAGGAGGTGATGGATCCCGACCCGATTTCGGTCGTTCCGGCTTCTAGGGCTTCCCAAGAAGAATGACCTGATGTTCCTGCCTCCGGCGAAGATTGCCTTGATATCCCTCCTCCCATCCCTGAAGTAGAGGTCTCCCATGCTGCCGAGGTTGAAGCCGTAGTTCCTCCTCCCGAGGCCGAGCCGATTCTCCCGCCATCTGAGCCAGTTGAGGAAGAAATTCCTGCCGCTGTGTGGGCTGAATGAGAAAGGGTAACCCGACCGGGGCCCTATGTACACTTGAACTCCTTTTTTTTTTTGTAATAACAATTTAAATTGCATTTTGACATATATACATGTATATTTATATGTCTTTCTTATCTTCTCTTTTTCTCTATGCTTCCTTTTATTCGAACTTTCTTCTTCTTTTTTTTTTAAACCCTTTAGGGGTCAGCATGAGCCGGAGGGGTATAACCCGACCCCGAGCTGAGTGATAGACTTGGATTCTGGGGGAATGTTTTCCTCCCCGAATCGAAGGAGTTTGACTCGGTGGGACGTAACCCGACCCCGAGCTGAGAAAGGCACTTGGACCTGGGGGAATGTTACGTCCCCAGTCCAAATGGCTGACTCGGTGGGACGTACCCCGACCCCGAGCTGAGAAAGGCACTTGGTCCTGGGGGAATGTTACCTCCCCAGTCCAGAGAAACCGACTCGGTGGGACGTCACCCGATCCCGAGCTGAGTGAAAGACTTGGGGGAATGTTACCTCCCCAATTCAAAGGAGTTGACTCGGTGGGACGTAACCCAACCCAGAGCTGAATAACCAAGTGGCCTCGACGGAACGAAATCCAGCCCCGAACCGACTAATCAAATGGCCTCGGAGGAACGAAATCCAGCCCCGAGCTGACTAATCAAATGGCCTCGGCGGAACGAAATCCAGCCCCGAGCAGACTAATCAAATGGCCTCGGCGGAACGAAATCCAGCCCCGAGCCGACCAACCTCTGGGACTTATTCAGAAGGGGAACGAATCAACCTTCGAAGCCCTACCGAATCTGGCATGGGCGTCCCCCTACCAGACCGGTGGAAAACAAAAATAAGTTTCTGGAAAATAAAAAAGTGGGAGTGACTTAGCACCTATCCCATGAAAACATTTTTTTTGTAAGAATAACAACATGGATGCCTCAAAGCAGCATCCTGCCCGAGGTCTCCAAAACACAATTCTGAATCTTTCAATTCAGTGTCCCGGTGAACCAGGATTCGGATCAGAATAGCGTTTGAACGGTAAGGGCACATCCTCTACACGTTGGTTCACTGGGGAGCCTGTGTATTATTTGGGGGCTCCTCTTTACCACGCTGGAGCAGGCACATGCCACAGGGGCATAACACATCCCCGTGATGTGTCTCTCACGGATCCGGATGATGAATGGATCAAAGAGTGTCCGGGATACTAAAGGCATATTCCTCCTTAGGTCCGGTATCACTGGAGTTAGCAATCGTCACGGGGTGTCATCACCCCCCGTGCTATGCTTTCCCACGGATCCATTACATCGAGTATGTCCCTGAGGACCCCGAGCTAAAGAGATATTTGGTTATGGGGGAATGTTCCGTCCCCAGTCCAATGAGTATTGAGTCGGTGGGACGTAACCCGACCCCGAGCTGAAAAACGGCCTCGGCGGAACGAAATCCAGCCTCGAGCCAAATAAACAAATGGCCTTGGCGGAACGAAATCCAGCCCCGAGCCGAATAATGAAGAGGCCTCGGTGGATCATAATCCAGCCCCGAGCCGATCGAAACATTAAGGGTATATTTCACCTTATGTTATGCTTCTCAAAGATCTATGCTCTCTGTTTTTTTTGTATGGAATCGGATGATTCTGGTGTGACTCTGTGTATTTTTGTGGTGGTATCTGTGGTTGGGTTGTTGTGAGTTTTTGTGTTCTCTAGCTTTGGATCGTTGTCGTGAGCATGTCCCCGAGTTTTTTTTTTTTTTTTTTGAATATAGTTTCGTAAAGTTTTATTTGAGAGTGTTTTAGAAAGAAAGTTTTTTTATTCATGCCCGGGGACATACTGCCCTTCTTACAACTCTCTGTGGGTCATTTTGAGAGAGGCTTTATGTATTTGGATCCCTGTCCTTTTTGCTTTAAACAGATAGGAGGAAGGGAAAGTTTACTGGAAGTATTTCCTCAACATCTCAGCGTTCCATGGCTTTTTTAATCTTGTGCCGTCCAGTCGCTCTAGGATGTACACTCCCGGCTTCACCACTTTTACCACCTTATAGGGTCATTCCCATTTGGCGCCTATGGAGCCCTCCTCTGGCTTTCGAGTATTTAGGGTGACCTTTTTTAGCACTAGGTCGCCTGGGATGAAGGTGCGTGTCCGAATCCTTTTATTGTAGAAACGGGCCATCCTCTGTTGGTAGATTGCAGTTTTCATGGCCGACCTCTCTCTCTTTTCTTCGATCAGGTCGAGGTGGTTTCTGATAAGTCCTTCATTCTGTTTACTTTCGTAGTGCTGAACCCTATGGGAGGTTACTCCGATCTCTGCCGGGATGACAGCTTCATATCCGTATGCTAAGGAGAACAGAGTTTCTCCCGTGGAGTTTTTATAGGTTGTCCGGTGCGCCCATAGTACCTCTGGTAGTTCCTCGACCCATAGGCCTTTGCTGGATCCAAGCCGAGCTTTGAGATTGGCCTTGATGGTCTTGTTCGTCACCTCGACTTGGCCGTTTGATTTGGGATAGGCTGGTGTGGCAAATCTTAGGGCAATCTGGAGGTCCTCGCAGAGTTTTCTGAAACCTTTGCTGTCAAATTACTTCCCGTTGTCTGTGATGATGGCTCGGGGAATCCCGAACCGGCAGACGATATTTTTCCTCAGGAATTCAGTGGCTCTTTTCTCCGTTATGGTGGATAATGGCTCTGCCTCCACCCATTTGGTGAAATAGTCTATGGCCACAATGGCATACTTCGCCTGTCTTTTCCCTTGTGGCATTGGCCCAATGATGTCTAGTCCCCACTGGGCGAACGGCCAGGGACTGAGCAGTGTGGTCAACTATTCGGCTGGTTGGTGGTGGAGGTTTGCGTTTTTCTGACATCCTTCGCACTTGCGGGCCACTTCTATGCCGTCCTGGTGCATGGTTGGCCAGTAAAAACCTTGTCTTAAGGCTTTGAAAGCAATTGAGCGACCTCCGGCGTGGCTTCCGCAGATGCCCTTATGTATCTCTCTGAGCACATAATTTGCCTCATCTTCTGCAAGACATCTTAAGAGGGGGACTGAGTAACCCCGTCGGTAAAGTACCCCATCGATTAGGGAGAATTTGGTGCTTTTGTATCTTAACTTTCTAGCCTTCGTTTTGTCCTCTGGTGTTTCTCCTGTTTCCAAGTATTTTCTGATGGGTTGCATCCATGATGCTTGGCTTTCTTTATCTAAAACTTCCACTTTAGATTCTCCCACGCTTCTTTCCCGGACGAAAATCAAGGGGATTATCCTGGGGTGCTCGGCTTTTGTTGAAGAGGCGAGCCGTGCCAGGGAGTCTGCCTCACAATTGTATTCTCGGGGGATTTGTTCGAAGCTTACATCCCCCATCTTCCCCGTTATCTTTCGTACTTCGGTCAGATAGGCCATCATACTAGGCTCTTTCGCTTGAAATGCCCCCTTCAGTTACTGAACGACTAGCTGTGAGTCACTCATTACTACTACATTTTGGATCCCTAGCACCCTGCATAGTCTCAAACCGCCCAGTATTGCTTCATACTCTACTTCATTGTTGGTTGCTATGAAAGCGAATTTCAGGGCGAGTAAGATTTCTTCTCCTTTGTCGCTTGTTAGGACGATTCCCGCGCCATTGCCTTGTGTACTGGCCGAACCGTCTACAGACATTTCCCATTTGTCCTCGTCTATTGCCAGGGTCTGGGGGTCGGTACATTCGGCGACAAAATCTGCCAGGGCTTGTCCCTTTACTGCTGCTCTTGGGAGGTAGGCGATGTCATGTTCACTTAATTCTACCGACCACTTTACTAATCTGCCGAAAAACTCTGGCCGCTGCAAAAATTTTTTAGGGGGTGTCCGGTGTATACTTTCATGGGATGGGCCTGGAAGTAAGGCCGTAATTTTTGAGCTGCCGTAACTAGTGCAAGGGCGACTAGTTCGTGTATTGGATACCGGGTTTCAGCGTCTAAGAGGGCTTTGCTGATATAGTAGACAGGCTTCTGGATCTTGTCGGTCTCTTGTATCAGTACTGAACTTACTGCTCGGTCCGAAACGGCCAGATATAGGTACAATGTTTCACCCGGGAGTGGTTTAGCTAGGAGTGGGGGCTGCACCAGATACTGTTTCAACTGCTGGAAGACTTCTTCGCACTCTGCCATCCAGTCGACATCCTTCTTTGCTTTTTGAATTACTTTGAAGAAATGGTGGCATTTGTCGGTTGCTCGTGATATGAACCGGTTGAGCGCAGCCACTCTCCCAGTCAGACTCTGTACTTCCTTTACTGTTTTGGGAGACTTTAGGGCCAGTATTGCCTGGATCTTCTGTGGGTTTGCTTTGATTCCTCGGGCACTTACCATGTAGCCTAAAAACTTCCCTGAAACTACCCCGAAGGTACACTTTTCCGGATTGAGTTTCAGGTTGTGCCTTCTTAGGAGCTCAAAAGTCGCTTTTAGGTCGTCCATGTGGTTGCTTGGTTCCTTTGACATTGTTATCATGTCATCGACATAAACTAGCATTGTAATGCCGATGAGTGGTTTGAAAACTTTGTTTACCAACCTTTGGAAGGTTGCCCCAGCGTTTTTAGCCCGAAAGGCATCACTTTATAACAGTAAAGCCCCTGATCTGTGATGAAGGTTTTCTTCTCTTCGTCTGCGGGGCACATCTTTACCTGGTTGTATCCGGAGAAAGCATCCATGAAGCTCAGTAGTCTTTGACAAGCCGTGGTGTCTACTAGCTGGTCTATGTTTGGCAAAGGAAAGCTGTCCTTTGGGCACGTCTTGTTTAAATCGGTGAAATCGACACACATTCGCCACTTGCCATTGTTCTTCCTGACCAATACCACGTTTGATACCCAATCCGGGTACCTTGCTTCTCTGATGAGACCTGCCTTTAGTAACTTCTCGACCTCGGCTGCTATTATTTTGCTCATCTCTTGATTGAAGTTCCTTCTTTTTTGTCTGACCGGCTTACGAGATGGATCTACTGCCAGGCGGTGATTGATGAATCTTGGGTCGATCCCAGGCATGTCATTATATCCCCAGGCAAAGACGTATGGGTATCCTTTCAGGCATTCTAGAAGATCTTGTCGTATAGACTTGCTCAGGCCTCCCCCTATCTTTATACTTTTCCCTGGTCCGTAAAGTTCTATCTCCTCTGTCTCCTCAGCTGCAGCGAGTCGGGCATTTTTGTTTGGCCAGGCCCCTAGGCTTCTGTCTTCTTCTTCTTCTCCCTGGTTCCTTTGTCGTTTTCGGTTGTCTTCTGTGATGCAGAGATTTTCTCGTGAGAGAGTTGCGAAGCAGCTGCGAGCTATTTTCTGGCTTCCGCACACAATTCTGATCCCCTCCCGAGTAGGGAATTTCAGTTTCAGGTGGTAGCAGGACATCGCGGCTATTGTTTTCATCATGAAGGGCCGCCCGACGATGGCCTGGTAACTGCTCATGCAGTCTACTACAGTGAAGTCTGTCATGATCGTCCATGTCCGAGGATGTGTCCCGACAGTTATTGCCAACTGTATTCTTCCTAGTGGGATGACGGCTGATCCTCCGAAACCGTATAAGGGAGTGCTATCGTTGGTCAGGGTTGCATTTTCTACCCCTAGGTCGTCCACTGCTTCTCTGGAAATTATGTCAACCGCGCTCCCGGGGTCCACTAGGATTCTGTCTACCTCCGACCCGCTGATGACTGCCTTGATTATCAATGCATCGTCATGAGGGAAACTTACTCCTCGGGTATCCTCATCAGTGAACATTATTGGTACCGATCGGGCTCCCTGTAGCCCTGCGACCTGCTCTGTTTCTAAGACATCTGGTCCTCGGGTTCTGCTGTAATCTTTCCTTGACCGGTTAGAGTTTCCGGCCAGTGTTCTTCCTCCTACAATGATATTGATTTGGCGACCACGTGCTATTTGTCTGGCTGTCATGACCTCGTGGTCAATGTATTTGTTCAGATACCCGTTTCGTGCTAGATCTTCCATTTGTTCTCGCAGATCTTTGCATCCGTCCGTCGCACGTCCTTTGGAGTTGTGGTGTACGCAATAAGCCTTTTAGATCCTTTTGTCCGGGGGGAATCTCCTTTGGTCGGGTTCCACTAAGAGGCCTTTCCCCTGGATCTCCATGACAATTTGTCCCAGTGGTTTATTTAGGGGAATGTATGCATCTTCCCCGACCACATGGTTTACTTGGGTCGGCGCCCTTCTCTCTTGATTGTCCCGGTGCAGTGGCTTGAACTCCTTGTGCTTCGGGGGTGGTCTTCTGGATTCTCTTTCTGTACGGCGGGGGGCGCCCTCTCTTGTGGTTCTTTCTCTAATGGCGCTCCCTTTTCGGGATACTTTCTCCTCGTTCTCTAATAAAACGAATTTGCGGGCCACCTCCAGGGCGGTGGCGTAGTCCGGGGTGTCTTGGATCCTTAGATGGGTCCATAGCCTTCCGACCCTCAAGGCTCCCTTCAGGCCTTCCAGGGCCTCGGGGGATTCATACCCTCCGACTTCGAGTACCATATTATGGTATCTTTCAATAAATATCTTCAGAGGTTCATCGTCTCCTTGCTTCATAAGCCTTAGTTCTCCAATCGTTTTTCTGGGGACACAAGCCCCCTTGAAATGTCGTATGAATGACTTCCTCAGTTGTGCGAAGCTGCTGATGCTTCTTGGGGCTAGGCTTCTATACCATAGAATGGCCGGTCCGGCCAGAGTTAGGGTGAACACTTTGCAGATGGCGTCCCCTGTTACCCCTTGTACCTCCATTAGTAGGACGAAACCTTCAATGTGGGTTCTGGGGTCGGTATGGCCCTTGTATGGTGTCATGGTCCGCATGCTGAATCTTTTTGGGAATTTCTCCGACTTTATTTCTTCTGTGAGGGGGGACTCATCTTTGCCGTCCTGGACATCCCCTCTGTTTGTATTGGGGTATACTCCCCATTTGACCAGCTCCTCCCACAGCCAATATTTCATACTGCTGTCTTTGATTCCATGCCGCCCCATGTGGTTTCTTTTCTTTCTTCTATCTCGGGAGTGGCGCTTCTCAGGGCCGGTGTCTTCTCGTACTTTTTCGGTACGTTCTTTCCCTCTTCTCCGAGTGCTGTGAGGGCTATCGTAGGAGGAGTCTGGTGATGATTTGTCATCTTCCTCCTCCCATGTGTCCTCGGTCTGGGAATCTCTTTGCACCACCACGGATCTTACCCTGTAGGGATCCCTCTTCCGGGGTCTGTCGTCCTCACTTACATCGACAATTCTCTTTCCTTCCGCTATTTCATTCCTTTGTTGGCTAGTCCCGGCCTCGAATTTTCCGTCATGTGGTCCCTCCATCTTTTCTAACCGGTCTACTATGGCTGTCAGCAGAGTTTGGTTTTCTTCCCTTTCTTTCCTAAGGTTTTCCTCGATCTTCTCCATCCAATCTGCAGCCGAGCTCCCTAATGACTGTTGGTTTTCGCCTTCCGCCATTTGTCTTACTACGCGAGTTGCTTTTTTTAGGAGTCCCCACAGACGGCGCCAACTGTTGACGGTTGATTTTGGTCTCAGGGTAATATGGGAATATAACCTCCGAGGTAATCCTCCTTCAATAGTGAATTTGTTTGGTTATGGGGACCAAAAAAAATTTAGCGAGAGACAGAAAAACACACCAATCAACAAGGGAATTTAACGTGGTTCGGTGGATTTGGAGCCGACCTACGTCCACGGACAAGAACAGGATGGCACTTTTATTACTCAAATATGCTTCTCAGGTCTCTTCTTTTTTTCTTACAAATCAGAGCTTGATGATTCTGATCACTAATTTTTTGATGATGCCCATTACACATACTATGCCCTCCTATTTATAGTAACACAGAAATCAGACTCCTATTATCATAAGAAATCTTATTTGATCTTAGTCTTCTCCTCTTGTAAGGATTCCTAGTCTAACACTGCCTTCTCTTTTCTTATTCCTCCTTGGATTCTGACTCCTTCTCCTTGTGAGAGTAGGATAATTTGTTTATCTTATCCGCAAGAATAGGGTGTCGTCATCTTGAACACGTCTTGCCATCTGGTCGGTCTTCATGAGGTCGGTCATGGCAATCTTTTATGCTGAGAGTGTTTCTGCCGACCTTATAGTGCTCGGTCATCCGAACCAAAGTGGTCGGTCTTTACATGTTGTGGTCGGGTCGGCTTGACGATCTCAACCAGTCAGGGAATTACCCTTCTGTCCTCGTCATGCTGCCTTAAATGTCATAGTGCCTGAAAACACCATCAACAATTTTATATCAAGAGTTGATATAAGTTTATTGTATAATAGATGTAAATTTGATTTACATTAAATTAGTAATTAATTAGTAAATTAATTTAATTGTTAAATTAGTGTACAAAATTAATTACTTGGTTTATACAAATAAAGGTTTTAATTAATTAAAGTAACTTTAGTTAATGTAATTGAATGTTTTTAGTTAAAGTAATTAAAATCTTTTAATTGCAATTTAGTTACCTTGGTTGGTGAGATTTAATTTCACCTTGGTTGAGTTAATTTTTTTGAAATTAGTGGTGTAGGGAAAAGATTCCCTTATATCATGGTTTGTAATTAAAGGCTTGAGTTTGTTTTTTGCTTAATTATAATTAATAAAAAGAAAAACAAAAACAAATGGCCATGACTCACTTTACTTCTCTGCCTTCTGCCGAAATTGAAGTAAAATATAATTGAATTTTTTTGCTTTTGTTTTCTATTCCCTCCCTGGCGAACAAGAACAAGAAATAAGTGATTTTTGTTTTTCAAATTCAAGCCTATTTTGTCACCAAAAAATTACCCAATTTATAATCATGAACATGGAATTAATCCTCAAGAGTTGAGGGTTAATTTGTGTTCTTGAAGCTTCTTTTTTCTTAGGGTTCAATAGTTGAATTTTTGGGAAAATCTTGTTGCCATTCTTGAGTGATCAAACCACATTTTGATCACCAAGATTTATTCTTGGAGGAGCTCAATTTGGTGGTGAAAGAAGGAAGTTCAAAGCTTGGAGGATTTGGGAAGTTTGGAGGCAAAGTTTCAATCAATTGGGAAAGCTTGTTGGTACATTTATTTGTCAATTTATTTGTTAAATTTGTTGCTTAAATTTGTTGAGAAAAATTGTTGTGAAAGTGTTGAATAAATTGAAAGCATGTCTGTGAGGATTAGAAGCATTCAAATGTTGGTTTGGAAATAATTATGATGCTTAGATTAATTTGTCAAAAGTTGGTAGATTGATTTAAGTGTGCTGAAATTTTTAAATGGACTTATGGTAATTTTTAATACATGAAAATTTTTATTGCATTGGAAATTTTAAGTTTGTAATTAAAAATTTTAAACCAACTGTTTTAAGGACTGCTGATAATAAAATAAATAAATTAATAAAAAATTTATTCGCTCGCGATTTGATCTCGAGCGGGTTTCCGCTGCACTCGGTTTTGTCTGTTCCTCACTCAACAGATAAATCAAGTTTAAATCCTTCATATGCTAACTGATCAAACAACTCTATGGCTTTCGAGCTCTGTCCGTTTAACATCATTCCATATATCATCGAATTCCATGTCGGAATATCTCTGCTCCCATTCAATACCTGGAATGCATTATGAGCCCAAGGCAAACAACCGCATTTTGAATACATGTCAACAAGTACATTACCAACCATAGTATCAGATTGCATATCAATTTTCTGTATAAGCCCATGAACCTGCCTAGCAAACTGAAGATGTTGTCAGTATTTTCAGGTCTTATGATATTTAAGCGGCACGACATGGGTAAAAAGATAATTCCCTTCTTGATCAAGGTTACTAATGCCGACCCGGCCATTAAATGCCACATGAACCAACAATAAGGGGCCGAACACTTTATGATCGGTAACCGACCACTTAAAGCTCGGATGACCTGGCATTATCAGATCAATGGCAACATTCTCGGTTTAAATGACCATTGTGACCAACCTCATGAAGACCGAGCACATGACGAGATATGCTCTAGGAGATGAGTCATCCTATTTTTACGGGATGAGATAAGAAGATATCTTACCTTCATGGGGTAAACTGACAAGTCAGTGTCCTAATAGGATAAAAAAAAATGAAGTTTAGTTTCGGTTATAAATCCTTGTGGGAAAAGGAATCTGATTTCTTTGCTAGTATAAATAGAAGAGGAAAGCATATGTAAAAGGCATCATGATCAGACCTGTAAACAAAAAGACAGATCTGAGAATTTGGAGAGAATTTCAAAATTTCTTTGTTTGGATGAAGCTCCAAGCTTGATGAAGGTTGTTTGTACCTTGGGTAAGTTTCCCTAACACTTTAAAATACTTTCCAAGTGCTAGCTTTGATGAAAATTTTGAAGCAAAATGTTTCGCAAGGAAGAAAGAAGCTCACGGCAATGAGCAAAGAGAGAAGAATGTTTTCCAAAAACTAAGTTGTTGTGTGTTTAAAGGCTTACATTTATTATGCCAACTACTTCCATTACACTTTGATAAGTGATGTAAGTAAAGGTCCCACCATATTTAAATTCCAAATTTATGTTGGCTTCTCTAACACACAACTTAGCTTGGGCCCGAGTTCATTTAATTCCAAATTAAACTAATTTGTCGTCGTGACTTAACTAAATCTAATTTAATTAAATAATTATGTCTCGTAAAATTATTACGATAGTCATTTTCAAATTAATTCCAAATTAATTATTTTGCACGAATTAAAATTCAATTTTAATTATGTATTGAAATCCAATTTCAATTTATATATCTGAAATATTATTTTAGCCCCAAATAAATAAACTAAATAGAAAAATCCAATTTAACTATTAAATTTATTTTATCGATTAATTCTAAATTAATCGAGTTCTCTCTTCTATATGAATTTAATCCCAGATTAATTCTTACCGTAATTAATCTCAGATTAATTTTCTCTTTCAAAATTAATCCCATATTAATTCTATTCGAGTCAAATGTCATTGGTGAATCTTTGGGAAGCGATCCAAGAGATTCCTGGATATGTTGGCAGTAAATACGGTCATCGGATAATCCGAACAGTGCATACCCCGTACCACGTTCTCACCAATTTATAAGACATGGTTGGATTCTAGCAAAGCACCGTGCCTACCCAATTCTCCAGAAATATTCACCGAGGATTATAATATGTATCAGGCGTAGTAATACTATGTAATGCGTAATACGATACAATATCGGATGTCACATGCTATGCCTATGGCTGGCTCTATGTCTGCCCCGTACGAAGCATATATCGGATCCCGAATAACTAATCTTTATAATCGGGAAGTCATGACCTAGTCATACTATCCCGATAGTTGCAGCTTTTAGAGTACCAATTCCGTACCATGTGTGACCATCATCTCCATATGACTGAAGTGATGCTCCCATCTTGACATCACATCCAATACACTAAGATTCTCAGTAAACCCAATACAGGCGTACACAGAACCTGTTAAAGCTCTAGACGACCAATATTAAAGTAAACTGATTGTCGCAAGTAATAACGACGTAAGTCTCAAGTTAAAGATCACAAACTCCTACCTTGATTCGGATTCCCATAAATTCATAGTCATACTACCAGTGGGATTCCGAGTAGGTTTATCCAGAGTGAACTTTTCCCGGTCCAACAGCTTATTACACTTGTATAATCCAATATCTAAATATATGAGAACTATGTCGTTAAGCTTCCATAACGTGCACAAGTGTAATATTAGTCTATTCCGCATTATCAATGTCCAATCTCGATAATACCTCGACTAGGGATATTTAATGATTAAACCGTTCATGGATTAATATTGTCTCATATCTTATTAATCTGATTTAACCATATGGTCTTTTATCATTAATATATCCAAATAATCTAATTACAATAATGGTAAAATAGTAATTTCCTTTTGTCACATAGTTAATTTGTACAAAAATATTGTTTTTACAAATAGTGATGCTATGGGTCATAATTGTCTAACAATCTCCCATTTGGCCTATAGCCAATCACTCAAGTATCTAACACCTGAACTATGTACATGTCGCTAAAATTTTTCTGAGATATAGCTTTCTTCAGCGGATCTGTAATGTTATCATCTATTATGATCTTCTCAATCTTCACATCGCCACGATGTATGATCTCACAAATCCTATAAAATTATCAAAGTACATGCTTAAATCGTTGATGAGACCGTGGTTCCTTAGCCTGTGTGATAGCCATATTATTGTCACAATACAAAGGTACGTGATCAGCTGCTAACGGAACTACTCCTAATCTAATTAGGAATTTACGGATCCAAACTGCTTCTTTTGCTGCCTCAGCTGCATCAATATATTCCACTTCTGTTATTGAATCAGAAATAGTCTCTTGCTTGGAAGATTTCCAGCTGACTGTTCCATTGTTCAAACAAAATATGTACCCTAATTGCGACTTATTGTCGTCTTTATTGGTTTGGAAACTTGCATCGGCGAACCCAATCACCTCAAGTTCTCCTTCCCAATAAACTAAGAAAGCATCTTTAGTTCGTCTAAGATATTTAAGGATGTTCTTTACAGTAATCTAGTGACCATCACCTGGATCAGCCTGATAGCGACTGCACTTGCTAAGAGCATATGAGACATCAGGTCGTGTACATATCATGGCATACAGAATCTGACTCATTGCATCTCTCTCATTTTGAGTTTTAGGACACATATCCTTCGATAGAGGGACGCTATGTGACATAGGAAGCAGCCCCCTCTCGGAGTGATCCATGTTGAATCTCTTCAACACTTTGTCAATGTACAAGCTTAGGAAGAGTGCCAGCAGCTTTCTAGATCTATCCCGGTAGATCCTTATTCCTAGAATAAAGGCTGTCTTTCCAAAGTCTTTCATGGAGAATTTTAATGAAAGCCAAGATTTCACCGATTGTAGCATGAGAATGTCATTTCCAAGAAGCAATACATCATCAACATATAGGACAATAAATGTCAGTGCACTGCTATTAACCTTCTTATATACACAAGAATCATCTTCGTTTTGAATGAAACCATATTCTTTTATGATCTCATCAAAACGTTGGTTCCAAGAATGCGATGCTTGCTTTAATCCATAAATGGATCGGTTTAACTTACAAACCTTGTTTGCATGTTTTGGTATGAAAAAACCGTCCAGTTGTTGCATATAAACATCCTCCAAAAATTTTTCGTTAAGGAAAGCGGTTTTGACATCCATCTGCCATATTTCATAATCGAAATATGCAGCAATAGCAAGCATTATCCAAATGGATTTAATCATGATAATAGGTGAAAAGGTTTCATCATAATCGACACCATGTCATTGACGATAACCTTTAGCTATAAGTCTAGCTTTGTACGTTTGTATGTTGCCATCAATGTATGTCTTCTATTTGAAGACCCATTTACAACCAATAGACTTAATGCCTTCTGATACATCAACCAGTGTCCAAACTTGGTTGGTATACATGGAATCCATTTCGGACTTCATGGCTTCTTGCCATAAAGCGGAGTTGATACCTTGTATCACTTCCTTATACATAGCCGGTTCATCTTTCTCAATAAGATTAATTTCTACATTAGGTGAGATCAGAAACCGATACCTCTTAGGTTATTTTCTGACTCTCTCCAACTTACGCGGTTCTTGTATATTAGAAGATTGTGGAATAGTCTCATCCCTGATGGATTGTTCATGTTCCGTGAGGGGGTCGGTGCCAGGAACATTATCACTCCGATTTTCATCGAGTTCTACTTTCCTCCCACTTACCACTGCATTCATGAATTCATTTTCTAGAAAAACTGCATGAAGAGCAACAAATATTTTGTTCTCTTATGGGTTGTAGAAATAATATCATTTCGTTTCCTTAGGATAACCTACAAATAAGCATTTATCCAATTTGGGTTCTAGTTTGGTACTATCCAAATATTTAACATATGTCCAGCATCCATAAACCTTCAAGAATGAGAAACTCGGTTTCTTTCCTGTCCATATTTCATATAGAGTCTGTTCAACAGACTTTAACGGAACCTTATTCAAAATATGTATTACATTATTTAATGCGTATCCCCAGAAGTAAATCGGTAGCTCTGTGAGACTAATCATTGACCTTACCATGTCCAACAAAGTTTAGTTTCTCCGTTCAGACACACCATTCAATTGAGGTGTTCCGGGAGGAGTCTAATGTGAAAGAATACCATATTCTTTCAAGTAATCGTGAAACTCATTACTTAAGTATTCTCCACCACGGTCCGACCGTAATGTTTTAATATTTTTCCAGTTTGTTTTTCTACTTCGTGTCGAAACTCTTTGAATTTCTCAAAAAGTTTTCGACTTGTGTTCATAAGATACACCTAACCATAACGCGATGCATCATCCGTAAAGGTTACGAAGTATTCATATCCACCTCTAGCCTTGCTAGACATGGGCCCGCATACGTCACTATGAACGAGAGCTAACAGCTCGGTGGCACGACACATTTACCACTAAAAGGTGTTTTAGGCATTTTGCCTAACAAACAAGATTCGCAGACATCATATTAATTAGGATCAAATTCGTCCAAGTATCTATTCTTTGAAAGTTTGGATATACGAGTTTTGTTAATGTGTCCCAGACGAAAATACCACAAAAAGTCTCATCCATTTTACTCAATTTGAATTTTTTGTTTTTCATGTTATATGTTTGAGATTCGTTTATGTTAAAAATATAAAGTCCATTATTCATATCTGCTGTACATATCAAAATATCATCTTTATAAACAAAACACCCATTGTTCCTAAATACAATGGTATACCCGCATCGGGTTCAACCAGATACAAAGATTATATTCCTAGTCAAACTAGGTACAAAATAACAATCCCCTAATGTAAGTACATGCCCTAAGGGCGGGTTCAAAACATAGGTGCCAACGACTAAAACAACGACTTTTGTCCCATTTCCAACTTACAGGTCGATCTCCCCTGAAGCTAGTCTTCTGCTAATCTACAGATCCTGCACATTAGTACATATATGAGTACCACATCCGGTATCAAAAATCTAATTTTTAAAACTAGTAGTAGACATGTTTATTTCAATAACAAACATACCTGAAGCCGGAGCCTTGTCCGCATTCGCTTACTTCAAGTCCGCCTGGAACTTACGGCAGTCACGCTTCCAATGACCCTATTTTCCACAGTGTAGGCAGACGTATTGGGATTTGTCATTTGTCTTCCCAGAAAACTGTAATGATTTAGCCTTGCCCTTTTTGTTCTTATTCTTCACACCCTCAGAAGCCTTTGGCCAAGCCTTGGCCCACTTGGATGTCGAAGTAAGATGCGCCTCGTACTTCTTGCCTTTCAGAAGCTCTGGTTGTGCCTCTTTTAACATAGCCATTAACTCTCCATGAGTTTTCTCTTGGTTCATCATATTATAGTTCATGATGAACCCGCCCTAGCAGTCGGGCAGAGACTGTAAGATCAAATCTATGGAAGTCTCGGCCTCGAAGGTAATGCACAACTGACCCTGTTGTTCGATGTCAGTAATCATCTGTGACACATAGTGTTTGACAGATGTACCCTTTGACTTGCGAGAAAGAAAGAGCTTCTCCTGCAACTCATACTTCTGAGATCTAATATTAGATCTATGAAGATCCTTCAATTTAAACATCATATTATAAGGATCCAATCTCTTGATTTAACGAAGAAATTGAGGATTCATTGTAGCAAGCATAACGGATTGAGCAGTAAATTGGTTTTGGGATGATTCCCAAAACATGTCTGCCACCTTCCTGAACGGCTTTTGAAATGCTTCCTATTAATCCAAGATTGCCACCGCCATATACTAGGTGCATATTTTTCTCTGCTATGACTCTCCCCAATTCTTTTGCAGCCTCATTGAATTCTGGTTTATTACCAGAATTGGATCCACGGAAAACACAAATTCGCTTGAATCGCTACTGTGAAGTTGCTTCAATTTCTCTCTCATGTCTGGATGTATATCTGGATGTGTCAAAGAGAGAAATGTAGTGCTGAATTTATATAACCTGAAAATGGGTGAGTAATAATTGCACTAGTATCTGCCAAATGACAATTATTAGATGAACGTTAAAATAAATCGTGAAGGGTCAAAAAGTTTAGATCTTGTCGGCGAAAATAAAAGAAAATACAAAAGCAAAGCAAATCAAAGAAATTATTAAGGCAACGGAATTGTGTACGCAATACGCCACTCGCTTAGTATAAATTCATGAAGATGCGTCTCAAGAATTCATTGTTGGATAATATGACCCATAGCGTCACTATTTGTACAGATCACGGTGTTGTTGTACAAATTAACTATGTGTAGACAACAGAACCTGGGCGACGCTTTTCTAGGCTCGCGGCCTAGTTGGGAAGTACGAAATAACATGGAGTCGCCACCCGGTGTGAACCGGGACAAAGATTTAAGGCCGCACTCACCCCTCGCAAGGGAAGACCTCAAACCATTGGGTTCGGAATGGTCCCTTACTTATGTCACTTGTGATGATATAATTTGTGCAATGACTAACCAAGTCTACTCAATAATCATGCTCAAGGGTACCTAGATCTAACATGCTTTCATCCAAATAATTTTCACGCAATATAACACAACAAGCATATTGAACCATTGAATCACATGTATAAATCATTACCCAAACGCATCATAAACTAAGAACATGCATAATGGACAACTTAAACATGCTTTAACAAATAAATAACAAACTAAATTAAACCATGCTTTAAATAATAAACATATAACCTAAAGACTATAACATGCTCAAATACAAATTTGGATGAGACGAGATACGTGTATCTTAAGTGGTACGTGGCATTGTATCCCGAGTGCAGACCATACTACCGTCCATTCGGAATCGGCTATGGAATTTACGTCCGGGTTTCCATCCGATATACCACAAAAGGGGAACACATATCCCGCTCATCCAACAATCACATCATGCTTCAAACGACTCTCATGCAATAATATTTTAAAATAAATAAAATAAAATAAAACAAGAAAAGATAAGTAAAAAGGTGCCCTCAGGTCTAACCTCTTTTGTCGTCCAAGAAAGTGCGTTGCACGTCCGTTGGAAGGGTGAATGATCCGCAACTTCTCTAGTTCGTTAACTCAACGTCTTTCCTCGCTGTTTCGCTGCTCGGGCTACTGTTTTCACTCCATTTCGCTGCTTTTTTTGTTATATTTTTTGGTCACTGTTTTAAGGGTTTAAGGGGCTGTTTTGGGACTGTTTTGGCGGTTATTTGGACTGGTCTGGGCTGCAGTTTTGGAAGGGTTCCAGGGACTGTTTTGGACAGTTTTGGGGTGCAGTTTTGGGGATGTTTTGCGGCTGTGAAGGGCTATGAGGGGTGCGGCTGTTTGGGACTGATTTTTGGTGATTTTAGAAGGGAAATAGTGGCTGTTTCGCAGTAGTAACCTGGACAGTTTTGGGGAGTTTATTCGGCAGTTGGTTGGGTAGTCTAGGGGTTGATGTGAAGGTTTTTGGACGTGAAGAATTTGGTGAGTGGTGCTGTTGAATTAGCAAAGGGTGAGGGAGGCTTATGCGTTGTTGGTGAGCGGAGGCTGGTTGCGTGGCCTACGTGGTGAAGAGGGGCTTTGCTTGAGTGCAGTGGCGTTAAGGGCAGTTGACTAGTGTGATGGTGTGAATGGTGCGTGTGTATTTGTCTTATGCGCAGGGGCAGTTAGGGTTGCTACGGTTTGAGGGTTCCTCTTGTGTTATAGTGGGCGAGGCTATTTATGGAGCAAATGGCGTGTGGAAAGCAGGTGCTAGGTGGCTCTAATTGAAGGAGCTGAAGGCTGTGTGTTTTTGGTTCACGTGACTGGTCACTTTATTCGTGAAGGTATATGCGGCAAAAGGGTAAGGTGGCCGGCCAGGGTTGCATGAGTGTGTCTTAGGGATTTTTTAGTGTAAGATGAATGAGCCAGCCCCTCCAGGGTTTGGTAAGGGGGTGAATGGTTTTTTTATAGGCTAAGGGAGGAGTTTTTACCTTATTTGGGTAGGAGAATGATTTGTGTATTAATTAGGAGATATTTTTAATTTAGTATGTGTTAGGGAAAATCTTTTAATTAAGGGAAGTGATTTGATTTATTCTTTTTAGTTAAGGATATGATTTATTTAATTTAGGAAGGTGATTTAATCTAATTTAGGAATGTGTTTTATTTAAATTAGGAATTTAATTTAATTTAATTTCAAGTTTAATTTAATTTGTTTTAATTATTTAATTTGTGAGATGTGTTTTAAATGTTTTAATTATTTAATTTAAAACAGAAGTCCAACAAGCGAACCCGAAGCGAAACAAGCGAGTTAACTCTGACAAAATACTAATTCCCAACTTTACCTTTCCAACGTCCGTTTCCCGCGGCTTTCATGACTAAAGAAGTAGTTGCCTCCATACGAGACTCATCATTGGGCGCATGTGTAAAAATGCAATGTGTGACAATGACAATCCTATCAAAGTACGTGCAATGCATTTTTACTTACCTGGCTCGCCAGCTGTCACCTGGTCTGCCTGCTGTGCTGAGTTGATAATGCTAAACCCCGTACCTAGGGCGTCGCGATTGCGTCTCCGTACCTAGAGTGCCACAGTGATAATGTTGGTTGTCTGGATGCTAACCCCGTACCTAGGGTGTCGCAGTGACGTCTCCGTACCTAGAGAGCCACAAATGTCTGAGTAGTCCACATGCCGTACCTGGCGTGCTAACCCCGTACCTAGGGCGTCGCTGTGGTCTGAGTGCTAACCCCGTACCTAGGGTGTCGCGGTGACGTCTCCGTACCTAGAGAGCCACGAATGTCTGAGTGCTAACCCCGTACCTAGGGTGTCGCAGTGACGCCTCCGTACCTAGAGTGCCACAAATGTCTGAGTGCTAACCCCGTACCTAGGGTGTCGCGGTGACGTCTCCGTACCTAGAGAGCCAAAAATGTCTGAATAGTCCATATGCCGTTCCTGGCGTGCTAACCCCGTACCTAGGGCGTCGCTGTGGTCTGAATGCTAACCCCGTACCTAGGGTGTCGCAGTGACGTCTCCGTACCTAGAGAGCCATAAATGTCTGAGTGCTAACCCCGTACCTAGGGTGTCGCAGTGACGCCTCTGTACCTAGAGTGCCATAAATTTCTGAGTGCTAACCCCGTACCTAGGGTGTCGCGGTGACGTCTCCGTACCTAGAGATCCACAAATGTCTGAGTGCTAACCCCGTACCTAGGGTGTCGCAGTGACGTCTCCGTACCTAGAGAGCCACAAATGTCTGAATGCTAACCCCGTACCTAGGGTGTCGCGGTGACGTCTCCGTACCTAGAGAGCCACAAATGTCTGAATGCTAACCCCGTACCTAGGGTGTCGCAGTGACGTCTCCGTACCTAGAGAGCCACAAATGTCTGAATGCTAACCCCGTACCTAGGGTGTCGTAGTGACGTCTCCGTACCTAGAGAGCCACAAATGTCTGAATGCTAACCCCGTACCTAGGGTGTCGCGGTGACGTCTCCGTACCTAGAGAGCCACAAAGGTCTTAATGCTAACCCCGTACCTAGGGTGTCGCGGTGACGTCTCCGTACCTAGAGAGCCACAAATGTCTGAATGCTAACCCCGTACCTAGGGTGTTGCAGCTGTGATATCTCCATGCCCGGAGTGCCGTACCTGGCTGAACTGATATCTCCATACCCGGAGTGCCGTACCTGGCTGAAACTGATCTGAACCAATGTGGGCCTCTCCCACAGAATGCCATACCCAGCAGATCTGATGCTGAACCTAATGTGGGCCTCGCCCCCTGAATGCCATACTCGACAAGTCTACTACCGATGCCGATTCTCTATTTTGCACACTGTAGTGCCTCTCTTTGAGATAATCTCGATAGCTAAACATATTTTTGTCCTCAACGGATGCTTCGCGTCAAAGCCGAAGAATCTTCGAAGTATTCGACATACTCAAACCCAATCCCCTGAATGGGTGATCTGAACCAGACTCCTAGTGTGTGTGTGTGCTAAGGCTCCTTCGCATCTTATTCCTTAAGTTAGCCAACTCGATGATTTCGCTTCGGAGAATCGGATCAGTGGGTCTAACCAACCTGGATGTCTGGGTCACATTTTGTGACTACTGTAGCATACTTAACATGATATGGTCTTCTTTTATTGTATCGTCTCTTTCTTTTCATTATTTTCCGTCATCATTTTTTTTTCTTTTCTCTTTTTATTTTTCTTTTTCTGACTCACCTACCCTTTAAGGTAGCATTTCTCCTCATGGTGGTCCTAATACTCGCCCATGGGTAGCTTCACGCTTATCGGTTATAGGCGGTCTATTTCTTTTCTTTTCATTGCAGAGACTTTTCTTTCTTTATTTTCCAACCATATCATGTATCGTAGCATAGGCAAATCAGTGTGGACATCCAGGCAAACGGTCATTCACCGATCCACCATCTCTTCAACTAGTCATCTCATCAACCGCTCAGGCTTCTACTGTTTGAGATACCTTTATCAAGTGCTTCATGAGTCCAGCCGAGATCAATCCATTCAGAATACCGGATAAGAGCGCGTCTCGCGCTTCTCGCTTCTAAGGCTTCTCCCTACAGCACATAATGTCATCACCGGACATATGTTTAACCATCAAAGACTTCTCTCTCACTCTTTTTTTTTTTTTTTTTTTTTTTTTTTTTACTCACTCACTCAATCAAAGGAATTCTTCCTCTTTACTGCTGACCATGTGGGCTTCGCCCCCGGGATCCATATCCGAATTTCAAACTCAAAATGGGCCTTAACCCTCAGATTAACATCTGAATCTTAACACCGATGTGGACCTCAGCCTTAGGATTTCTTCCCAAATTCAATACAGTGCTTTCGCTGTTTCTGATTAGCTTGTCTTTTCCGTTTTCTCTTTTATTCTTCGATACCTGTGAATATAAAACAAAAAACACAAAACACGCAAAAAAAAGGAATGCAATAATGGGTTATATGTGTGCATGCATGCATGAGTTCTCTTTATCCCGTTGGGTTAGGTCTTCTGCGGATGACTATTCAGTCTTCTGTCCCTCAGGCAAAATACAACTTCAACCTGTCAACATTGATCGGCTCGGTGAACTCATTCCCTTCCAAGTCCGACAGTCTCACTGCTCCATTTCCCATTACCTTCTGAACAATGTATGGTCCTTCCCAATTTGGTCTGAACTTCCCTCTTGGGTCTGTCATCGACGGCTTCGACTGCTTAAATACCAGATCACCTTTCTTGATCTTGGTAGGACGCACCTTCTTATTAAATGCTCGGGCCAACCTCTTCTGATATATCTGCATGTGATGCAAAGACTTCATCCTCTTCTCATCCATCAATGCCAACTGCTCAAACCTCTGCGAGGTCCATTCTCGTTCAGGCAATTCTGCTTCTGCTAGCACCCGCATGGACTGTATCTCAACTTCCACCGGCAGTACCGCTTCCATTCCATAGACTAAAGAGTAAGGCGTAGCCCCGGTCGCCGTCCTCACAGATGTTCTGTACCCCCACAGGGCATACGGCAGCTTATCAGCCCAGTCTTTGTAATTCTCCGTCATCTTCGCCAGAATCGTCTTTATTGTCTTGTTGGCTGCCTCAACTGCTCCATTAGCCTGCGGCCTGTATGGTGAAGACTTATGATGACCTATCCCATACCTCTGTAACATCGCCTTGGTCTCTCCCTGAAACTGGACTCCATTGTCCGTAACCACGTGATGCGGCATACCGTACCGACATATGAGATTCCGGGCTATGAACTTAGCCATTTGTTTTGCCGTGACATTACGGAATGACTCGGCTTCTACCCACTTTGAGAAGTAGTCCACTGCTACCACTATAAAGCGATGTCCGTTTGACGCATTCGGCCGAATCTCTCCGATCATATCAATTCCCCATGCTGAGAAGGGCCAAGGTTCTGACAACCCGTGCAATTCTGTATGCGGCAAATGATTCAAATTCCCGTGCGCTTGACAATCGTGACAGTGCCTTACCAGCTTGCGCAGTCGGCTTCCATGGTTGACCAGTAAAAGCCTTGTCTCACAATCTTGCGGGACAAGTTCAATCCGTTCATATGCGGTCCACAGACGCCAGCATGCACTTCATCCATTATCTTCTGAGCTTCATCCTTTCTCAAGCATTTCAGCTGAACACCGTTCGCTTGCCTTTTGTAGAGTTCTCCCTTCAGACTCACATATTGAGCAGCCAATTTTTGAATGGCGATTCTGTCTTTTCTGCTCGCTTCCTCTGGGTATTCCCCATGTTCCAGATACCTCTGGATGTCATAATACCACGGTCTTCCGTCATCGACCTCTACTCCCAAGATCCTCTCTATCTCATAAACCGGTTTGCTGGCCGTTGTCAACACAAGTGGTCTCATCACCAATTTCTCTGGATTCTCCCACGTTGCGGCTAGCGTCGCCAATGCATCTGCCATCTGATTTTCTTCCCGAGGCAAGTGCTGAAATTTGCAGTTAGGGATAGCCTGTGCTAGGTTTCGGAGGTGGAATAAGTACGGCTTCAATCGTTCTTCCTTTAACTCCCATTCTCCTTGCATCTGTCGGATCACCAACATTGAATCTTCGTAAACATCCACGTTCGTAGCTCTCAAGGCTATTAATGCAGTCAAGCCGAATGCACATGCTTCATACTCGGCCATGTTGTTAGTCACTCCAAATGTCAACCGCTTGGCCATACGCAAAGTTTCTCCTTCAGGGGTGACTATTACAATCCCGATCCTGGCTCCTTTGTAGTTCACTGCTCCGTCAAAATACATCCTCCATCCTTGGACTGCTATAGCCTGGATTTCTTCATCGGGGAACTCAAACTTGTACTGATCCCCTTCAATAGGTTGCAAGGCTAGGAATTCTGCCACGGCTCGCCCTTTGATTACCTTTGAAGTGAGGTACTCAATGTCAAATTCAGTCAACAGTACTAACCATCTGCCCAGCTTTCCCACTAGTGAAGGCACCGAATGTAGATACTTCAAAGGATTCTCCTTTGCGACCACTTGGATCTTGTAAGACTGGAAATAGTGGCGTAATTTCCTGGACGCCCACACTACTACTAGACAAATCTTCTCCACTTCCTGATAGCGGGCTTCATATGGAAGCAGCTTCTTACTGAGGTAGTAGATGGCGTGCTCTACTCCTGTCTCATCGGCTTGTACCATCATCGCCCCCAGCGCTTCGGGTTCAATAGCCAAATAAAACACCAAAGGTCTGCCCTGTTTCGGAGGTCTCAGGACGGGAGGTTTCACCAAATATTCCCTTATTCTGTCAAATGCTTCCTGACAATGTTCGTTCCACTTTACCGGCTGATCTTTCCTCAACAACTTGAATATGGGCTCACATACTGACGTCAGCTTGGCAATGAACCGACCGATATACTGGATTTTCCCAAGGAATGCTCTGACTTCTTTTTTTTCTAACCCAACGGGTATCCATGATGGCTTTTAAGACACAAGGGTCAACATGATGCATGTATGCATGAGATGCATGAGATGTATGCGATGCATGGAATATATAAGTTGGCCCATTATCATTTTAAAGCATTCAATTGCACCATTGCGCGGTGCAAACTTGTCCCAGTTGAAAAGGCCCAATAGGTTTACACTTTACAATGATACGGCTAAATGACTTCAAATGATAAAAGGTCCATTCACAAAGTGGCCCACCGGCATTTTAGAAGCTTTTGGCCCAACTATCAAAGGACACAAACTTGCCCCAGTTTAAATGGCCCAACAAGTTCACATCTTTTGAAAAAAGGTCCAACTGGATCCAAATGACGGCTGTCCAACACACAAACATAAAATAAATAACAACCGGTTCTATCAAGGCTAAGTTTCACAAGCGGGTTCACGGGGCGTGGACAAAGGCTCTCGTTTTGACGAAGGATTACCCACAACTAGGACTCCCCACTCAAGGGTTCGAGCGACCAAGTGAGTGCACCTTTTTTATACCTTACGGTACGTGCCAACGAGTTACGGTGTGTGACTAACTGTCGAATGGATTTCCCGTTGTAGATTCCCCAGAGGGAAGGTGGAGCGAGGCTCTCTCAAGTACCCAAGCCCCTTAGGCTCTTATCGCTTGGTGTCAGGAATAAACAACGAGTCTTCCAAACTAGTATGTCACAACGAGCTACAAGTAATGATTTATCTAGGTGCCTTCACAGCTTTTCCCCGAAGGGTAGTGAGTGAAGGAAGACACCCAACCATCACCTAGCTTCAACAAAGCCTTTGATTAACCCCCTCAACCCACTATAAAAATGGTCAACTAATGCAAAAATTATACACATCACAAGACATGATTTCGAGGCCAATTCTCTAAATCCCCAGTGGAGTCGCCAGACTGTAGACAACAGAACCTGGGCGACGCTTTTCTAGGCTCGCGGCCTAGTTGGGAAGTACGAAATAACATGGAGTCGCCACCCGGTGTGAACCGGGACAAAGATTTAAGGCCGTACTCACCCCTCGCAAGGGAAGACCTCAAACCGTTGGGTTCGGAATGGTCCCTCACTTATGTCACTTGTGATGATATAATTTGTGCAATGAACTAACCAAGTCTACTCAATAATCATGCTCAAGGGTACCTAGATCTAACATGCTTTCATCCAAATAATTTTCACGCAATGTAACACAACAAGCATATTGAACCATTGAATCACATGTATAAATCATTACCCAAACGCATCATAAACTAAGAACATGCATAATGGACAACTTAAACATGCTTTAACAAATAAATAACAAACTAAATTAAACCATGCTTTAAATAATAAACATATAACCTAAAGACTATAACATGCTCAAATACAAATTTGGATGAGACGAGATACGTGTATCTTAAGTGGTACGTGGCATTGTATCCCGAGTGCAGACCATACTACCGTCCATTCGGAATCGGCTATGGAATTTACGTCCGGGTTTCCATCCGATATACCACAAAAGGGGAACACATATCCCGCTCATCCAACAATCACATCATGCTTCAAACGACTCTCATGCAATAATATTTTAAAATAAATAAAATAAAACAAGAAAAGATAAGTAAAAATGTGTCCTCAGGTCTAACCTCTTTTGTCGTCCAAGAAAGTGCGTTACACGTCCGTTGGAAGGGTGAATGATCCGCAACTTCTCTAGTTCGTTAACTCAACGTCTTTCCTCGCTGTTTCGCTGCTCGGGCTACTGTTTTCACTCCATTTCGCTGCTGTTTTTGTTATATTTTTTGGTCACTGTTTTAAGGGTTTAAGGGGCTGTTTTGGGACTGTTTTGGCCGTTATTTGGACTGGTCTGGGCTGCTGTTTTGGAAGGGTTCCAGGGACTGTTTTGGACAGTTTTGGGGTGCAGTTTTGGGGATGTTTTGCGGCTGTGAAGGGCTGTGAGGGGTGCGGCTGTTTGGGACTGATTTTTGGTGATTTTAGAAGGGAAATAGGGGCTGTTTCGCAGTAGTAACCTGGACAGTTTTGGGGAGTTTATTCGGCAGTTGGTTGGGTAGTCTAGGGGTTGATGTGAAGGTTTTTGGACGTGAAGAATTTGGTGAGTGGTGCTGTTGAATTAGCAAAGGGTGAGGGAGGCTTATGCGTTGTTGGTGAGCGGAGGCTGGTTGCGTGGCCTACGTGGTGAAGAGGGGCTTTGCTTGAGTGCAGTGGCGTTAAGGGCAGTTGACTAGTGTGATGGTGTGAATGGTGCGTGTGTATTTGTCTTATGCGCAGGGGCAGTTAGGGTTGCTACGGTTTGAGGGTTCCTCTTGTGTTATAGTGGGCGAGGCTATTTATGGAGCAAATGGCGTGTGGAAAGCAGGTGCTAGGTGGCACTAATTGAAGGAGCTGAAGGCTGTGTGTTTTTGGTTCACGTGACTGGTCACTTTATTCGTGAAGGTATATGCGACAAAAGGGTAAGGTGGCTGGCCAGGGTTGCATGAGTGTGTATTAGGGATTTTTTAGTGTAAGATGAATGAGCCAGCCCCTCCAGGGTTTGGTAAGGGGGTGAATGGTTTTTTTTTTATAGGCTAAGGGAGGAGTTTTTACCTTGTTTGGGTAGGAGAATGATTTGTGTATTAATTAGGAGATATTTTTAATTTAGTATGTGATAGGGAAAATCTTTTAATTAAGGGAAGTGATTTGATTTATTCTTTTTACTTAAGGATATGATTTATTTAATTTAGGAAGGTGATTTAATCTAATTTAGGAATGTGTTTTATTTAAATTAGGAATTTAATTTAATTTAATTTCAAGTTTAATTTAATTTGTTTTAATTATTTAATTTGTGAGATGTGTTTTAAATGTTTTAATTATTTAATTTGTGATATGTGTTTTAAATGTTTTAATTATTTAATTTGTGAGATGTGTTTTAAATGTTTTAATTATTTAATTTAAAACAGAAGTCCAACAAGCGAACCCAAAGCGAAACAAGCGAGTTAACTCTGACAAAATACTAATTCCCAACACTACCCTTCCAACGTCCGTTTCCCGCGACTTTCATGACTAAAGAAGTAGTTGCCTCCATACGAGACTCATCATTGGGCGCATGTGTAAAAATGCAATGCCTACACTATGTAACAAGGAAATTGCACTCTCATCATTTGTGATTAAATCACTATAAATGTATAAATGAAGAGAGGTCCATATGATTAGTTCCTGGATTGAGATGATATGAGACAGTATCAGTCCACGAAGGATTAATCATTAAATATCCCTAGCCGGAGTATTATCGAGGCTGGACATCGATAATGCGGAATAGGCTAGTATTGCACTTGTGCGTGTTGTGAGGGCACAACAGCATAGTTCTCATATATATAAGTATTGGATACTTATGCAAGTGCGATAGGAGGTCGTGTTTCACCGATGGTACGGAAAACAGCTTCGCTCTGGATAGACCCCTCGGAATCCCATTGGTATTATAACTATGTGTCTATGGGAGGCCGAAATCAAGGTAGGTGTGTATAGTCTTAACCTGAGACTTGCATCGCTAATACTTGCGATAATCGGTAGACTTTGGTCGTGGTGGTACAGGGCTTTAACTGGTTTTGTGTACACCACTTATGGGTTTATCAGAGAGTCGTAGTGTATTGGGTGAGATGTCAAGACGGAAGTATCACTTCAGTTATATTGGAGATGATGTCACGCAGGATACGGTACTAGTGCTCTTAAGTGTTGCGCAACCATCGGGATATTGTGACCAGGTCATAAATATCCGATTATAGAGACTATGTTACCAGACATCCGACATGTGCTTCGGACGGGGCAGACACTTATCCAGCCCCAGCCCTAGCACGTGACTATCCGATACTGGGCCAATATACACAATACTACGGTATACTACGCTTGATACAGATCTATATATTCCTGTAAGAATATTTCTGGAGAATTGGGTAGGCATGGCGCTTTGCTAGAAGCCAACCTTGTCTTGTAAATCGATATAAACGTAGTACGAGGTACTTACGTGTTCGGACAGTCCGACGATCGTATTTACTGCCAACATATCCGGAGATCTCATGGGTCGGTTCCTGAAGATTCACCGATGACGTATGACTCGCACTTTGATTAATCTGGGATTAATTAGAAGAGATAGATAGAATTAATCTGGGATTAATTCGATGAGGGAGAAAAGTAATCTGGGATTAATTACGGAGATATTTTATCTCGGATAAAATATCGTTAAAGAGAGCAAACGATTAATTTGGAATTAATCGGTAAAATTAATATATTCGATATATTAATCGAAATTGGATTTTGACGCGGAATTAAAATTAGATTTTAATTCGGGCGAACGAATTAATTTAGAATTAATTCGTTAGCGACGTGAATAGTGAATTCGCTAGGCGTAATCACTTAATTACAACGCGACGGAAAATTCGTTAATTTGGAATTAGCGAACCCGAGCCCGAGAGTGATTGCGAGCGCATTCGCATTTCGAATTCGAGCGCGGCACGCGAGTCACATCAAGCGTCAAATCATTTGTCACATCATGCGTCAAATCAATTGTCACTTTGAGTGATGTGACTTGACAACATGTCACTTTATTAAAGTGATGTGATGTGACTTAAAATAAAAGTAGAAATGATGGGTGATAAGTTGATTGAAAGCTTTTGCTTTAATTTTAAATAGAAAAGGTAAATGGTTTATTAAATAATTTTGGAAATTATATAAACCTTTTTACATTTTTATTTTCTAACTTATCATTCTCTCTCTCACATGCAAGACACGGTCTTCCTCTTTTCCCTCTCTTTTTCCTCTCCTCTCTTTCACGGCTTCACTGCCGATTTTTTCTTGATTTTTCTGGTTTCACCGAAATTTTGAGAAAGCAAATTGAAGAAGACTTGGTTCTAGCACACCTTGAGTGATACATAGGTGATAGGGAAGTGTCTTCATGAGCTTGGATTTAATTTTTGGAGCTTGAAGCTTTGAGCTTCAATGGAGTCTCACATGGCCGAAAATGGTGGAGTCCAAACCAGTCCAAACCGAGTAGCCCACTGCCTTGGAGAGCTGTTGCCGTGAGCTTGGAGGAAGCAAAACGCAACTTGTGTTCATTTCATCAAAACCTTTCAATGTGAGTTATGATTCCGCACCTCCTTTGATGTGTTCATATGCGTTTTTTATGCTTGATTTGTTGATCTTGGGACTTGATTTAACTCCTACAATGGTATCTTGAGCTATTATCAAGCATGAAAAAGTTAGGGTTTATTTTGGGCAAAATCGATTCTGACTTGTTTTGGTTAAATTGATTTTTTAAGCATGCTTGGATGATGTTTAATTGAGATTGTGCATGATCAATTTCATGAAATTGGATTGGATTCAATTTTCCCTAAATTTTGGTCAAAACTTTATTTTGGGCAAAATCAATTGAAGCATGATTTGGTTGAATTGGTTGATTAAGTATGCTTGTATGTTGATTAATTGAAGTTGTGCATGATCAATTTCAAGAAAATTGGATTGGATCAATTTTCCCCAATTCTTTAGGTTGAACATGTAACTTGAAATTGGGTAAAATGTGTTTGAGCATGTTTTAATTGAATTGGATGTTTAAGTATGCTTAAAACATGTTTAATTGAGATTGTGTGTGATCAATTTCAAGAAAATTGGATTGGATCAATTTTCCCCAAATGGAGGCTTGGCCGAAAATTGGATAACCCTAATGTCTTGGTAATTTTGTTTTGTTTGATCATTGGATGATTTAAAACATTTGGGTAATGTTGTTTTGAAGTTCAATTGAATTGAAATTTGATTTGGAACAATTTTCCCTTTATAAAGTGGGTTGACCGAATTCAATTGGACATGAAATTCATTGTGATTTAGTTGTTTGATTCATTGGATGAGTTGAATTGATTTGGTAAATTATGATTGTGGACTCAATTGGATTGAAACCGAATCGAATTGAAAAACCCCTAATTGGCGAGACTTGAAAGCATGTAAATTGGGTTTGATTTTAATTGAATTGTGTTGGACACTATTTGGTTGTTAAAGTGCATGATTAATTAGGCTAATTGATGTTTTAGAAATGTTAATTGGGTAATTGATTGTGTATTACACTTAGGTTAATTAATTGTGAAATTTGGAATTTTATAAGTTAATTAATTTGGGCTTGATTTTGGAAATTGGGCTTGTTAGGTTGTAATTGGGCTTTTGGGCTTTGTTGTAACAAAGTTGATTTTAGGCAAATTTGGTTGGATCCAATTGGGCCTAAAACCGCATCCATAAAGTCCAATTATGACTTAATGGACCTTAATTATTTAATTGGGCCTAATGGGCCAAAATTAATTTAAAGGCTTATGGGGTAACTCCCGGATTGGATTTTGGTTGTTCGGTTTGACCCGAGTTGACCAAAAGTCCACGCCTAATATAAATTAATTAAAAGCCCATTGGACTTTAATTAAATAAAACATTAGATGTTAATCGGGCTTTGAGACCCGTTGCGATTAAATTTGGAATTTAAGTCGTAAAGGTTCGTTAATAAAGGTGTAATATTTAATTTGGAATTAAATAATGAATTAGAATTAAATACGTATTAAATTGGATTTAATCATGTAATTTAATTTATTTGAGAAATCGTACTTTGAGTACGTGTTCGCAATACGAGTTTGACTCGAACAAAATCAAATCTTTGTTTGAACATTGGATGATCACTAATAATCAAGATTAATTAATTTGATTGATTGATTGATAACATGCTTGTATGAATACATGGTTATGATGTTTGAATAATGTATATCGGATGGATATTAGTCGGGTGGGGCGATTTTGGAAATTGTAATAAATTTGATTTATAAAATTGGACCTGCGTGTCCAGCCTTATCTCCTATTTCTTTGTATTCTCTTCTCACCTATTCCCCTCCATGTAAAAGAGGTTTCTTTAGAAGTGTAGTGTAACGGGTAGAAGTAATACAAGTGCTAGCGGGAGAGAGATAGTGAGAGATTTGATCTAGGATCAATGTAAAATATCCATCCGCATATCATTATTATTTTATTTCATACTCGCTTTATTATGTGTTTAGAATGCATGCTTAAGGGTGTATGATGATGAGACCTTAACAAAGATAATTAAATTGGTAGCCAATTTGCACGCGAAAAACCCTCGTTAAATATCATGCGTTTTTCCTTCCATTGAGTGATTCTTACTCAAGATCCGAGATTGGCAGGGGTTGTTGGCCAAAGTCAAGCCCTTGTCCATCAAAGATGTGTTTTAATCACGAGGCTTTGTTCCATATCGGTGTCGTGTCCAAGTTGTGGTTTGTTGGCCAAAGTCAAGACCACTTCTTGTCCATTGACATTGATTACGAAGCTTCCATGTCAATGGGTCCGCGCTTGACTGGGATCACTAGGTTTGTTGTGGCAAAGCCAAGGCCTAGTTGATTCAGAGGAAAAAGGTTAGGGTATACATTCGATGTATAGGCATATATAAGATATATGTTTGGGACTTGGATGTCCACCTACTGGATCTAGGAGTTGGATGAGATCCAATTGATCTTCGAGATCTACCTAGTTAATTATCATACAATTTGTTGGCCAAAGTCAAGATTGTGTGATATTTAACGGGATCCTAGCCCACTAGGAAACACGGTTTCCCGAGTACTCGACAGAGGGTTAGAGGCTCGACGAAAAATAGTGGGAGGCAAGAATTGAATTTGCAATACTCGTTCAATTACTCGCCATACGCGCTCATTTAAATTATTTCGTCATTAGATTAAATGTTAGTTAGACTAATATTTAAATTGTTGTTTTAATAAACAGTTGGACTGTATTATACTTGATTATATATAATTGGATTATATTAATCAATATATTTGAATTAATTAATTTCAGTTTACAGTTGATTTTATAATTGGATTATAGTAATCAATGTAATTGAGGTTAATTAATTTGGATTATATTTGATTATATAGTTGGACTATTATAATCATTATAATATATAAAGTACCACTAATCGTTGATTAAATAGTTGGACTATTGTAATCAAGATAAAATTGAAAAGTTGGATATTTAAAATATAATCTAGGATTAAAATATTTTAAATGATTTAATTTTCAAATTGGGAATAAATAATAGGTTACTTTATTTGATAAAATAACTCATTATACCTTAAGCCCAAAATTAAGCAAGATAAGTAGAGCATAAAATCTTTGGAAGATTTTTGTGATGATGACTTTAATGCTTAATTTAATATACTTGTCATAAATCTAATTTTGGATTTAAGAAGTATTAAAATTGCAATTTATAATTCTTGGAGAATTAATTGACTATTCATGTAAAGTCAAAGTTTGCAATTGGGCATGTAGCACGAGGTGCACATTCCTTTCAATATTCTAAAAACCCAAGGCTTGGCCTAAGGTTCCTAAAATATTGAAAAGGATAATTGACATATCCAAAAGTGACTACCATTTGGATATGGAAGACACGAAGGAATTAAAGAAAGGGCGAGGCTCTAACTTTAAAAATGTTTGTCTTAGTTATGTTCACAGCTAGTATTGAAATTAGATTTTAAATACTTAGTGTGGTACATAAAATATATGTATTGATGTTCAGAATCTGCTTTAAGCAGGATACTGACTTCAAGCTGAGATTCCTCTGCGAATCGGAAACGGGACGAAAGTCGCTGTTTCGACCGTAGATACCTAAGTTTAGGAACTACCCTTCGGGTATGTACTTGAATTAGGAACTGTTATAATGTAACTAGTTTGACTAGAGACATTATCTCTTTATCAGGGTTTAATCCGTTGCGGATAAAACCTTTATATTATAGAACACTGAGTGTTTTATTATATAAAGATGATACTGAGATAAATACATTAGATGTAAATAACAAAATTTATATTTTGAATATAAATAAAATCTCAAACATATAAATTGACAAATAAATAGCTCAAATTGATTTGATCAATAGAGACTTATTTGTGGCATTGTTGTCTAGGACACAATTTAATTAGACTCGTATATCCACACTTTTGAAGAGTGGGTACTAGGACTGATTTGACTATTCAAATAAGGTCTGCGAATCTAGTTTATTAGGTAAAGTACCTAAAATACTATTTGCTTGGTAATAGTGTAAGTGCCACTGATCTGTTAGCCCCATTCATGGTGAAGTTAGTGGGCCCATATCTAGCTAGGCTAGATGTGAACATGAATATTTCGTGACCTTAACGGATGTGGCATCACGTTATGGTTATGTGTTTCTTTTGAAGAACACAAATCAGAAACTTTAAAGTTTCGACACGAAGTAAATAAACAGATCGGCTATAGTATTATTCCGCCACGGTAAGACCGTAATGGAAAATACTTAAGCAGTAAGTTTCGTACATACATGAAAGAGTATAGTATTCTTTCAGATGAGGACTCCTCCCGAAACACGTCAAAGTGACGGTGTGTCCGAAAGAATTAACCGAATCATGTTAGACATGATAAGGCTAATCACGAGTCGCTCTGAGCTACTGTTTCCTTCAATAGGATATGTACTAATAGTGCAAAACTTATTTAGAATAAGGTTCCATATAAATCTGTTTGACAGATATCGCATAGGATATGAACAGGAAAGAAACGAGGTTTCTCATTCCTGACAATTTGGGTATGCTAGGCATAACGTTTGGATGATACCAAACTAAGGACCCAAATTGGATAAGTGCCAATATAGGTTATCCTAAGGGAAACCATAAGTATAGTACTTATAAATCTCACATGAGAACAATGTGATTGTTGTTCACCATGCGGTTTTCCTAAGAGGAATACCGATATGCAGTGGTCAGTGGGAGGATAGTGATACTCGATGAAAATCAGAGTAATATTGTTCAAGGCACAAGGTCCGTAATGGAACACAAATAGTTCATCAATGATGAATCTATACCATTAATCTTCAAACACACAAGAAACCGCGTAGATCAGAGAGAGTCAGAAAACAACCTGGGGTATGGGTTTCTGATCTCACCTCATAAAGATTTTAATCTTTTAAGGTACACCAACCGATTACGTATGAGGAAGTGATACAAGGTATCGACTCCCTATTATGGCAAAGTGCCATGAGTCCGGAATGGATTCCATGTTTAACAACTATTTTGGATACTAGTTGTTGTACCACAAGGCATTGTGCCTATGGTACATTAAACGTCTTCAAGGAAGACATACATGGAAGGCAACATACCAACGTACAAAGCAGGGCTTTTGACGGAAAGGTATCGTTATCAACATTGTGTTAATAACGGTTCAACCTTTTACCTGTTGCCATGGTAAATCCATTTTGAAGATGCTTGTTGATAACTGCATATTTCATTTATGAAATGTGTCAGTTGCAGATCAAAATCGCTTTCCTGAAAAGGAAACCTTTTGGAGGATGCTTTCAACATCCTGACGATTTTGTATAACCGACAAACAAGGTTTGCGGGTTATTCGATCCATGTTTGGATTGAAGCAAGCATAAGGTTCTTGGAACTGACGTTTTGAAATAATCATAATGGTTTATGATTTGACTCAAAACGAAATAATTCTTGTGTATATAAGGAGGTTAGTGGGAGTGCACTGACATGAATATCATGTAAAATAATGATAATATGTCGCTTCTTGACAATGAAATTCCCATAAAACAATCGGTGAAAGCTTGGCTTTCATAAGAAATTCTCCGTAGAATTCTGGGGAGTAACAACCTTTATTCAAGGAATAAAGATCTACTGGGCTAGATTTGGAGTTGGTAACACTCTCTGAGAAATTGTACATTTAAAATGTACTTGTATTGGTGTCTCATACGCTTTGAGCATATGGAGTCACAATCGGGTCAATCCAAGTGATAGTCACTGGATTGAAGATTAATAACATCTGTTAGTATCTGAGAGAACTAAAGATGTTGTCTTAAACTATGGAGATGGAGAACTTGAAGTGACTGGGATCACTGCTGCAAGTTTCCAAACCGGTAAATACTGCGGTACTATAAAGTTTGAACACTGGGACAGTGAGTTGGAAATCTTCCGAGCAAGATAACTGTTGCCGAATTAACAACAAATGCGGATTATTGCTGCAGCTGAGGCAGCAATAGAAGCCATTTGGATCGATAATAAATCTAATTAGATTAGATATAGTTCTGTTAGCAGCTGAGCTAGGCGTCAGCACAGGCTAAAGAATTAAAGGTCTCATCGACGATCCAGATATATACCTCTATATCATCTGATTCGTTCGGATCATACATCGTGGCGATGTGATGATCGTGTAAATCGCGTCAGACGATAATTAAGCAAATCCGCTGACGAAAACCTTTCCTCAGCAATTTGAGCGAATTGTACATAGTTCGGGTGTTAGACACTCGAGTGACTGGCTATGTGCCAAGTGGGAGATTGTTGGATAATATGACCCATAGCGTCACTATTTGTACAGATCACGGTGTTGTTGTACAAATTAACTATGTAACAAGGAAATTTCACTCTCATCATTTGTGATTAAATCACTATAAATGTATAAATGAAGAGAGGTCCATATGATTAGTTCCTGGATTGAGATGATATGAGACAGTATCAATCCACGAAGGATTAATCATTAAATATCCCTAGCCGGAGTATTATCGAGACTGGACATCGATAATGCGGAATAGGCTAGTATTGCACTTGTGCGTGTTGTGAGGGCACAACGGCATAGTTCTCATATATATAAGTATTGGATACTTATGCAAGTGCGATAGGAGGTCGTGTTTCACCGATGGTACGGGAAACAGCTTCGCTCTGGATAGACCCCTCGGAATCCCATTGGTATTATAACTATGTGTCTATGGGAGGCCGAAATCAAGGTAGGTGTGTATAGTCTTAACCTGAGACTTGCATCGCTAATACTTGCGATAATCGGTAGACTTTGGTCGTGGTGGTACAAGGCTTTAACCGGTTTTGTGTACACCACTTCTGTGTTTATCAGAGAGTCGTAGTGTATTGGGTGTGATGTCAAGACGGAAGTATCACTTCAGTTATATTGGAGATGATGTCACGCAGGATACGGTACTAGTGCTCTTAAGTGTTGCGCAACCATCGGGATATTGTGACCAGGTCATAAATATCCGATTATAGAGACTATGTTACCAGACATCCGACATGTGCTTCGGACGGGGCAGACACTTATCCAGCCCCAGCCCTAGCACGTGACTATCCGATACTGGGCCAATATACACAATACTACGGTATACTACGCTTGATACAGATCTATATATTCCTGTAAGAATATTTATGGAGAATTGGGTAGGCATGGCGCTTTGCTAGAAGCCAACCTTGTCTTGTAAATCGATATAAACGTAGTACGAGGTACTTACGTGTTCGGACAGTCCGACGATCGTATTTACTGCCAACATATCCGGAGATCTCATGGGTCGGTTCTTGAAGATTCACCGATGACGTATGACTCGCACTTTGATTAATCTGGGATTAATTAGAAGAGATAGATAGAATTAATCTGGGATTAATTCGATGAGGGAGAAAATTAATCTGGGATTAATTACGGAGATATTTTATCTCGGATAAAATATCGTTAAAGAGAGAGAACGATTAATTTGGAATTAATCGGTAAAATTAATATATTCGATATATTAATCGAAATTGGATTTTGACGCGGAATTAAAATTAGATTTTAATTCGGGCGAACGAATTAATTTAGAATTAATTCGTTAGCGACGTGAATAGTGAATTCGCTAGGCGTAATCACTTAATTACGACGCGACGGAAAATTCGTTAATTTGGAATTAGCGAACCCGAGCCCGAGAGTGATTGCGAGCGCATTCGCATTTCGAATTCGAGCGCGGCACGCGAGTCACATCAAGCGTCAAATCATTTGTCACATCATGCGTCAAATCAATTGTCACTTTGAGTGATGTGACTTGACAACATGTCACTTTATTAAAGTGATGTGATGTGACTTAAAGTAAAAGTAGAAATGATGGGTGATAAGTTGATTGAAAGCTTTTGCTTTAATTTTAAATAGAAAAGGTAAATGGTTTATTAAATAATTTTGGAAATTATATAAACCTTTTTACATTTTTTATTTTCTAACTTATCATTCTCTCTCTCACATGCAAGACACGGTCTTCCTCTTTTCCCTCTCTTTTCCTCTCCTCTCCTTCACGGCTTCACTGCCGATTTTCTTCTTGATTTTTCTGGTTTCACCGAAATTTTGAGAAAGCAAATTGAAGAAGACTTAGTGCTAGCACACCTTGAGTGATACATAGGTGATAGGGAAGTGTCTTCATGAGCTTGGATTTAATTTTTGGAGCTTGAAGCTTTGAGCTTCAATGGAGTCTCACATGGCCGAAAATGGTGGAGTCCAAACCAGTCCAAACCGAGCAGCCCACTGCCTTGGAGAGCTGTTGCCGTGAGCTTGGAGGAAGCAAAACGCAACTTGTGTTCATTTCATCAAAACCTTTCAATGTGAGTTATGATTCCGCACCTCCTTTGATGTGTTCATATGCGTTTTTTATGCTTGATTTGTTGATCTTGGGACTTGATTTAACTCCTACATTCATTCCTTACTCAGCCATCTCAAATGAATTAGCTCTCTTTTTTGTGATTGCCAAACACATTACTTCTGTCTTAAAATGCTCCGTTTGTGTCTTTCCCTACAAAAATAACAAACAAAATTAAAAACTCTACAACATGTATACAAAATATGAAAATAGAAATTATAATAAATTGCATGGGTTGCCTCCCTGTTAGCGCTAAATTTTTCATCTTCAGCCAGACGTGACTGAAATCTATCTGTCAATGCCTTTTTAGCGTCATTTTAGATGTCCGATTAAAGACAATCCCATGAGCGTTGCTTTTGAAGGGTCTTTTCCAACGGTGAGGTGGCAAAAAGAGTTTTGTCTCATTCACTGTTTGTGCCACTTTTTAAAACTTTGTCGCTCTAGTGGTTCCTAAAAAGAAAGAAAGAAAATCAGGTGGTCTCGTATGGTGCTTGACTTGGAATGGGAGTTCTATTTTGTCAAGCTTATGGCTTTGATTTGTACTCCCCAAAACAGTGATGTTTCTCTTGAATGCACTGGATCTTCAATAAGGCCAGACATTTGCTCCTCCATTTGTTCTGCTTCTTGCTCCACATTTTCTTCACAAATGTATTTTAGGATTTCCGTGTTCGATTCTTCGTCTGTCATCTGTGAAATGCATACCTCATAATTGTCTGTCTGAGGATGTAAAGATGTTTCTGACATTAGGTCTTCATCCTCTGATACGGCTGGAATGGACGGTTCAGGTAGAGCTTCATCAAACATCATGGTAAAACATGCTCCAAGATCTTCATTTTGAGGATTGAATGTTTGATCCTCCGTTTTTGGTGCAGTTGGTACAAATAGATCAGCTTCATCCTCATCAGAATCCAATAATAAAAGTCAAATAGAGACTTTGCTGGTTTGGGCTCCTGAACTGATACCTCTGGTTGTTGATACTGCTCAGCCTCTTCCTCTTCTAAAGTGTCATCGTGAAATGATTAGTACTTGAAGGCTTCATCAATGTCATCTGGTAATGGTTCTTGAGGTATGTAGCTCTGGTTTTCTGTTAATTGTCTCATTTGATCTGTCATATTCTGAATGGATGTTGATTGTCTCTGAATACTTTCAAGTTGATTCTGGCATGGTTCGAGCATTGTATTCAACTCTTCATCTCGTTTATTGAACCAATCTTTGAGCATGTCCACCAATTGTTCTTCCTCTGATGGTTCTGGTTCTTGATGAAGATCATAGGTAGAGGGTGGATAAGATGGAAAATATGGTTATGTGAAATGTGGTGGCTCTTCATACCATGAATGATTCCAATAATTCTGCCACTCTGAACGGTATATACATTGATCGCTCGGGTGGTTGCCATCACATATCACACATCTCCCCATTTCTTTCTGATTAGCAAATGTAGTATTGCTTGGTTCTGACATCAAGTGATAGTTATTGGGCTGGACAACATGCCTCAGAAAATTGGACTGCTACTCCTAGATGTGGGGTGTATCTTCTTGTAAGGCTCATAATCTCTCAATCTCCCAATATTGTTCCATTTTTCAACCACCTGGAAATAAAAGAAAGAAATAAATTACAGATAAAAGTAAAGAAAATTACATATAAGAAAATTAGATAGCTTCAAAATTAATAACTCAATAAATATAAGTCCACGGCAACGGCGCCAAAAACCTGACAGGTGCATTCACACGCGTATAACGCAAGTGCACGTATCGTTCAAGTAGTATAAATATATCGATTCCATGAGGACTTAATTCCTACTGTTGTTATTAATTATTGATAATATTTATTTACAGGTATCTAATTAAGGGAGAAGAGGATGATTGCTTTTGGTTGGTTGAATGTGGATTTGCTAATTAAAATAAAAATAGACTCAAAAGAAAATACTAAGGAAAATAAAAGAAAAGACTCAAAGATCTAGGGTTGTGACTCCACACAATATTATTAAAAAGATAAATTGATTCTCTTGTATATGTGTAATAAATTAGTTTGCTAACCTGGAACACAATGATATGCAAAAGCGTCTTCCGATGGTCAGACGCAAATATCCAATATAACCCAATTGAACCACATGTCTATGTCCACCAAATTACCTCGATTCATTAAGGTCAAGTTCCAATTATGGCTACCCCCGCCCGACAGGTATATTCCTATCGAGTAAGGAAATCTAATAAAGGGTTATCTATCCTCAAGGAAGATCGTGAGCAATTGAATCTAAGGCTGAAACCTAAAATCTCTTTTCTAAGTTCATTTTAAGTTTACCACATCAATCTCATTGGTGATCAAACAACATGAAGCATTAAGCTTAAGACTCAATAAATAAACTAAAGAATTACCCATAAAAAGAAAATCAATTATTAAGTGTGGATATTGTGTTTCATCACTTCGCTAGAATAAAAATAAAATATTGGGGTTGGGGGATCCACCTTTACTATTCCTAATTTATAAATCTCCCTTATTATAATATAGAATTTATCTGTGATATTACCGACCGACCATATAAGTGGTATTCCTCAATAAGTCAGATTTTAATTAAGTCCAACCAGCCATAAAGGCGGTATCATTATTTTTCCATAAACCAGCCATATAGGCGGTAATTATCTGTCACCTAAAGACCAGCCATATAGGCGGTGTTATTTTATGTCAAATAAATAAAATCAACCATTAAGGCGGTAATTCTTTTAATTTGAATTATAATTTCTATATTATAATCAAGGGAGATTAATATAAACTAAAATAATAAAAGCTTCACCCTTCCCCAGCGGAAAAATTAACTACTAAACAAAAAAGAAATGAAATGAAGAAGAAAAGAAACTACTATTATTACTGAAAGTAAAAATGCATAAATTAAATTACTAAAAATAAACACACAAGATGCAATCCTTAAATTCCTTACAAAAACCTAAGGAAATCATGAGATTTACAAATAAAATGGCTTGGTATTTATAGAAAAACGTAAAGGCTTCCACCAATTTCTCCACTGATTGCTCCACCAAACATGGCACCAAACATGGCATCAAACATGGCATCAAACATGGCACCAAACATGCAAGCATGTTTGGTGGAAGTTTGACAATTTTTATTTATTTATTTTATTAATTTTATTTTATATTTTGTAAATGACTATAATAGTTACACAAAATGTACTGTATTGTTCATCAATTTCGGCCATGAAAACTTCCGAATTCGAAATTATTTTGACTTTCAAAGTTGTAGATCTTCGAGTCTTCTTCAATCTATAACTTGAATTATCTCAATCGGATATCAGATGAAAATGTTATGGCCAAAATATGAAACTTGCGCAAAATTGGAATTTCGGACTACACTTCGTGATGCTTATAGTAAAATTTCGTTTGACCATTTTTCCTCCAGATTTCATCATTTTAGCCCCGAGTTGATCCATTAAGTCCCAATATTATTTTTATCTGCAAAATAAACAAAAACACATAAAAACCTTCATAAAACTCAAGAAACTATACAAATATTAGGTTAAATGATTGGGAAATAGTGATATAATTACCACTCATCAAAGGTCAGATACAAACACCCAGTTTAACCCAATTAATCATATGTCTATGTTAACCAGGTTACCTAGATTCATTAAGATCAAGTTCCAATTGTGGCTACCCCCGCCCGACAAGTATATGTCTATCCTGTAAGGAAATCTACCTAAGATATATTTACCCGTAGATCATATTGTGAGCTACTGAGTTTAAGGCTAAACCTAAAATCCCCTTGTCAAGTTCATTTTAAGTTTACCAAATCAATCTTGTTGGTGATCAGACAACAAGATGCATTAAGACTAAGACTCAATAAGCAAGCCTAAAGTATTGCCCAATATATTATAAAATCAATTATTAAACTCGTAAATATTGTGTTTCATCACTTCCCTAGAATTAGAAATCTCCCTTATTATAATATAGAAATTATCAGTGATATTACCAACCGACCATATAGGCGGTATCCTTATTAAGTCATATTTTCAATTAAGTCCAACCAGCCATAAAGGCAGTGTTATTATTTTTCCATAAACCAGCCATATAGGCGGTAATCATCTGTCACATAAAAACCATCCATTTAGGTAGTGTCACTTTATGTCAAATAAATAAAACCAGCCATTAAGGCGGTATAACCTTTAATTCATATTAAATTATAATTTCCATATTATAATTAAGGGATATTAATCTAAACTGTAATAATAAAAGCTTCACTCTTCCCCATCGAAAAATTTAACTACAAAACATAAAAGAAAGTAAAAACACTGAAACTGTTATGACTAAAAATAAAAATAAATAATTAAAATACTGAAAATAAATACAAACAAGATGCAATCCTTAAATTCCTTACAAAAATCTAAGGAAATCATGAGATTTACAAATGAAATGGCTTGATATTTATAGGCAAAGAAAAGGCTTCCACCAATTTCTCCACCAAATACTCCACCAAACTCTCCTCAAAATACTCCACCAAACATGCCATAAAACACTCCACCAAATATGGCACAAAACACTCCACCAAAAATGCGTGCATGTTTGGTGTAAGTTTGACAATTTTTATTTTTTTTGATAATGACTTTAGTAATTAAACAAGACACAATTTCGGATTGTTCATGAATTTCGTTCATGAAAACTTCATAATTCGAAAATCTTATGAACTTCAAAGTTGTAGATCTTTGCGTTTTCTTTAATCTGAAACTTGAATCACCTTAATCCGATATCGGAGTAGAAAGTTATGGCCACAATACAAAATTGCGCAAACTTGAAATTTCTGAAATTGTACTTCGTTAGAACGGCATTTCAAGTTTCCCTTATTTGTTTCATATTTCGTCCTAATTGATTCCATTGAGTGTTGATTTTATTTTATCTTCAAAATAAACTAAAACACATCAAAACGTTCAACAAACTCGAGAAACTAAACAAAATATTAGGTCAAATGCGCGGTAAAATGTGATATATTTTCCGTTCATCACAACCCATGCAAAATTTGCACTTTTTATTTAAATTTTTTTTTATATTTTGTCTACAAATGTTGTAGAGTTTTTAATTTTGTTATTTTTGCAGGGAAAAACATAGACTGAGCATTTTAGGCAAAGCAAACCAGTGAAAACGGGGTTATCGAGGAATAAAGTTTGACAAAATCTTGAAGTTAAAAATTTAATTCATCAGAGATTACAGAGTAAGGAATTAATTCTTGAGAGGCATCTAAATGAATATGTTTTAAAGGGTCGCATTTTGCTAAAAAAAATATTGAGTTTCTTTTGTTATTGTGAGTATTTTTTATAATTGTTATTGTTAATTTCATAGAAATTGGGGTGAAGTTGTGGCGGTTGTGAATTTTGTTATTTGTGAAGTGTTAGTGTTAGGTTAATATTGGGGTTATTCTTAAAAATCAGAGGAGGTTCTATCAGAAGTTTTGTAAAATTTTAATAATTAAAAATGTGCCCTAAAAGAACAAGAACCTCAGCGGTAGCCGGATCTAGTTTTGATACGATAAAGTTTGTATCGGCAGCTGCTGAGCGGCGATTTGAGAAGGTGATGGGATAAGAAGTCCTAATAAGTTTTATAGGTTGCCCGATATGGAGGCAGATGAATATTCGACAGCTATGGAGAATTTAGACATGACTCCTTTTACTGAGACACTTTGCACCCCCTACTGTATGGGAAATGAGTTGCAGTGGGGAATACTTAAAGATGGGTTCTAGGTATCTTAAGCCAAATGCCAGGGTTTGGTTTCATTTTCTTACCTGAACATTACTACGGGGGGCCCATATTACCAATGTAACTAAAGAATGAATGATCCTATTATATTGTTTGCTGGAAGGATATACCATAGATATTGGTGAGTTGATATCATCTAATATAGCTTGGGCTGCACCATCAACAAAAATTGGCCTGCTATACTGCAGCTTAATTACATCCCTATGCAAGCGGGCCAGGGTACCCATGGACCCAAGGGAAGAGGTGATACTGCCCACCACTATATTAACTACTCGTATTATCCAGAAACTCCAAGCAGAGGGGAATGATCATGCCGGTGTTGGACAATTATGACCCATAGCATCATTATTTGTAAAAGATATTGTGGTTTTTATACAAATTAACTATGTGACAAATGAAATTGCTATTTTATCAATTTGTAATTAGATTACTTGAATATATAAATGAAAAAAGTCCTTATGATTAGTTCCAGATTAACAAGATATGAGACAGTATTAATCCACGAAAGGTTTAATCATTAAATATCCTTAGTCGTCGTATTATCGAGACTGCACATCGATGATGCGGGATCAGCTAGTATTGCACTTGTGTGCGTTATGGAAGCATAACAACATAGTTCTCATAGATTTCGGTATTGGATACTCTTGCAAGTGTAATAAAAGGTTCTGTTTGACGATGGTACGGAAACAAATTCGCTCTGGATAGACCCATCAGAATCCCACTGGTACTATGACTATGTGTCTATGGGAATTCGAATCAGAGTAGGTGTATTTGGTCTTAACCTCAGACTTGCATCACTAATACTTGCGACAATCAGTACGCATTAGTTATCATCGTTCGGGGCTTTAACAGGTTTTGCGTACGCCTCTTTTAGGTTTATTGAGAATCGTAATGTATTGGGTGTGATGTCAAGATGGAAGTATCACTTCAGTCATATGGAAATGATGCTCACGCATGGATACAGAACTGGTACCCTAATATGTTGCAACTATCGGGATAATATGAAAAGGTCAGGATTATCCGATTAAAAAGACTAGTTTCTTATGATCTGATATATGTTTCGTTTTGGAAAGACACAATTACAGCCCCAGGCCTAGCATGTGACATCTGATACTGGTTCGTAATACGCAATACTTAGTATATTACGCTTGATAAAGATTATGTATTCCAATAAAGAATATTTCTGGAGAATTAGGTAGGCATGGTGCTTTGCTATAAGCCAACCATGTCTTGTAAATCGGTAAAAAATATGGTACGGGGTAAGCACGTGTTCGGATAGTCTGACGATCGGATTTACTGCCAACATATCCAGGAATCTCATGGGTCGCTTCCCAAAGATTCACCGATGACATTTGACTCGAACAGAATTAATCTGGGATTAATGGTGAGAGAGAAAATTAATCTAGCATTAATTGCGGCAAGAATTTATTTGGGATAAAATTTGTATAGTAGAGAGAGAACGATTAATTTGGAATCAATCGATTAAATAATATATTGGATATATTAATTGAAATTAGGTTTCAATGCAGAATTAAAATTGGATTTTAATTCGGGCAAACGAATTAATTTAGAATTAATTCATAAGTGACTTTAATAATAATTTTACAAGGCATAATTATTTAATTAAATTATATTTAATTATGTCGCAACGAAAAATTCGTTAATTCGGAATTAAGCGAACCCGGCCCCGAGTGAAGTTTCGTGTTGGATTGTTTGACTTAAATTCGGGATTTACAAGTGGTAGGACCCACTTGACTTACATCAACAAGTTTGACTAGTGATGGAAGTAGTTGATGATTGAGTGAAATCTTGGATTGCTTATTTTACACTCAATCAAAGTCCAACACACATTGTATTTTTTTAATAATTTGGAATGACATATACCAACTTGATTTTTGATAAATTGTAATTGATTTTAGAAAATCAAATAAACCAAAAAAAAAATATCTCTCTCTCCATTTTCTTGCTAATTACCGAGAGCTTCTCCCTCTCCCTTAGAATTTTTGTTGCAAAAATTCAAGTGATCTAACACTTCAAAGAGTGAATCAAGGTGATAGGGAAACCAATTCATTGAGTTTGGAACACAAAGAGAAGCTTGAAGCTCTTCACAAACACAAAGATTTTTCAAATCTCAACATCCAATCAATGTAAGTCTTCCGCAACTTCTTTGACTATTCACACACCGAATCATCTTAGAGATCTTTGGCATGTTCTAGGAACATTAACAATGGTATCAAAAGCCTTTTCTAAGCATGATTTTGTTCTAGGGTTTATATACTTTAATTTAGGTTTTTTATGTTTTGAGCATGATTTCTTCAAATTGGTTGTTTGGTTCAGCTTTGATGATGATGAATTAGATTTATGCATCTTAGGACTCGAGAAAATGAATTGGTAAAATTTTCCCTAATTTCCTAGCCATGGCCGAAACTACCCTAGCATGTATTATGGTGATTTTTTTTAAAAAAAAAAATAGACCATTGGATGTGTTTAAAGCATGAGATAAATCGATTATTGATTTAATTAGATTGAAATCAAATCTATTGTAATTTTATGCCTAATTTCCGTGAGACTTAGCATATGAAATTGATTGATTTTACTTCAATTGTATTGGACATGAATTGAATATATTAAAACACGATTAATTAGTTTAATTGATGTTTTGGAAATATTGGTTTAACTAATTAATTATGGCTATTACACTTTAATTAAAATTAATGTGAAATTTGGAATTTTATATTAATTAAAATTAGTCTTTAAAATTAGATTAAGCTAATATTGTTGTATTTAGGCTTAATGGGCTTGGTTGGGCAAAGCTTGGTTTAAGATAATTGGATTGGATCCAAATTGGGCCTAAAACCATTCCAAAAAGTCCAAATATAATAATTAGGCCTTTTAATATTTAACTGGGCCTAATGGGTCAAAATTGATTTTATGGCAAATGGTGATTCCTAAATTGGGCCTTGGCATTTGGGTTTGATCCATATTGGCCAAAGCCTATGTCTTAAGAATTAATTAAAAGCCCATTGGATGTTAATTGGGCCTTTGAGACCTATATAGATTTGATTTAGAATCTAAGTAAAAAAGGCACATAAATAAGTGTAATTATTTAATTTGGAATTAAATTAGAATTAGTATTGAATAAAAATTAAATTGGATTTAAAATTGTAGTTCAATATAATTCAAGAATACATACTTTGAGTATTTATTTTTAAACGAGTTGGACTCGCACAAATCAAATCGTTGTTTGAACATTAGGTGGTCATTAATTCAAAGATTAATTAATTAGATTAGAATGATTAAAAAACATGCTTTGTGTGAATACATGGATGCATTGTATAAATAATGTATAACAGATGGCTATTAGATGGGTGAAGGCAATGTTGGAAATTATTTTAATATTTTTAGAATTTATTAAATTGGACCTGCGTGTCCAGCCTATTATCTATATTCTCTTTGTATTTCTCTTCTCACCAATTCCCCTCAATGCAAATAAGGTTTCTTTATTGTATTATGTAATTGGGTAGAAGTTAGAATAATGCTAGTGGGAGAGAGGAAATGGAGAGATTTGTTCTAGGAACAATTTGTTAAATATCCATCGGCATATCATTATTATTTATTTCGCGCCTTATTACGCTTTTAGAATGCATGCTTAAGGGTGTATAATGAGACCTAATTAAATATAATAAATTGGTTGCCAATTTACGCGAAAAACCCTCAATACAATATTAACCGATTTCCTTCCATTGAGTGGTTCTTTCTCAAGATCCAAGATTGGCATTGGTTTGTTGGCCAAAGTCAATATCAATATCCATCGCAGATGTGTTTGAACCACGAAAGCTTTGTTCTATATCGCATGTCTTGGGTAGTTGTGACTTGTTGGCCAAATTCAAGGTCACTTCTAGTTCATCGACATGGATTACGAAGCTTTCTCACTGTCAATGGGTCCCGCTTAACTGGAATCATTAAGCTTGTTGAGCCAAAGCCAAGGCTTAGTTGATTCAGAGGAAAAGGTTAGGAAATATATTGGATATATTGACATATATATTGTATATATATTTCAGACTTGGAGGTCCAGCTACCGGATCTAGGAATTGGATGGGATCTAAGTAGTTAAGTTTCATACAGCTTGTTGGCCAAATTCAATGTTGTATTTAATTTAATGGGATCCTATCCCACTAGGAAACTAGGTTTCCCGAGTACTCGTCAGAGGGTTAGAGGCTCGCCGAAAATTAGTGGGAGGCCAGTATTGAATTTGCAATTTCATTTAAATATTTGCCAAATACGCGCTTTCAAATTATTTTCGTCGTTATATATTTATATTAGTTGGGCTAATATTTTATTATTTTCTTGTAACAATTGAACTGTACCCAAAATCGTTCATTGAATAGTTAGACTATTGCAATTAAGATGGCTGGAATGATCAATGTTAGGGATATTATCATTGGCGAAAATGTCTTTAATGATGCAAACTTTCCTGACTGGGATATGAACCTCAAGATTGTCCGGGGGACTGAGAGATTGCTCTATACGATATAGAGACCTCTTGGGCCAAAGACCGAAGTTGAGCAGCCAGTTGAGCTTCAGCTTTGGAAGACTCACAGTGATGACAACTCAACTGCTCAATCTGTCATGCTTGCTGCAATGACCGCATAATTTCTTCGTCAAAAGAAAGGATTGGATCCCCACGAAATGATGTTGAAATTGAGGGACCTTCACTGATCTAACCTTAGATCGCAGAAGTATGAGTTGCAGAAGAAGATCTTTCGCTCTTGTATGTCAGAGGGTATATATGTGGAGCACCATATGTCGCAGATGATTGCTAACATCAAACAGCAGGGTTAACTAGGCATAACCTTTGAGGCTGAGACTTCCATAGATTTGATCTTACAGTCTCTTCCTGATAGCTGGAGCGGGTTCATCATGAACTACAATATGATGAACAAAAAGAAGACTCTTGGAGAGTTGATGGCAATGCTGAAAGTGGCAGAAAAATAGTTTTTAAAAGGCAAGAAGTGCGAGGAGCACTTCACTTCGACATCTCAGAATGCCAAGGCTTGGCCAAATCATAAAAGTCTTATGGGAAGGCAAAAGACAAATCCCAAGATGTCTACATGCATTGTGGCAAACGGGGTCACTGAAAGCGTGACTTCGGTGAGTATAAGGCGCACATGAAAGAAGTGAAGGCGGGCAAGGCTCCGGCTTCATGTATGTTTATTATTGAAATAAACATGTCTACTTCTAGTTTTAAATATTGGATTTTTTATTCTGGTTATGGTACTCATATATATATTGATGTGCAGGATCTTCAGATTAGCAGGAGACTGGCTTCAGGAGAGATCGACCTCCGAGTTGGAAATGGGACTAGAGTCACAGTTTTGGCTGTTGGGACCTATACTTCAGAACTGCCCTCGAGGCATGTACTTACTTTATCAAACTGTTATTATGTACCTAGTTTGACTAGAAAAATTATATATGTATCTTGTTTAACCCAATATGGGTATACTTTTGTATTCAGAAACACCGGGTGTTTTGTTTATAAAAATTATTTTGAGATATGTAGTGTTGATGTTAATAATGGTCTTTATATTTTGAATATAAATCAATCTCAAACATATAACATGACAAACAAAAGACTTAAATTAAATAACAAAGATGAAACTCATATGTGGCATTGTCATCTGGGACACATTAAAAAGACTCGTATATCTACACTTTTGAAGAGTGGATACTTGGATGGATTTGATCCAAATTCATATGACGTCTGCGAATCTTGTTTATTAGGAAAAATACCTAAAACACCTTTTAGCGGTAATGGTGCACGTGCCACCAAACTGTTAGCCCTCGTTCATAGTGAGGTATGTGGGCTAATGTCTAGCCAGGTTAGAGGTGGATATGAATACTTCGTAACCTTTACGGATGATGCATCGCGTTATGGTTATGTGTATCTTATGAGATACAAGTCATAAACTTTTGAGAAATTCAAAGAGTTTCGACACGAAGTAAAAAAAATAGACTGATAAAAGTTATAAAACATTATTGTCGGACTGTTGTGGAGAATACTTAAGCAATGAGTTTCTCGATAACTTGAAAGAGTATGGTATTCTTTCATAGTGGACTCCTTCTAAAACACCTCAATTAAATGGTGTGTCCGAACGGAGAAATCGAACTTTGTTGGACATGGTAAGGTCTATGATGAGTCGCACAGAGCTACCAATTTCCTTCTGGCAATATGCATTGATCAGTGCAATACTTATTTTGAATAAGGCTCAGTCAAAGTCGGTTGAACATACTCCATAAGAAATATGGACAAGAAAGAAACCGGGTTTCATATTCTTGAAGATTTGGGGATGTTGGGCATACGTTAAACGTTTGGATGGTACCAAAATATAACCCAAATCGGATAAGTGCCTATTTGTAGGTTATCATAGGGAAACCAAAGGATATTACTTCTACAACCCACAAGATAACAAGGTATTTGTTGCTCTACATGCGGTTTCCCTCGAAAAGGAATTTCTAAATGCAGTGGTAAGTGGGAGGAAAGTAGAACTCGATGAAAATAATAGTAATATTGTTCCTAGCACTGACTCCCAAACAGAACATGAACAGCTCATCAGGGATGAGACTATATCGCAATCGTTTAATACATAAGAATCGCGTAGATCAGAGAGAGTCAGAAAACAACCTGAGCAGTATGGTTTCTGATCTCGCCTCACATAGATATTAATCTTATTAAGGAAGATGAACCAGCTAAGTGTTGGACAATTATGACCCATAACATCACTATTTGTACAGAACATGGTGTTGTTGTACAAATTAACTATGTGACAAAGGAAATTGCTCTTTTATCATTTGTAATTGGATTGCCAAGATATATAAATGATAAAAGTCCTTATGATTAGTTTCGGATTGAGATGATATGAGACAGTATCAATCCACAAAGGTTTAATCATTAAATAATCCCTAGTCGTAGTATTATCGAGATTGCACATCGATAATGCAGAATAGACTAGTATTGCACTTGTGCACGTTGTGGGAGCATAACGACATAGTTCTCATATATTTAAGTATTGGATACTTATGCAAGTGTGATAGGAGGTTCTGTTTATCGATGGTACGGAAATAGCTTTGCTATGGATAGACCCCTCAGAATTCCATTGGTAGTATGACTATGTGTCTATGGAAGTCCGAATCAGGGTAGGTGTATTTGGTCTTAACCTGAGACTTGCATCTCTAATACTTGCGACAATCAATATACTTTGGTTTTGGTCGTCCAGGGCTTTAATAGGTTCTGTGTACGCCTCTTCTGGGTATATTAAGAATCGTAGTGTATTGGGTGTGATGTCAAGATGGAAGTATCACTTCAGTCAAATAGAGATGATGATCACGTAGGATACGGAACTAGTAATATTAAGTACTACAATCATCGGGATAATATGACAAGGTCATAGTTATCCGATAATAGAGACTAGTTACCAGAGATCCGATATATGCTTTGTACGGGGCAGACACAATTCCAGCACCAGGCCTAGCATGTGACATCCGATACTGGATCGCTATACGAAATACTACGTATAATACGCCTGACAAAGATCAAATATTCCATTAAGAATATTTCAGGAGAATTGGGTAGGCACGGTGTTTTGCTAGAAGCCAACCATGTCTCGTAAATCGGTAAAAATATAGTACGAGGAACGTACGTGTTCGGATAGTCTGATAACCGGATTTACTACCAACATATCCAGGGATCTCTTGGGTCGCTTCCCAAAGATTCATCAATAAAGTATGATTCGAACTTAATTAATCTGGGATTAATTACGGAGAAATTTTATCTAGAATAAAATACTATTTGAAGAGAGAGAAACGATTAATTTGGAATTAATCGATAAAATAATATATTCGATATATTAAATGAAATTAGATTTCGACGCAGAATTAAAATTAGATTTTAATTCGGGTAAAGGAGTAAATTTAGAATTAATTCGTTAGCGACGTGAATAGTAATTTTGCTTGGCATAATTATTTTATTAAATTTGATTTAATTACGTCGCGACGGAAAATTCGTTAATTCGAAATTAGTGAACCCGAGCCCGGGAGTATTTGAGGGCCCACTTGGATTTCGAATCAAGTAGGGCCACACGTCACATCATTAGTCACATCACTTGTCACTTTGAGTGATGGGTTTTGGTGAGAATGACTTTAACTTGTTTTACACTCTAAGTTAAAGTGACATGTTGATGGCTTGATTGGATTACTACCAAATATTTGGTAAACCTTTATTTGATTTTTGAAATCAAATACATAAAAGAAATCAAGTCAACACACTCCACACAACTTTCATTCTCTCTTTCCACCTCCAACATTCACGCCCAATGGGTAGTTTTTTCTCTCCAAAATTCTAGGCTTGGCCGAATTTCACAAGAGAAAGAATTGAAGATTTGTTGCAAATCTTCCAAGGCTAGCACCTTCAAGGAATCATCACTAGGTGATAGGGAAACCAATCTAAGAGCTTGGAATCCTTTCAAAAGCCTTGGAGCTTGTTCATCTTCATCAAATCTTGGAGACCTCCTTGGCCGAATTCAACAAGGGATTTTTTTTGTGTTCATCGTATCCAAAAGCCGATCAAAGTGAGTATATTTCCGCCATTCTTCTTTGAATATGAATATCAAGAAGGTCGATTCAGATGAAAAAATTACAAATCCGCTCACGAAGGCTATTTCTCAGAAGATGTTTGAGCGACATGACATAGTTTAGGTGTTAGATATTTGAGTGATTGGCTATAGGCCAAGTTGGAGATTGTTGGACAATTATGACCAGAGCATCACTATTTGTAAAAGACATTGTGGTTTTTATACAAATTAACTATGTGACAAAGGAAATTGCTATTTTATCATTTTGTAATTAGATTACTTGAATATATAAATGATAAAAATCCTTATGATTAGTTCCGGATTAATAAGATATGAGACAGTATCAATCCAAGAAAGGTTTAATCATTAAATATCCATAGTCGTAGTATTATCGAGACTGGACATCGATGATGCAGAATAGGCTAGTATTGAATTTGTGCGCGTTATGAAAGCGTAACGGCATAGTTCTCATATATTTGGGTATTCGATACTCATGTAAGTGTAATAAGAGGTTCTGTTTGCCGATGGTACATAAACAGATTCGCTCTAGATAGACCCATCGGAATCCCATTGGTAGTATGACTATGTGTCTATGGGAATCCGAATCAGGGTAGGTGTATTTGGTTTTAACCTAATACTTACATTGATAATACTTACGACAATCAGTACGCTTTGGTTTTGGTCATCCGGGGCTTTAACAGGTTCTGTGTACGCCTCTCTTCTAGGTTTATTGAGAATTTTAGTGTATTAGGTGTGATGTCAAGATGGAAGTATCATTTCAGTTATATGGAGATGATGATCTCACAGGGATACAGAACTGGTACTCTAATATGTTGCAACTATCGGGATAATATGACAAGGTCATGATTATCTAATTAAAGAGACTAGTTGCTAGTGATCCGATATATGCTTCGTACGGGACAAACACAATTCCAGCTCCAGGCCTAACATGTGACATCTGATACTGGTTTATAATACGTAATATTTAATATACTACGCTTGATAAAGATTATGTATTCCTTAAATGAATATTTCTGGAGAATTGGGTAGGCACGATGATTTGCTAGAAGCCAATTATGTCTCGTAAATGGGTAAGAACATGGTATGGGTACGCACATGTTCGGATAGTCCAACGACCAGATTTACTACCAACACATCCAGGAATCTCATGAGTCGCTTCCCAAAGATTCACTGATGACATTTGACTCGAACAAAATTAATCTAATTAATATGGGATTAATTATAAGAGAGACAAAATTAATCTAGGATTAATTGCGGCAAGAATTTATCTGGGATAAAATTCGTCTAGTAGAGAGAGAACGATTAATTTGGAATCAATCGATTAAATAATATATTCGATATATTAATTGAAATTAGGTTTCAATGTGGAATTAAAATTGGATTTTAATTCGGACAAACGAATTAATTTAGAATTAATTCGTAAGCGACTTTAATAATAATTTTGCAAGACATAATTATTTAATTAAATTATATTTAATTATGTCGCAACAGAAAATTCGTTAATTCAGAATTAAACGAACCTGGCCCCGAGTAAAGTTGCGTGTTGGATTGTTTGACTTAAATTTGAAATTTACATGTGGTGGGACCCACTTGACTTATATCAACTAGTTTGACTAGTGATGGAAGTAGTCAATGATTAAGTGAAATATGGTATTGCTTATTTTACACTCAATAAAAGTCCAATACACTTTGTATTTTTTAAGTCATTTGGATTGACATATCAACTTGGATTTTGGTAAATGGTAATTGATTTTAGTAAATCAAATACACCAAAAACAAAATATCTCTCTCTCCCTATTTTCTTGCTAATTGTCGAGAGCTTCTCCATCTCCCTTAGAATTTTTGTTGCAAAAATTCAAGTGAGCTAACACTTCAAATAGTGAATCAATGTGATAGAGAAATCAATTCATTGAGTTTGGAACACAAATAGAAGCTTGGAGCTCTTCACAAACACAAAGATTTTTGAAATTTTAACATCCAATCAATGTAAGTCTTCCCAACTTCTTTGAATATTCACACACCGAATCATCTTAGAGATCCTTGGCATGTTGGTTTCTAATATAGTCCCAAGATCATGTTTAAGCATTGAAGAGAATGAATACTAAAATAAGAATGGCAGAATCATACTTACAATGAATGGATTTTGAGATGTGTTGAATCATACTTACTAGCAAGTGAAGAAGAAAAACAATTTTTGCTTCTTGTTCTTAAGGCTCATGGTTTTGGCCTAATTGGGGGGGAGAGAGAGATTTCTTTGTTTTGGTATTTGTTTTCTAAAAAACAATAATGAAAAATGCTTTACCAAATTTTTGGTATATACTTTCAAAAAGTCAAACCAAATTTTGGAGCCAAAAAATGCATTAAAGGCTCACAACCCCCTCCATCATGAATAGTGACTGCATGTCAATCACCAAAAGGTGACTTGACATCCATCACTAGAGTGATATGTGATGTGACTTGTGGTCGCACTTGATTCAAAATCAGAGTGGCCTCGCAAACTCATCCCGGGCTTGGGTTCGTTAATTCTGAATTAATGAATTTTTCGTTATGACGTAATTAAATCAAATTTCATTAAATAATTATGCCTAGCAAAATTACTATTCACGTCGCTAACGAATTAATTATAAATTAACTCGTTTTGCCCGAATTAAAATCTAATTTTAATTCCGTATCAAAATCTAATTTCGTTTAATATATCGAATATATTATTTTATCGATTAATTCCAAATTAATTGTTCTCTCTCTACAAATAGTATTTTATCCCAGATAAAATCTCTCCGCTGTTAATCCTTTGATTAATTAAGTTCGAATCATACGTCATCGGTGAATCTTTCGGAAGCGACCCAAGAGATCCCTGGATATATTGGCAGTAAATCCTGTCTTTGGACTATCCGATCACTGATGAGTGGAAAATATATCAATATTTACCGCCCCGTTTACTTAATATTTTGTTTAGTTTCTCGGGTTTGATGAACGTTTTGATATGTTTTAGTTTATTTTGTAGATAAATTAATATCGGGTCTCAATGAAATCATTTAGGATAAAATGTGGGTCAATTAAGGGCAATTATTGGACTTTATATTTTAATTTTAGAGATTGGAAACTTGAAAGGGCCTTTTTAACAAAGTGCAGTTTTGGAAATTCCAGTTTTGCACATCTGTCGTATTTTTGGCATAACCTTTTACTCCTATATCAAATTGAGCTGATTCAAGTGCCAGATTAAAGAAGACTCAACGATCTACAATTTTGAAAGACAAAATATTTTCGAATTCTGAAGATTTCATGGCCGAAATTGATGAACCATCCAGAAGTGTGTGGTGTGTAATTATTAAAGTCATTTTCAAAGCAAAATATAAATTAATTAATAAATAATGAAAATTATCAAATCACCACCAAACATGATAAGCAATTAGTGGAGCAATTAATAATGGATTTGGTGGAGTAATTAATGGAGAAATTAATAATGGATTTGGTGGAGAATTTGATGGATGATTTGATGGAGGTAAAATTTTGCCTATAAATACCAAGCCATTTCATTTGTAAAATTTATACTTTCTTCTTTGAAATTCCTAAAGAATAAATAAGAAGATTGCATCTTGTTTGTTTATTTACAGCTTTCAGTAATTAATTTTCACTTTCGCATTTTCTTTTCTTTACTTTTCAGTTTTTACTTTCCGCAATTTAATTTTACACACAGTACTTTCCTTTCTTTACTTTTTCAGTTTTTACTTTTCAAGCAATGAGGAGTTAATTCCCTTTTGCTGCGATGAAAGGTAAAGCTTTTATTATTGTTATTTAGATTAATCTCCCTGAATTATAATATATAAACTATTTAAAACCTGACTTAATGAGGATACCGCTATATTGACCGGTTGGTAATTAATTATAAATTGGTTTTAACCTGACTAAATATGGATACCGCCTGGTTGGTCGGTTGGTAATTAATTATTAATTCGACTTAATCAGGATACCGCCTATATGAATGGTTGGTAATTATCATGCAAAGTTAATATATTATATTAAGGGAGATATCTAAAATAGTAGTAATAAAAGTTGATCCTCTAACCCCAGCATTTTCTTTCATTGTACTTACTTTTCAGCAATTTACTTTTCAGCAATTTACTTTCAGTAATTTACTTCTATTTTTTTTACTTTTTACTTTTTACTTTTACTTTATTTACTTTTTACTTTTACTTTATTTACTTTCAGTAATTTACTTTTCAGCGATTTACTTTTCAGCAATTTACTTTTCAGTATTTAATTTTTAGTATTTTACTTTATGTCTTTTATTTTGTTTAAGTTTTTACTACCTGTAAATATGTGTCGTAATTAAGCCACTTATCTGGGGTTGTGATGAAATCCAATATCACCGGTTTATAAGGGGTTAAATTATAGTTTGGATAATATAAAGGTTTATTTATTGAGCCTTCCGACCATATAGGTCGTAATACAATCATATAAACCAGCCATATAGACGGTAACAAGGTTAGAACATAAACCGACCTTATAGGCGGAAACTAAGTTCAAAAATATAAAACCAGCCATATAGGCGGTAAATAAGGTTGTCACCTAAACCGGCCATATAGGCGGAAACTAATTAATCCAAATTTTAATTAAAATAAGGGAGATTAATCTAATTTATCTTATTAAAAGTCTTACATCTTCACCCCAGCAGAATGAGATTACCTCTTCATGCTGTAAAACAAAACACACAAAATTTTATTAAAAAAATTAAAAGAAAATACAAGAAAACTTAAATAATATACAAGATACTTTCCTTTAGATTTTCATGGAGAAACTCCTCCAAAGAAAGCATGAAAAAATTACAAAGTTAAGCTTGGTATTTATAGGAAAATCTAAAGGCTTCCACCAATTTCTCCATAAATTGCTCCACCAATAGCTGCACCAAACATGGCACCTAACATGGCACCAAACATGGAAGCATGTTTGGTGGAAGTTTGACAATTTTTACTTTTTTATTTTATTAATTTTATTTTACATTTTGAAAATGACTATAGTAAATACACAAAATATACTAGCTTATTCATCAATTTCGGCCTTTTAACTTCCGAATTAGAAAATATTTAAATCTTCAAAGTTGTATATCTTTGTGTCTTCTTTAATCTGAAACTTGAATCAGCTCAATCGGATATCGGATGAAAAAGTTATGTCCAAAATACGAAACTAGTGCAAAACTAAAATTTCGGACTGCACTTCGTGATGCGTATAGTAAATTTCCGTTTTCGCCATTTTTTTGCTCTGAATTTCATCGTTTTAGCCCAGAGTTGATTCCATTAAATCCCAATACTTTATTTATCTGCAAAACACATAAAACACATCAAAACGTTCATCAAACTCGAGAAACTAAACAAAATATTAGGTAAAAGGGGCGGTAAATATTGATATATTTTCCGCTCATCAAGTGCCAACGGCCAAAACGACGACCCGTATCCCATTTTCGACGCGTAGATCAATCTCCCCTGAGGTCAGTCTTCTGCTAATCCGCAGATCCTGCACATCAGTACATATGTGAGTACCACAACCAGAATCAAAAATCCAATTTTTAAAACTAGTAGTAGACATGTTTATTTCTATAACAAACATACCTGAAGCCGGTGCCTTGCCAGCCTTAATCTCTTTCATGTGTTCCTTGTACTCGCGACAGTCATGCTTCCAGTGACCTCGCTTGCCACACTGCATACATAATCTTGGGATTTGTCCTTGGGTTTCCCAGAACCCTTTGACGATTTGGCCTTGCCCTTCTTCTTATGCTTCTTCTTCTTAACACCACCAGTCGCCTTAGGCCAAGCCTTGGGAGACTGAGATGTAGAAGCAAAGTGCGCCTCGCGCTTTTTTCCCTTAAGAAGCTCATTTTCAGCTTCCTTCAGAATAGATATTAACTCTCCAAGAGTATCATCTTGGTTCATCATGTTATAGTTCATGATGAACCCACTCCAAGTGTCGGGGAGAGACTGCAAGATCAAATCTATCGAAGTCTCAGCCTCGAAGACTATGCCCATCTGAGCCAACTAATCGATGTCAGCAATCATTTGTGCCACATGGGACTCAACAGATGTACCCTCTGACATGCATGAACGGAAGAGCTTCTTCTGCAACTCATATCTTTGCGACCTAAGATTAGATCAATTAAGATCGTGCAACCTCGCCAACATGTTATAGGGATACAATTCCATGTTCTTTCGACGGAATTGCTGAGTCATAGCAGCAAACATAATGGACTGGGTAGTGGAGTTGTCATCGCTATGAGTCTTCCAAAGCTCTAGCTCAACCAACTGATCAGGTCCAGGCTTAGGCCCAAAAGGTCTCTCTATAGTATATAATAGCCTCTCGGATCCCAGGACTATCCTGAGATTCATTTCCCAGTCGGAAAAGTTTGTGCCTTTGAAGATATTTTCGCCTATGATAATGTCTCGGAAACTGTTCTTTCCTGTCATTTTGATCGCGATAGTCCAACTATCCAATCAACAATGTATGGGTACAGTCTAACTGTTACAAGAAAAATAATATAATATTAGTCCAACTAATAAAAATAATTGACGAAATAATTTGAAAACGCGTAAAGCTAAGTATCTGAACGAAATTGCAAATTCAATACTAGCCTCCCACTATTTTTCGGCGAGCCTCTAACCGTCTGTCGAGTACTCGGGAAACCCAGTTTCCTAGTGGGCTAGGATCCTATTAAATAACAAACAACCTTGACTTTGGCCAACAAGCTATATGATATTTAACTAGGTAGATCTCTAAGATCAATTGGATCTCATCCAATTCCTAAATCCAGTAGGTAGACCTCCAAGTCCGAAACATATATACAATATATATGCCGATATATCCAATATATTTTCCTAACTTTTTTCCTCTGAATCAACTAAGCCTTGGCTTTGGCACAACAAGCTTAATGATTCAAGTTAAGCGGGACCCATTGACTTTGGAAAGGTTCGTAATCGATGTCGATGGACAAGAAGTGATCTTGACTTTGGCCAACAAATCACAACTTGGACAAGACACACGATATGCAACAAAGCCTTCATGATTCAGACACATCCGTGATGGATAAAGGCCTTGACTTTGGCCAACAAGCCAGTGCCAATCTTGGATCTTGAGTAAGAATCACTCAATGGAAGAAAAAAATGCTTAATATATTTTGAGGGTTTTTCACGTAGATTGGAACCCAATTTATTATCTTTGTTAGGTTTCATCATACACCCTTAAGCATGCATTCTAAAGCATAATAAGGCGTGAAAATAAAATAATAATGATATGCGGATAGATATCTTACAAATTATTCCTAGAACAAATCACTCTATTTCCTCTCCTCGGCTAGCACTATTTTGACTTCTACCCAATTACATAATACAATTAAAAAACCTCATTGACATTTAGGGGAATTAGGTGAGAAGAGAATACAAAGAATCAAGATAGATAAGGCTGGACACGCAGGTCCAATTTAATAAATTCTAAATTTACAATAATTTTCAAAATTGCCATTTCCCTTCTAATATCCAATTGATATACATTATTCATTCAACATATCCATGTATTCATTTATAGCATGTTATTCAATCAATCTAATCCAATTAATTAATCTTTGAATTAAGTGATCATCCAATGTTCAAACAACGATTTGATTTGCGCGAGTCTAACTCGTTTGAGAATAAGTACTCGAAGTACGAATTCTTGAATTATATCGAACTACTATATTAAATCCAATTTAATTTGTATTCAATACTAATTCTATATTTAATTCTAAATTAAATAATTTACACTTTTTAATGCGCTTTAGCGACTTAGATTCCAAATCTAATCTTAATGGGTCTCAAAGCCCAATTAACATCCAATGTTGTTTAATTAAAGTCCAATGGGCTTTCAATTGATTTCATAAGGCATGGGCTTTGGTCAATATGGGTCAAACCAAAATACCAAGGCCCATGTAAGGAATCACCCTTATTTTCCAAGAAACCAATTTAGGTCCATTAAGCCCAATTAAACATTTAAAGCCCATTTGTTATATTTAGACTTAATGGAGTGGTTTAGGCCCAATTTGGATCCAATCCAATTGACCCAAACCTACTTGTCCCAACCAAGCCCATTAGGCCCAAATACAACTATTATAAGCCCAATTCTAAATTTAGCCCAATTAATCAAATTCTAAATTTCTAAATTTCATAATTTAATTAATCAAAGTGTTTAGTCATGATTAATCTTTTAAATTAACATTTCCAAAATACTAATCTAATCCATTAATCATGCTTATCATCATCAACACATGTCCAACATTATTGAATCAAAAATCATCTCATTCCATGCTATATAGCTCATGGCATTCTTAAGGTTTTTATGTCCGATTTCGTTTTCAATCCGATTGAATATCAAATCATCATTTCCCAAGTCTTTCATCTCATCCAATGATAAAAAAAAAACAAAATACCATGACATTATGGCATAATTTAACTCTTGGCCAAGCCTTCAATTTGGGGAAAATATAATCCAATTCATTTTTCATGAAATCGATCAATCAATTTTATCAAATCATGCTCAAATCAATTTCACCCTAATATTTTTCATGCTCAAACTTGGGTCCATGATACCATTGTTGGTTTCTAATATAGTCCCAAGATCATGTTTAAGCATTGAAAATAATGAATACTCAAAGAATAATGGCAGAATCATACTTACAATGAACGAATTTTGAGATGTGTTGAAGATAAAAAAATTTCCCTTGTTGATCCTTTAAAGTTTTGGTGAAGGAGGTTCTTTGAAGAAGATGAATAAGCTCCAAGTTTTGTAAGGATTCCAAGCTCTTGAGATGGTTTCCCTATCAACTTGTATTGATTCTTGAAGTGTGCTAGCAAGTGAAGAAGAAAAACAATTTTTGCTTCTTGTTCTTAAGGCTCATGGTTTTAGCCTAATTGGGGGAGAGAGAGATTTCTTTGTTTTGGTATTTGTTTTCTAAAAAACAATAATGAAAAATGCTTTACCAAATTTTTGGTATATGCTTTCAAAAAGTCAAACCAAATTTTGGAGCCAGAAAATGCATTAAAGGCTCACAACCACCTCCATTATGAATAGTGACTGCATGTCAATCACCAAAAACTGACTTCACATCCATCACTTGAGTGACATGTGATGTGACGAGCGATGTGACTTGTGGTCGCACTTGATTCAAAATTGGAGTGGCCTCGTAAACACATCCCGGGCTCGGGTTCGTTAATTCCGAATTAACAAATTTTCTGTTGCGACGTAATTAAATCAAATTTAATTAAATAATTATGCCTAGCAAAATTACTATTCATATCGCTAACGAATTAATTCTAAATTAACTCGTTTTGCCCGAATTAAAATCTAATTCTAATTCCTCATCGAAATCTAATCTCGTTTAATATATCGAATATATTATTTTATCGATTAATTCCAAATTAATCGTTCTCTCTCTACAAATAGTATTTTATCACAGATAAAATATCTCCACTGTTAATCCTAGATTAACTAAGTTCGAATCATACGTCATCGGTGAATCTTCAGGAAGCGACCCAAGAGATCCCTGGATATGTTGGCAGTAAATTCGGTCGTCGAACTATCCGAACACGTACGTACCTCATACTACATTTTTACCGATTTACGAGACATGGTTGGCTTCTAGCAAAGCACCGTGCCTACCCAATTCTCCAGAAATATTCTTAATGGAATATACGATCTTTGTCATGCGTAGTATATGTAGTATCGTGTATAGCGATCCAGTATCGTATGTCACATGCAAGGCCTGGGGTTGGAATAGTGTCTGCCCCGTACAAAGCATATATCGGATATCTAACAACTAGTCTCTTTTAATCGGATAATCATGACCTTGTCATATTATCCTGATGGTTGCAACACAATAGAGAACCAGTTCTATATCCCTGCGTGATCATCATCTCCATATGACTGAAGTGATACTTCCGTCTTGACATCACACCCAATACACTACGATTCTCAATAAACCCAGAAGAGGCGTAAACAGAGCCTGTTAAAGTCCTGGACGACCAAAACCAAAGCGTATTGATTGTCGCAAGTACTAGCGATGCAAGTCTCAAGTTAAGACCAAATACACATACCCTGATGCGGACTCCCATAGACACATAGTCATATTACCAATGGGATTCTGCGGGGTCTGTCCAGAGCGTAGCTGTTTTCGTACTATTGGTAAACACAACCTCCTATCACACTTACATAAGTATCCAACACTTAAATATATGAGAACTATGTCGTTATGCCATCACAATGCGCACAAGTGCAATACTAGTCTATTCTGCATTATCGATGTCCAATCTCGACAATACTACGACTAGGGATTATTTAATGATTACAATACTGTCTCATATTATCTCAATCCGGAACTAATCATAAGGACTTTTACCATTTATATATCCAAGTAAATAAATTACAAAACAGTAAAAGGCAATTTCCATTGCTACATAGTTAATTTGTACAAAAACCACAATGTCTTTTACAAACAGTGACGTTATGGGTCATAACTGTCCAACATGTACCACCACAGCAACCTCAACTAGTGCAAATACCATCACTATCCCAATCTTTGACACAACGCATAGAACGGATGGAAACTTGCATTGACTTCATCATTCAAGATAGCTCGGCCACGAGGAAAACTACTTCAACAAATGGTTCGCCATCTCAACAGGAGCGATGAGCAGATTCCAGTATTTCCTGACCCGCTAGAGGACGGTAGCGACGATGAGAAAGCTAGGGATTGAAAACTCATGGTAACTTTGTTCCTTTATATTTCTATTGTTTTGTAATGCATTGAGGACAATGCTAGGTTTAGGTTTGGGGGTGAGGTTGTTTATATTTATTTGCTTTCTCCATCAATTTGCTTTCTCCGTCAATTTTTTTCATTCCTTCATGTTTTTATTCTCTACATGTCATGTATTTTTCATGTTTTGTGCGTTTTAATTTTTGCATATTTTATATAATTAAAAAAATATATAGTTTAATGATGAGATTGTTTGTTTTAGTAAAATATTCTAGGAAAAGATAAATGCTTATTTCATTTTTATCCTATACTTTAAACCTAATATCTAGGTCAGACTCATATGCACTTAAAAAAATTGTTCTGTAGCAGTTAGATAATAAGGAATTGACAAAGTTACTAGTTGAAATAATTAGTGGTCGATGAATGATCGTTTGCCTGAATATCTGTTTCTGTCTGCAGTTATTTATGATTTGTAGAATGATGCAAAAAAAAAAAAGAATAAAAAGTTTTTACTTAGTAACCGTGGGTCTTGCCTCAGTAAGCAGTGACTATTCGCGTCAAACAGTATAACTTTTAACATCTGAGATCTGATTAATTAACTTCGTATGGGTGTTTTAACATCTAGTGCCCTAAAGCCAACTGGTTTGGGAGTCACTGGCCTAAAGCTCGATACATTGATTAAAGATATTGCAAAAAAAAAAAAAACATACCTCACTTTGTGTAGATTATAGTAGACAGAATAATTTTAGATACTAAAGTTGGTTTGACCCATTAACTACTAAGAATTGAGACAAACTCACCTAGTTAATAACTTATAATCGAAGCTGTTTGTAGGGCTATTCACACACACAGAGAGAGTCTGATTTAGATGTTTTGTAAAAAAGAAAGGATTTTAATTGTAGTTTGCATTTTGAAGGTTCCTTACACTTTATTGCTAGACATTCTCTGAGGACATTTTATATATAGCTACTATTTTTGTTTTCGTTTTTTTTTTTGACTTCTTGCTTTTGTGTGCATTAGATTGATCTTTGTGGGTATCGTCACTATAAGCCTTCATGAGACTACAACTCATCCACTAGGGACACCTAGGGGTTTAAAAGTTCGTTGCATTCGCTAAATGAAACCTTAATCCCTACGAAAGTGGCTTAGTTTAATTTTATTTTAAAGTTGTTTATTGTATTTTATTTTGTTGTTTTTCTCGAGGACTAGCAAAATGTTAGGTTTGGTGGTGTGATGAGCGAAAAATATATCACTATTTTCGGCCGCTTTGACCTAATATTTTGTATGGTTTCCTAGGTTTTATGAATGTTTTAATATGTTTTGTGTTATTTTGTAGATAAATAGGTTTTAGGACTCACTAGAATCAAATCAGGGCCAAAACAGTGAAAAACGGATAAAAATGGCAAAATAGTCATTAGGGTGTTGCAACGCCCAGACCTTCTGCGTCGCGACCGCTTGTTGGGATATATGCCCAAGAGGATAATGTAA